>CM042540.1:20824573-21374573 GCA_023630585.1 Cranoglanis bouderius
AGGTTTCACATTTTTTTCCCTTCAATATGGAGACTCTAGGCAGCATTATTATTTTTTTTTTTATCTTACCACTGAAACCAAACCAAAATCAACTACTGAATTCTGTGCTGTAGGTTTGAGGTAAATAATCGAGTTCCTTGCACAGGTATAGCCTACATGCATGCTATGAGCATTTCATATACTAATGATCAAGTGCAACTTGCACGGCCACAATCTCTAGAACCTGCATTTATAATAAAGGACAAAACAATCAGTTTGCTTTTATATGAGGTGTACACATACTGTAAGCATAACCTTTGGTGTGACATCCATATGTGAAGACACTTCATCCATCTCTGTAATTTATAGTGTGAATCAAACATATTTACTACAGTTGTCCTTTAGCAATATTACATAACTATGAAATTGTATCCCATCCAAATAGTTTTTAGACACCTCGGTCCATATCTGCTATTTTTGCTGTAATATTTTATATTTTAAATGACATTTTGACTACATGTAAATAAAATACAGGGGGGAAAAAACGTGCATTGTCTGTGCCCAATCATTTATACTACCATTGTATAGGCTGTATTACAGACTTTAGTCAGGTCCATAAGTATTTTCAGCTTCAATTCAAGTGGTTTAATAAAAATATTGCATTAACCGTTTACGAATTGCTGCCATTTTCACAGGCTTCAGATGTAATTGGACAAACTAACAATCATAAATATTATAGGATTATTTTTAATACTTGGATCCAAATCTCCAAGTC
Source organism: Cranoglanis bouderius (assembly GCA_023630585.1). Taxonomy (NCBI): domain Eukaryota; kingdom Metazoa; phylum Chordata; class Actinopteri; order Siluriformes; family Cranoglanididae; genus Cranoglanis; species Cranoglanis bouderius. The sequence continues at coordinate 20,825,328 of CM042540.1, forward strand.
AAGGACTGCCTGAAGTCTGGAACCCATGGACATCATCAAACGATGAGTTTCCTCCCTTGAGATGCTTTCCCAGGCCTTTACTTTAGCTGCCTTCAGTTGCTGCTTGTTTGTTGGACTTTCTGCCTTTGGTTTTGTCTTCAGTAAGTGAAAAGCAGCTCAATTGGGTTGAGGTCATCGGACATTTAAGAACATTTAATTTCTTTGCCTTAAGAAGCTCTTGGGTTGCTTTCGCGGTACGTTTTGGGTCATTGTCCATCTGACTGAATCTGAGCAGAAAGTGTAGCTCTATATGCTTCCTGCTACTTCTATCAGCAGTCACATCATCAATAAACACCAGTGACCCAGTTCCACTGACAGTCATACATGCCCATGCCATAACACTTCCTCCACCATGTTTGACAGATGACGTGGTATGCTTTGGATCATGAGCCTTCCTTTCCTTTACCATACTCTTCTCTTCCCATCATTCTGGTAAGCTAATCTTGCATCAGAACTCGTCAGGCTTTTTTTTTAAGAGGTTTTTTTTTTGGTTTGTATCTTGAGGTAAACCGTCTGTATTTACATTCATGAAGGTATCTCTTGACTGTAGACTTTGATAATGATATGCCTACCTCCTACAGAATGTTCTTGACTTGGCTAGATGTTGTGAAGGGGTTTTTCTTCAACAAGGAAAGAATTCTGCGTTCATCCACTTTAGTTGTCTTTTGTGGTCTTCCAGGCCTTTTGGTGTTGCAGAGCTCACTAGCACATTCCTTCTTTTTAAGCAATTTATGTACCAAATTGTTGATTTGGCCATTCGTAACATTTCTGCTAAAACAAAAATGGCTGTAATTCCTAAAAGTTCAATGCGATATTTTTATTAAACCCCTTGAATTAAATCTGAAATTCTACACTTCAATCACATCTTGATTGCTTCATTTCAAATACATTGTGGTGGTGTACAGAGACAAAATCACACACACACACACACACACACACACACACACACACACACACACACACATATATATATATATATATATATATATATATATATATATATATATATATATATATATATATATATATGCTGTAAAAATGCTGTAAAGTGAGAATTCTTTCAAAAATAGACATGTTAATAGTTTATATTTATCAATTAACAAAACACAAAGTGAGTGAACAGAAGAAACAGCTACATCAAATCAATATTTGGTGTCACCACCCTTTGCCTTCAAAACAGCATCAATTCTTCTAGGTACACTTGCGCAAAGTCAGGGATATGATTAAACAATTATACCAAACAGGTGCTATTGATCATCAATTCGATATTTAGGTTGAAACACAATCATTAACTGAAAAAGAAACAGCTGTGTAGGAGGAATAAAAATGGGACAGGCCAACTTAGCTAACAAGGTGAGGTTGCTGAAGACAGTTTACTGTCAAAAGTCATACACCATGGCAGGACTGAGCACAGCAACAAGACAGACTGCATCAGCAAGGTCTCTCCCAGGCAGAAATATCAAGGCAGACAGGGGTTTCCAGATGTGCTGTCCAAGCTCTTTTGAAGAAGCACAAAGAAACGGGCAACGTTGAGGACCGTAGACGCAGCAGCCGGCCAAGGAAACTTACTGCAGCAGATGAAAGACACATCGGGCTTACTTCCCTTTGCAATCGGAAGATGTCCAGCAGTGCCATCAGCTCAGACCTGGCAGAAACCTGTGGGACCCTGGTACACCCATCTACTGTCCGGAGAAGTCTGGTCAGAGGTGGCCTTCATGGAAGACAAACAAGGAGTCCTGGAAGTGATGGTATGGCCCCCACAGAGCCCTGATCTCAACATCATCAAGTCTGTCTGGGGTTACATGAAGAGAGAGAAGCAACTGAGACTGCTTAAATCCAGAAGAATGTGGTTAGTTATCCAAGATGTTTGGGACAACCTACCTGCCGAGTTCCTTCAAACACTGTGTGCAAGTGTACCTAGAAGAATGTTGCTGATTGATGCTGTTTTGAAGGGTGAAGGGTGGTCACACCAAATATTGATTTGATGTAGATGTTTCTTCTCTTCATTTTGTTCATTGATAAATAAAAACTATTAACATGTCTATTTTTGAAAGCATTTTTACTTAACAGTATTTTTTGACACCTATATATATATATATATATATATATATATATATATATATATATATATATATATATATATATATATATATATATATATATATATATATATATTCACACACAGCTCTGACCTGTCGAGCCATGGACTCCACAAGACCTCTGAATGTGCTGACACAGCACTCAGACCACTATTCTGAAATGTTTGTTTCCTTAAGCAAAAGACATCAATACACTACCCATACTTTATGACTGTCATATAAGCGAACATGAAATTATATAATAGCCATTAACTGTGAGATCAGGAAATAGCTCACACACAGGAACCAGACACACACTCTAGATTAAAAAAGAGACAGAATACTCTCTTAAATTATTACTGGATAATGCTAGTGTATCAAATCAATTTGCCTTCTTTTACCAATGCTTCTTTTACCAATGCTGTGCACCGATTAAATTATTTTGACATTCTTTGTATATAGAGTATTCCATTCAACAACCAGAGCCAACCAAATATCAAGGCAATATACAATAAAAAAAACGAAGTTGGCAACAGAAGTAGTACATTTTAATATTTCTTTTTAGGATTTCTGCACTTGTCCCCAAAGTGTTTGTGTTTGTGTGTGTGTGTGTGTGTGTGTGTGTGTGTGTGTGTGTGTGTGTGTGTGTGTGTGTGCGTGTGTGTGATTCACTGGAAAATCAATATATTGAGGCATTCTCATGACACAAAAGGTCCTCTTATAGCAAAGCTTATTGATTGATGGCACAGGACTTAAGCCTCTTAAGGTTAAGTGAGTTGGTGAAGACATGTGTGTGCTCTTGCATGATAGACTTGATTAGATTGTCAATACAAGTAAGGACAGGGCTGCCTGTATTTTCTGAGGAAACTGAAGTCCTTCATGTATGCAGGTCTCTTGTATGGGCAATATATACTGAACAAAATTATAAACACAACACTTTTGTTTTTGCCCCCATTTTTCATGAGCTGAGCTCAAAGATCTAAGACTTTTTCTATGTACACAAAAGGCCTATTTCTCTCAAATATTGTTCACAAATCTGTCTAAATCTGTGTTAGTGAGCACTCCTCCTTTGCCGAGATAATCCATCCACCTCACAGGTGTGGCATATCAAGATGCTGATTAGACAGCATGATTATTGCACAGGTGTGCCTTAGGCTGGCCACAGTAAAAGGCCACTCTAAAATGTGCAGTTTTATCACACAGCACAATGCCACAGATGTCGCAAGTTTTGAGGGAGTGTGCAATTGGCATGCTGACTGCAGGAATGTCCACCAGAGCTGTTGCCCGTGAATTGAATGTTCATTTCTCTACCATAAGCTATCTCCAAAGGCGTTTCAGAGAATTTGGCAGTAAATCCAACCGGCCTCACAACCACAGACCACATGTAACCACACCAGCCCAGGACCTCCACATCCAGCATCTTCACCTCCAAGATCATCTGAGACCAGCCACCCGGACAGCTGCTGCAACAATCGATTTGCATAACCAAAGAATTTCTGCACAAACTGTCTGAAACTGTCTCAGGGAATCTCATCTGCATGCTCGTCATCCTCATCGGGGTCTCAACCTGACTGCAGTTCATCGTCGTAACCGACTTGAGTGGGCAAATGCTCACATTCGATGGCGTCTGGCACTTTGGAGAGGTGTTCTCTTCACGGATGAATCCCGGGTTTTCACTGTACAGGGCAGATGGTATGGCGTCGTGTATGGTTTTCGGACCCCCCCCCGGACCCCCCAATACAGTAAAACTGCACATTTTAGAGTGGCCTTTTATTGTGGCCAGCCTAAGGCACACCTGTGCAATAATCATGCTGTCTAATCAGCATCTTGATATGCCACACCTGTGAGGTGGATGGATTATCTCGGCAAAGGAGAAGTGCTCACTAACACAGATTTAGACAGATTTGTGAACAATATTTGAGAGAAATAGGCCTTTTGTGTACATAGAAAAAGTTTTAGATCTTTGAGCTCAGCTCATGAAAAATGGGGGCAAAAACAAAAGTGTTGCGTTTATAATTTTGTTCAGTATACTATATGGTGGTGTTTTGGGGCAACAGGATTAACAGAGGAGCCGAGAAAAACTCAATAGACTGATTAAAAAGGCTGTCTCTGTAAGGCTTGCCATTATGGATAATGACTTTCATCCCATGAATGATACTTTGGTTAAACAGAGAAGCGCCTTCAGTAACAGACTGATACACTTGCACTGTGCTAAGGAGTCATGTTATGTTTTTCTTGCCCATGGCAACAGGGAATGTAATAAATCACCCTATTATCAGAACAGAGTCTCAGTGTACTGATCGCTCCTTCTACTGTAGCTTCTAGTGATATTCTGACCACCAACATGTGTTCAGTGTTATGTTAACTCTCATCATGTTCCATACTGATACACTTCTGGATTCTGAGATTTGCATTTGCTTGTACTCTAATGTACTATCTTCCTTTTATAGTATATCTGTATATTTTGACCAACATTGATTTTTTTCTTCCAATGACATACTTTGACATCTCTAGTTTAACAAAAGGTAAATACATTTTTACAAAAACCACATAGAAATGTTTTTATTTAGGCTAGCTTTGCCTTGGCTTTCTGTCTGCAAAAATCATGTTAGGTAAGAAGCCGGTTTAACAAACGTAGTGTTAAATGAAGTCAGTCTGCCTACAAGTGTCTAAAACCTTGCTCAATAAGCGTGCTTTTCTCACACAATAAACATCACAATTCGACGAAGTGAAACACACATAAGCCGAATCCATTCAGTTACCAGCTGTCAACATGTTTGTGATGCACCTGCGCCATTACATCATCAATCAATACATACATACATACATACATATATACATACAGTACATACATACTGTACATACATAAAAGATCAGTTACACACTCTGTACAGATGACAGCAGACAAAATGTTCAAAATGTTTAAATGACCTAATAAAAAGACATTAATAACAAGAAATTTAGACAATAGGACAAAACCCATTAAATTCATCAATGATTATATTCTCACTCATGTCAACATGAACCTAGATCAGTGGAGTGAAGAGGCATTGATGAGGCTCGTACTGTTGTTGTTAACATGTGTAGTTAAGGTTATAAATGTATATTCAGTACAACATATGGAGTATGTTGAACAAATACGTATATACCGTCCTAATCTTGCTTGAACACTACAAGAATTTTTTTTTTATCATGTCCTGCATATATATATATATGGACATGATGAAATTTTGATATTTTGCAATTGAAGATTTCATTCCAACTCCATTGAAAGACCCTCCATATGTTGTGTTATGTTTGATAGTGGACGTTTGGACTGTACAGTGTTAGGAAGTTTGGCTCACTCAGTGAAGCACCCAGAAGCCTTTTAAAAGTGCTCTGGATATAGCAGACGTTAGCTGGGCCTTTAGGGGCACCAGCAGCTATATTTAGCTGTCTAACAGGAGCCAGGGGAACGGACATTTCAGGTAATCTTACGGTATTAGGGAGGAGCAGGTTTTCTTTGACGTTTGCATAGGTGGGTAGTAACGCACTACATTTACTTCATTATATTTACTTGAGTAACTTTAAAAAAAAAAAAAAATTTTTAAGAGTAGGTTTAACTGGCCATACTTATACTCTTACTCAAGTTCATTTTTAATCACAGAAATGTATTTTTACTTCACTGCATTCGGTGGCGTTCCTCCGTTACTGTTAAATGTTAATGAATATGTGTAGTTTTAATAATTTGTTTAAATCACGTATAATGAGGTCCCGAGTCTCGCGATATGCTGCAGTGGTCTGAATGCGGACGCAACAACTGCTCATTCTAATTCAAATATACTATCACACACAAACACTCTCTCTCTCTACACACACTTTCTCTTCTGTTCTGTTCCATAGTCTGTTCTTTTGTTCTCTGTTGTCTTGTTTAAATGCAGATGCCGGCAAGTTTGTGTTGTTAACACGTTAAAACAGGCAACCATTAGGAAAATGTTTGTTTTTTGCCGTATGTGTGAGATTTTGTGTTGAAAATGTGTTATTGTACCCATCACAGGACTGGTATATGCTGCTTCATCTTGAACCCAGGTCTATATCATATAAACAGAACAGACAGACTTTCAAGGAGAGGAGTGACATGTAGTTCTCCATGTAGTCTGAGATTCAGGATTTTCCCTTCATTTTAATCAGATCCGAAGTAACTAGTAACTTGCTACTTGAGTAGTCTTCTCATTGCATACTTTATTACTCTTACACAAGTAATTACTAACATAATTACTTTAACCTTTACTTGAGTAATTATTTTTATAAGTAGTTTTTCTTGTACTTGAGTACATTTTTGGCTACTCTACCCTCCTCTGGATGTCTGGATGTAATTTTGAAGAGGTGTGTAAATTTGCTGTGGCCTCATCTATGGAGAAATTCACTGTCCAATGGAAAACATTCATCATTCATTGAAAACCTTGTTTGAGGCTTTTGAACGTTTGATTAAAATGGAACAACTTGTTCGGAGTTCCTAAACACCGATTCCATAGGGAGCAACTTTACTTGTGTTGACTTGAACTATGACCGATTAGCAGAGATACACACCACATTGTTTCATTTCATCCATCAGATCATAAACAGAATATGTTAAGAAAATGAAACAACATAATGTGGGCCATTCAAATACTTCAGTTTCAAAGAGTGACACACTTCACCCCATCAGTCTTTACTGCTGCTAGAGCAGCATAATCCTAGATGATCTTATAATATTATTTTTTATTTAACACAGCAACAAATTTAACTAGGAATAAGTCAGCTACCAAGAGACCAACAATATGTAGTAGAGATGCCTGACAAAATTGAAAATATTAGAATGAATGAAGCAACTGGATTACGTTACCCAAAATCAGCAGCCTGAATTTATTTCTGTACTAGATCCAGAACGCATTTTCTTAAAGAAATACTTCCAGAAGTAATAAAACCACCTTTAACAATTATAAACACCTCATGTGGCTAAATCCTTCAAACAGCAGCTATCAAACCCTTAACTTAAGAAATCTGACTTCAACGCATGTGAATTAATACACCAATATCAAATCAATCCTCTATCTCTGAGATCCCAGAAAAAGTTGTAGCGTAGCTGATAAGCTCATACTTGCATATACACATAAATATTTCAGTGAGGTTTTCAGGCCTCATCAATGTAATTATTTACAGACTACTCAGAGTACAGTCCTCTGATCGGTGCTTGTATTTCCTGAAAAAATCGGTGCAGGTTTAGATACCAAAAATCACAATATTCTTCCTGATAGACTAGAAAACTGTGGGGGTTGGGGTTAAGAAAACAACTGTTACCTGTTTCACATCTTATCTAACAGTTTACATCAGTTTGTAAATGTTAATGGTGTCTCAGTTCTGTGTGATTCTGATCTTGAGCGTAAGTTGGTATCAGCTCAAGTGTGATATTGGCTTGAGGGCTCCTGGCTGACAGTTTGGTGTAACCACAATATGTCATGTTGAAATTCATGTTTTGGGGTGTACATTCAGAAAACAACAGAATGCCTATCAAAATCAAAATAAAATGTGTAAATATCGCACTATTAATTACTTATTAGTAATTATCTCTCTATTATTCCTACTGTCCCTGTAAAGTCCAGGGGGAAAAGGAGATAACATTTTAATTGGAGACAGTGCTTATCTTGAGGACAGATATTATACATTGATGTTATTCAATTACACTTTAGTCTTGGTTTCTCTGAACATTTCCAGTCATTTGATTACATAATCTTTGAATAAGTGAAACCTTGAAGCCTATCCAGTCTTGCTAAATCGCCCAATTAGTATTAATGTCTTAGTATTAGTATGAGTACTAATGAATTTCTACAGTGGAAAGAAAAATAATTAAAAACTAAAGTTTGATGTTTGAATGTTTCAAATGGAAACTTCTTTATTCATTTTAACTGAAAGCTTAAACAAATTTCAGTTATTGCTTTTTTCATTATCACAACCTGCTCTAACTTCTACTTTACACCAAGGATTAAAAAGAGATGCAGCCAAAGGTGTGGCCATGCATTTAACCAAGCTCCTCGTTGATCAGTGTAGAAAGAAAACGACTGCTCAGAGCCCATGAAGATCATCCATAGCAGACTAACCTCCCAAGTTTGTCATTACCATTTAGAGAGAGGGCTTCTACTGTTTCTGCTGTGAAGAGGCTTCCTATCACGTCACTCAAATCTGGCCTGACCAACATCAATAACCTGGACAACACATGGGCTGCGTCCGAAATCACGTACTGTGACAGTACCTACTGCATTAGATTGAGGATGACCCCACATGGTGCACCCTAAAGATCACTGAGATTACTGAGGACAGTACCACTTAAAACCATAAAGATGGCTTTAGACCTCAATTCATATGAACAGTTATGCTATGATGGCTAGGACTACAATTGCTATGATAGCTTTAGGACTGCAATTGCCACAAACCGTTTTGCACTCAAGTCTCCATCAGTGAACAGTGGAGAAATTCAACAAAACAGACTTCATGTAAAAACTGTAATGAATTTTCCTGGTTACACAATTGCACTATTTGACCCACATTTATAGAAGGGATTTATTTATTTATAATCACACTATCCGGTGTTACCCAGATGAGGATGGGTTCCCTTTTGAGTCTGGTTCCTCTCAAGGTTTCTTCCTCATATCGTCTCAGGGAATTTTTCCTTGCCACTATTGCCTCTGGCTTGCTCATTAGGGATAAATTCATACATTTAAAATCTATATCCTGAATTTATATATTTCTGTAAAGCTGCTTTGGGACAATGTCCATTGTTAAAAGCACTATACAAATAAAACTGAATTGAATTGAACTGATTGTACTACACAGCCCGGATTCTGTCAGCTCTTCCGTGTCAGTCCTGTTGCATTATGGGATAGCGCAGTATCCACTGTGTCCATTGGTTCCATACTGCAGAATCTCGGCAGAAGCAGTAGGTCTTCCGGATATTTCTCACGTACTGTTTTATGAATACTGTGAATTCGGACATACTACTCCTTTGGCATACTGGTTTTGCGCCTACTGTGTAATAGGGTAGTAGGGATATTCGGATGCAGCCTCGGTCATGCCTAATTTCACACATTTCACCCAATTCAAACAAACTGTTTTGTATACCAGTTGTAATCCACCATCAGACATAAACTCACCAACCATTAGGAACACCTGTACACCTGCTCATTCATGCAATTTTCCAAGTCAGCCAATCATGTGGAAGAGGCACAATGCATAAAATCATGCAGATACAGGTCAAGAGCTTCAGTTAATGGTAAATGGTTTCCACTTATATATCGCATTGTAACCATAATGGTTCTACAAAGTGCTTTACACTGTTTCTCATTCTCCCACACAGTCTCATACAGAGCTGCCATGCAAGGCGCTAGCCTGCCATTTGGAGCAACTTGGGGTTCAGTGTCTTGCCCAAGGATGCTTCGGCATGTAGAGGAATCGATCCGCCAACCCGGCGATTAGTGGACAACCCGCTTTGCCACCTGAGCCACAGCTGCCCCATAATGTTCACATCTAATATCAGAATTGGGAAACTGCTGATCTCCTGGGACTGTCCCACAAAACAGAGTCTCTAGAATGTACACAGAATGGTGTGAAAGGCAAAAAACATCCAGTGAGCTGCAGTTCTGTGGGTGGAAACCCACAGAACTTTTTTCTTTATATGTGCTACCTCTGGGTCAAATTATTCGTAAACATGGAATTAGCTTCCACTGTTATTCTGATGACACACAGTTGTATGTTTCAGCAAAGCCAGATGGCAGACACCAGTTTAATAAAGTTGAGGAATGTGTAAAGGACATTAGACAGTGGATGCTTATTAACTTCCTCTTACTAAATTCTGACAAGACAGAAGTACTTATACTAGGACCACATGCAGCTAGAAGGAAGTTTCTGATTACATAGCAACTCTGGATGGCCTTTCTGTTTCATCATGTGCAGCAGTAAAAGACCCTGGTGTGCTCATTGACTCCAGTCTTTCCTTTGACGCCCATGTAGGTAATACTACTAGGATAGCCTTCTTTCACCTCAGAAATATTGCTAAGATAAGAAATATATTGTCACTACATGATGCAGAAAAATTAGTCCATGCTTTCGTCACCTCTAGGTTGTATTATTGTAATGCCTTACTGTCTGGATGTTCCAGTAGAAGCATAAACAAACTCCGGTTAGTCCAGAATGCAGCTGCAAGAGTCCTTACTAGAACCAGAAGATACGACCACATCACTCCTATCTTATCCACACTGCATTGGCTCCCAGTGAAATTTCGCATTGATTATAAAATACTACTATTGACTTATAAAGCGCTAAATGGCTTCGCACCACAGTGCCTAAGCGAACTTTTGGTCTTTTATGATCCACCACGCCTACTTCGATCAAAAGGTGCAGGCTATTTGTCAGTACCTCTAATAGTGAAGGCTACAGCAGGGTGAAGAGCTTTCTCTTACAAAGCCCCACAGTTATGGAACAGCCTTCCAATTAGTGTTCGGGACTCAGACACAGTCTCAGTGTTTAAGTCCAGGCTGAAAACATATTTGTTTAGTCAAGCCTTTCGTGAATAGTTTTTTCCTTAGGTAAAGGAGCAGATCTAGAGGTCTCACGGACATAGTGTGTTGTGGTGAACTGGGATGTTTGGATGCTGTCACCCCCCCACCTTCACGCGTTCACCCAGGTTTGTTGGTGGTGGGGTGGCTGGCCGCCTTGTCCCAGGGAGCCCTCATGTCTCTGTTACCTTCTGGCTCTCCCTTTTAATTATGCTGTCATAGCTAGTCTTGCCGAAGTACTCACGCAAAGTACACTGTCCTTAACCATTACGGGAATATAAGCATACCTAATAATCTCTCTCTCTCTCTCTCTCTCTCTCTCTCTCTCTCTCTCTCTCTCTCTCTCTCTCTCCCCTTCTCCTCTTCTGTCGAGCCACACACGATACTCCTGAGATGCCAGTGATCCCGACCCCTTCTGCTCTCTGGACCTGCCTGGTCCATCCTGATGCCCTACTTCTGGTTGGAGATCTCATCAATTGGAAGTCACATGCTGCTGCTGAGGATGGCCCCACACTGTGCAGCCTAAAGATAATTGAGATTACAGTGGTGAAGTTCAACAAAACAGACTTCATATAAAAACTGTAACGAATTTTCAGGGTCTCACAACTGCTAAATGGACCATGTGGTACTGGTACATTTATAGAAGAGATTTATTTATTTATAATCACACTATCTGGTGTTACACAGATGAGGATGGGTTCCCTTTTGAGTCTGGTTCCTCTCACGGTTTCTTCCTCATATCAACTCAGGGAGTTTTTCCTTGCCACCGTCGCCGCTGGCTTGCTCATTGGGGATAAATTCATAAATTTAAAATCTATGTCCTGAATTTATATACTTCTGTAAAGCTGCTTTGGGACAATGTCCATTGTTAAAAGCGCTATACAAATAAACTGAACCAAACTGAACTTGAAACACCTTGTTGCTGAGAATGGCCAGACTGGTTTGAGCTGACAGGATGGCTATGGTAACTCAAATAACCACTCATTACAACTGTGGTAATTAGAAAAACATCTCAGATTGCAGAACACATCACATTGTGAGGTGACTGGGTTACAACTGCAAAAGACCACAACAGCTCCACTTCCATCAGCCAAGAACATTGGACAGTTGAAGTTGGGAAAGTTGTCACCTGGACAACTAATCAGGCTCTGTGGTAAGTAGTTCTTCTCTTTGGTAAAAGTGCAGATCTGGTGGTTCATGCGCATAGAGAGTTTTGGTAAACTAGGATGTTCTGATACTGTCAATCCCCCCACCTCCCCCTTTCCTCACATGATTTGTTGGCGGTGGAGTAGCGGGACACTTTATGTCCCAGGGTCCCCTCATGCTTGTGCTACCATCTGCCTCTGTCTTTTAGTCATGCTGTCACAGCTAGACACAATATATAGCCTTGTATGCTCTGATCATAACTAATGATCTTTCTCTCTGTCTGTCGAGGCTCCTGATGCTCTACTCCTGCTTTCCTCCTGCTCCGTCATCTGGAGCTTTCGGCACTTGTGATTTACCACCTGCTGCTGTGGATAATCTCAGCTGGATACCTTAAATACTTGCACATCCCATAAAAAGGTTATTCCTGCTTTAATAGATAATCTCACTTGTACAGCGTAGACTTGCACCTCATAAAAACTGTTGCTGTAATCATACTGTACTCATCTCAGGACTCCTGTTCACAATATGGCCAATCCATGGTAGATTCTTTCTGGACTAGAGAATTTTTCTCATTGTATCCTTGCCACGCATCAATACTAAAGTTGTCACCTTGTGTCTGTGACCCCACAAGGGTAGGCTACTTTTCGTATCCTTTTTGTTGTTGTTGTTGTTGTTTTTAATGTTGTTATTGTTTAAATCTGGACCATCAGATAAAATGTTGATGTGTACCATATAGTGATTGATTCTAAAATTTTGTCTGTATTGCAGAACAAGAATGTAGCCTGTTATTTGAGTTGTGATGTAGCAGTGTTGGCACTGCAGACACAGATGAACTAATCTTATAATCTTAACAAATAAATGTTTACTTGTGTGAACTGGAAAAACGTTGTCATCGTTGCCAACCTCTTGTGTATTTCAGGACAGGTCAGCGAGCATTTTGTTCTGCCAAGGCCTGATGGAGTTGCACGAGTGACATGATTGATACCCTAATTGTTTGGTCACCTGAACATCTGCAACAGGCACTAAATGCAGGTTAATAGCATTAGCGATGCACAAAGCACAGCTGGCAAGGCTATTGCATTACTGCTGGCTATTCATCACCTGCTGGTTGCAAAATCCATTGGGGTTAAAAAAAAGAATAAGCTCCTTCGCCATGTTTCAGTGGCAGGATTAGAAATGGACAGAAGGCTCTGTGATCAGTCCCATGGAAGAAAAGGAGCAAGTGCCTTTCCTGAGATAGAGTGCAGATTAAAGGAGCTGGCAGAAGGGATGGGCAAAATTCAAGAGTGGGAATGCAACACCACAATGAACCTAGTACATCCAAGAGAGTGGAAATTGGAGTGAAAACCAAAAACACAGCACAGTAGCAGCACTGAATACACTACAGACTGGTGTTAAGGCTGTCTAGCCAAATTAAAGCTGGATCCTCCCGGATGCCTAATCCATTTCACGGTAATTGCGTGACTGGGCTTCTCCATAATATACTGAGTTCTCAGGTGCATTTCAGAGCGCACTGAAGCTGTGACTTGATAAAAGAACGGGCATACTATACTGGTTGCAGTGGCAGATGCAGATCCCTTCGACTTGAGATCAATACCTCCAGTAGAGAGACTGTTAACCTCATTACTAATGCATCGGTGCACACACTAGTGTAAATAGTATTGTCAATACAGTGGCACACTTGCTCCTGGCCCTTAAGGAAATAATTCCCACAGCAAGAAATAATGCCAACAGCACTGCAAGTAATGGGAGTCATAGCAACAGGATGCCCAAGACCAGACCTACTGTCCCAGATGAATGGGTCGCTGTGACATGGTTGCTAATATTGTGTGTCTGTAGACAGGATTGTGACCACCACTCACTAACTTTTTTGGAAGCTAAAGGAACATTTTGAGTCACAGTCATGACTTTGTGGTCTCGAAGGGTCTCTGAGCGCACACACATACAGTTAAGTAAGAGAGCATATGCCTCTATGAACACTCATCAGCATGCAAGTGTCAGAGAGGCACAATATTCCTTTGTCCCTTGACAAGAGAGAAGGAAGAAGATACCTTCATTAAATATCTTCATTAGAGACTATTAGAGCACTGAGACAAATCACACATTTATTCATGTTATCAATATAAGAAATAAAGAATATGTATATTAAAAGGAAAAACCAGCATAACATGCCTAAGTAGATTTGATTAGATTAGAGTTTTCTACTTTCATTCTAGCCATATACAAGTTTTGAGAAATTTTGAGGAAGACAAAATGGCAGTGCAGAATAGACAAGGCAATAAATACAATACAGGACATTAAATACAACACAAAGTACAACATGGCTGATGTAAGAGTGAAACATACAGTATGTACAGTGGTGTAGTGGGTGTGTATGTGGTGAGTAAAGCATTATCACCACTAGCAGCACAGAAGTCCCCGAGTCTTCTGTGTCTAACATGTTGCTCCAGAATCTCCCATACGTCAGTTAATTTCTCACTCCATTTGATATACAGTACTTTCCTGCACTGTTGAAATTTCTGATTGAATATAATGTATTCAGTCATGCTACTGTATATATTCTGATTAAATCCCAATACTGTGCTTCATGAAATTGCGTATGAAAGTGACATGTGAAGGCCAATGTATGGTAACCCATACTTGGAATTTGTCCTCTGCATTTAACCCATCCAAGTTAGTGCACACACACACTACAAACCGTGAACACACCCGGAGCAGTGGGCAGCCATTTTTTTGCTGTGGCACACAGGGAGCAGTTGAGGCTTTGCTCAAGTGCCTAACAGTGGCAGCTTGGCGGTGCTGGGATTTGAACTCACGACCTTCACGACCAGTAGCCCAACTTCTTAACCACTGAGCTACTACCACCATAAATAATGCTGATAAATATGCAAATGCTGAGATTACAACATGGGTAATTACCAACTGGGTCCAATCTGTATGCATTAACCAGTAAAATAATATAGTATGAGATGTAAAAAAAAAGTGGGCTCTTGCAGGAAGGGTTCTTATACACTCAAATATTCTCAGGACATCATGATGTACATATTTGACTTTGTGTAGTATATATGGTACCACAGTTAAGATGAGTTTAAGAGTTTGGGCAGTTACGGACAGGGTCACTTAGTCACCACCAAAACAATACAGTATTACATACGCATGTGGAATGTCAAAGGAGTCGTTTGTTTAGTCATTTGGCATGCCGTGACACTATTTTTTCTAGCCCTGTCAGGTAGAAAAAAGGGAAAATAACCATGGCCCCATTATGTCCTTCTGCTTTATCTCCTCCTGAAACAGAGCCCATGTTGCTGTCAGGACTGTGATACCTTTTAGCAAAAATAATAATAATAATAATTTTTAAGAGAAATGAATTCTGCTTTATTATTAGGACTTCACCATTCACACTCATTTATCTGAAACAATAAAACTAGAGTATTTAAAATTTTCGAATTACAATGCATTGCTTTTGTTTACGCTACATTGTCATATTTTAAAAAATTATAGTGGCATCCAAAAGACTAAGGGCAGATCCAATGGATCAACGGATCAACCTGTATAGCAATGCATGATGGGAACTGCATTACGTAAAAAATGTGTTTGTTTTGCTAATGGCTCGCAACAGGAATCACGTTTTAACTTGGACCAGAGACGAGGTAAAATGCCTCGTTGAAATTTGGTCTGACAAACATATTTCTGAACAACTTTTAAAAACACTAAGGTTTACAAAGTGTTTAGCGAGCGCACTGTGGAACATATAAATTGGATAAATTATAATAACTACAGCTAAAAAAAAAAAAAAAACACAATAAGCTTGCGGAGCTGCTGTCTATCCATCTTGATGGATGGCCGCTATGAGCGGAACCCTGAGATATAATCAGGTGCACTCTGACCAATGAGAGGACAGTTTACATACATGTGACTTGCATAAACAAATTTTGGTACGCTTTGAAATGTTGCCTTGTGAAAGTGAACCGATCCAAAGACAAAATACAGCATTGTAACAATTTAAGTCCCCGTTTCAGAACAAAGCACAGATCTACAGGTCTGAAAATGCCCTAAGTGTGCTATCAAGAACTGCTCTATTCATTCATCTTCAGTAACCGCTGTTCAGGGATGTGTAGACTTTTTATATCCACTGTAGTTCTCAAATACGATTTGAGATATGTTACTTCACAGCGAGCACAAATATGTTTGAAATAGTCTAGGCTATGGCCTGATTAAAAATGATTGTTAATACATCATTTTAAATATATAAAAAAGAAGACTAATGTCATTACAGTATACACAAGATGCCAGACTTAATATATTAAATTAAATATATTAAAAAATATAGACAAATGACAATGTTTTTTATGGCCCAATTTAAGAGAGGCCAGACTGACCCGGTAATACATCTTTGGTCGGTCGGTGCTTACTGGGATCATTCTTTACTATAATAAAATAATTTAAAAAAAACATTGATCTAAAAAAAAATGTTTCCATCTATGTTAGGAGTGTAATATAAGTGTTACTTTCTATATAAAAGGCACTACAATGACACTACAATTCAGCATTCAGACATATTTTCATTTCAAAAGAGAATTTCTTAAATGGATACAGTTTTAATAATATTATTCTTGCTAGTGGACTTGAAATATTGCATGGTTGATAACTCTATCAGCTGCAGTGCCTCCACCTGTCAGCTGTGTTCTCTCTCTCTCTCAGCTATGCAATTCAGGGGCCTTGGAAATCTTGGAGCAACATCTTTTTCATTTGGCAAAAGCTCAGTGAACGCTGACGGGAGATTACGTCGAAGTTTTCCAGGATATCGCTCTGCCGGTCAGAGTGTTGAGACTAGCTGTACTTCATCTACCGTAAACAGTACTACTCAGCGAATGAGAGCTCTGATTAATCACAAACTTCTGTCCAGAGCTTTATTTGGGGGCTTCCAGTCTGAGCATTTCCGTAAGGGTTCTGACAAATCATGTGACTTGACAAAACGCAGGCATTCTCAAAAACTTTCCTTGCATGCCTGAAAGTCCAATATAAGCTTCTTTTTTTTTATATTGCTTATTCATTCAGGTTAGACGGCTTAGAATTGCAACTAACAGTCATGGAAGATTTTATAAAGACCAAACCACGATCACAACAAACTAGTCTCAGATGAAAACGATAACTGAGAACAAAATCAGAATGGAAGTGGAGCAGGAGAGAGACAATTATGATCACGAGGAACATGGTCCAGAAACCACCAAGTGGGAACCTCATTTTGGTACACGCATGGTGGAGATAAGTTGTGCCAACTTATTTAAAAAGATTTAAATAAAAAAAGAGCTTTTTTTTTATCTTTAAAAAAGAGCTTTTAACCATCCTCACTCACATCCTCACTCTACTGTATTTAAGCATAGTGTAAACGCCCATCCATCCAGTGCACACAGCTTCAGACTCATTTCCATTCTGTAAGCGTGGGTGGGAATTCATAAACAGGCAGATGTTGATTCCTTAATGCTTGCTTTTGTTTCATGTACAGTATAAGCGTACTAATTACAGCTGTTACATTATAGGCTTACAAACACAGCAAACAATATTTTGCATCAACTGAATTGCTTTTTTGTTGTTGTTGTTTAGCTGTTATTAATATGTCAAAGACAAAGTCTTTCCTTTGTCATTATAACATTGTAGGAGATTATGATTTCCAATGTAGTTCACATTTTGAATAGTATTCCTTTGCTAGAGACTCTGGTACTTATCATTAAACATGGCCAAGAATCGCCTACATTTGCAGGGGAAAAATGCATTTGACTAACATCGGAAAACAGCTAACCACTGTTTCAAATTCTGTAATAACTTTTAAAGATGGGAAGCTGTGATGTCCGGTGAATACATCTTGCTTATCAACATTAACTCAAAACAGAAAAGGGTGGGTCATTTTTGGATACTACATGCTTGTTCCTGATTGAACACGGCAACACGATGACTATCGCCAAGAAAAAAGAATTGCACCGTTTCAGTTAGTTATATTATTATACTGAGGAATAGGTCTGTGAGGTATGTGATGTTCAATAAGGGCATACCCTTTCTGTTTTTTTTTTTTTTTAATTTTCCGTTAGTGTTGGTGTGTGTATGAATTTGCTGTTGTTTAGTTTGCTGTTGCATTGTCTGGTAATGTGTCCTACATTGATTTTCCACACCGATTGTCTCTCACAATGTTATAATCTTGTAGGAGACCTTCTGTATCCTGGTCCATATCACATGCAATGTGAAATGCATTTATTAAAAGCTACAAGTGCAAAATATCAGTGATTCTGACCTTTTTTTCCCCTCTTTTAAAAAAAATCTGTTTCAGATATTAGGCTGAGCACTGATCAATTACAATCCTAAAGTCGAATGTGACCCTAGTGTGTCGTTGCAAGCTTTTCTTTGGTCTATTGATGTGTTCTGTACTTCCATGAATAAACGCCAGCAGCAGGGGTGACGTTTCCAAAGGAATGTCAAATAGATTTTTTTTTTCAGTACAGTCCAGGAAAGTAAGTAGTGAATCGCAATTGTAAGTGGGAACGGTGAGAATAACTAGTGATCTATTCTCACAAAGTGAGAGGTGAGATGGATGCAGTTGCAGTTTAAGTGCTGTATCTTTATTGAGAGGCAGGCAGACAAATCCGAGAACGTATGGCAAGATCAAGGTCAACAAACAGGCTAGGGTCAGGCGATGAACAAACAGGGTCAACTGGGCTAAGGAGAAATAAGAAAATTGGGAAACTGGCAGAAGTCAAGAAACCAACACGGAAACAAAAGGCTTAATAAAGACAGGCGGGAAACACTGAATAATACGTCACACTTGAACAAGGACACACAAGGGTTTAAACAGACTAACTGTTTAAAGGGCAAACTGAAAACAGGTGCGAGTAATAAAGACACATGAGGGAAACTACCAATGATAGGACATGGGTGGAGACAGGTCATGGACCAAAAAGAAACAATGTAAACAAACACATGACAACACAGAAGAGCTCACCGCAAGGGGGAAATTCCTGACATCTATATGACCATCTGCTCTATGGCAACCTCATAAACTGATTATATCTATGTATTAACATTTTATTTATATGACTTTGAACAAAGTTTTTCTTGCATGTTAAAATAAAATACAGATGAATTTTGTGTGATATTGACCTCAGACTCCAATTCATGATTAAACATAGCATAGCAGCTGTAATCACTTCTGTTCAGTATTCAGTACCTGACAGACGTATAATCAAGTAAAAATACCCACCAATTGAGACATACCTTATACTTGTATACAGAATGATCCCAAATTTAATAATACTGTCAGTCAGTTTAGCTTCCTTTTATTCCTCTAAGCGTTTTTCTTTTGCGACAGTTCATTAAGTCTGCTCTTTCTCACTACAAATCGTGAGCCACTTTGTATGCCGCAATTACAGCTAATACATATGGATGCTGTCGTCAAAAAGATCAAAGACTGAACAGTGAGTCTCGTTCTATCAGTCACTATCCAGATTTTTGCATGCTGGTGATGTTGTCAAGGTCGTGTTGACTCTGAGGTCGACTGATTAAAAGGAGAAATGAGGGTCTGATGAAGAAACGGTGAGGACTAATGGTAATAGTTAAATCAGAGACAGACAAGGAGGAGTGTTTGGTAAGTCGAGGATGAAATGGAGTGGGCAAGACAGGATGTATTTTTAGTGAGTGCGTGTGTTGTTCTCTGACTTGCTTCTAATGATGATTGGATTTATTTGGCAAGCTGTAATCTGCCCGAATCTAAAAAAAAATGTAAAAAAGCAAACAACAACAGCAACAACAACAACAACAACAAAAAAACAACTCATTGAGGTTAAGATTAAACAGCAACAAAAAATCCTCATAAAAGTCCTATATAAGTGTGTGTGTGTGTGTGTGTGTGTGTGTGTGTGTGTGTGTGTGTGTGTGTGAATTCTAATATTTAAGCAAGTCAAATTAAACTCTTATTATCATATTTTTCTTTAGCTCAAGGACACAGTGTTCCCTCTCGTTTACTCTCTCATCCACTCGCTGTGTGTGTGTGTGTGTGTGTGTGTGTGTGGGAGGAGGAGGATTATCCTCAAGAGCATCTGAACAGAGATCCACGCAGGAGTAGAACATCAAAACATACTTAACTAATGCCTGTGGAAAATTCTTCAGGGGTGATGTGTATTTTGAGTTGTGTGTTTGTGATTGTTTGTGTTTTTTTTAAACCAACCATTTTAACCCAGTAATGATTCTTTTTAATCGAATATGTAATAGTTTTCAGAGCTACACACACAACCCCGTATTGTATAGCAATACTAATAAACAAAGGCTGTAAAATTCTTTATGCAAGTTAAAGTGAAATTACTCATCAAAATAAATAAAAGTAAAAGCTGAAGTGCACTCAAATTAAAGTGGTGCTTGAAAGTTTGTGAACCCTTTAGAATTTTCTATATTTCTGCATAAACATGACCTAAAACATCATCATCATCCTAAAAGTAGACAAAGCGAACCAATTTAAACAAATGAGATAAAAATATTATACTTGGTCATTTATTTATTGAGGAAAGCGATCCAATATTACATATCTGTGAGTGGCAAAAGTATGTAAACCTCTAGGATTAGCAGTTAATTTGAAGGTGAAATTAGAGTAAGGTGTTTTCAATCAATGGGATGACAATCAGGTGTGAGTGAGCTCCTTGTTTTATTTAAAGAACAGGGATCTATCAAAGTCTGATCTTCACAACATATGTTTGTGGAAGTGTATCATGGCACACACAAAGGAGAGTTCTGAGGACCTCAGAAAAAGAAAAAAAAGCATCTCTAAAGAGTTTGGACTCCACCGATCCACAGTCAGACAGATTGTGTAGAAATGGAGGAAATTCACTGTTCATTGTTCCCCTCCCCAGGAGTGGTCGACCAACAAAGATCACTCCAAGAGCAAGACGTGTAATAGTCTGCGAGGTCACAAAGGGTAACTTCTAAGCAAATAAAGGCCTCTCTCACACTGGCTAATGTCAGGAGAACACTGAACAACAATGGTGTGCATGGCAGGGTTTCAAGGAGAAAACCACTGCTCTCCAAAAAGAACATTGCTGCCTGTCTGCAGTTTGCTAAAGATCATGTGGACAAGCCAGAAGGCTGTTGGAAAAAAGTTTTGCAGGTGGACGAGACCAAAATAGAACATTTTGGTTTAAATGAGAATTGTTATATTTGGAGAAAAAAATACTGCATTCCAGCATAAGAACCTTATCCCATCTGTGAAACATGATGGTGGTAGTATTATGGTTTGGGCCAGTTTTGCTGCATCTGGGAATGTGGTAAAACAATAGCTAAAACTAACTAACAGCTTTAGTCCTAATCTCCACATGCTAGACAGCATGATAAGTCTGATATCTTTCAATCTGACAAATGTCTGAATGCTAATAGCTCACTTTATCCACCTTGATAAATACAATGTGCACATGTTTTTTGAAATTTTTTTCAAAATTGAGATTTGTTAGTGATTTAGATCAGATGATGCTAAAAAAAGTTACTTTTTATACTTTATTACAAATATATGATTATAGAGAAATGTTTTGATTTTAAAATGTAGTGAAGAGAAAGTAGAGATTTTTCTTTTGAAATGTATGAAATAAAAGTCAAAAGGTCAAAAGTATTAGGTAAAAAAAAAAAAAAACTCAAGTACTTAAAAACCACAGTGAAATACAGTAAAAAAAAAAAAAAAAAAAAAAAAAGTAAGTACCTCTGCAAAAGAATGCTGGGAATTTCTTTCTAGTGAATTACAGCCACAACCCAGTCAATACAGAGTGCTATTAGAATGGTCAATAAGTATTCAATAGGTTCTTAGAAGAAGTTCCTGCAATGCTCTTAAAATATATGCAGTAATGAAGGTTTGCTTCACAAAAAAAAGCTGCAGCAGTCTTGTAGGAACATCTGCGAACGTTATAGATGAAAATAGACTAGATTGTGGTTTGAATTAAAAAAAAAAAAAGATCATAGAATTGTAACATTCAGAATACATTGTGTAAGGGATGAAATATGACAGGACATGCTGTTATAGAGAAATAATCAAGTTATGACAATTACCTTGAGAAAAAAAAGGATGAATAGTCTAGAGGACAGTGAGAGCTACCAGGTGCATGTTAGTTACAGGGCTGACAGACTTTTAGGACCAACTAACAAAGAAAGCAGTTTAGTACACATTAAATGAAATTAAGTAATTATGGCTAAAGACACTGGACAGACACTGGAAAGTCCTAATGCTTGATTACAATAGTTTTAAAATGTTTTTAAAGCTTGAAATGCGCTTTTGACACTGCAGAATACTTGATCAAAATCATATTCAGTAGAAAACAAAAACTTTGATTTTGACTTAACATCATATTGTCTGAAAAGTCAGAAACCAATGAGAATAAAGCAACATATACTTAATTTTGTGTTTATTATTTATAACATATGCTTTACAGCAATAGTCACCAACCCTGTTCCTGGAGATCTACCTTCCTGAAGACTTCAATCATAATCATGTCCACCTGACCATCTAATCATTGCCTTAAGAAGTTCTTGATCAACTAAAATAGGTGTGTTAGATTTTGGTTGGAGATGAAACCTGCAGGAAGGTAGATCTCAAGGAAGAGGGTTGGTGACCACTGCTCTACATGTTCACCCTTAAACTCTACGTTTTCTCAGCCGCTGTATCATGGTTTTGCAGATTTTGCTCAACATATTCGGATTACCATATTTGCACAACATGCAGTCGGGTCCACAAGTATGAAAAGTATTGTGATTGAATTGAACATGTGATTGAATTGTAGTTCAGCTTTAATTCAAGGGGTTTAACAAAAATATTGCATTAACTGTTTAGGAACTACAGCCATTTTTTACAGAGTCTCTCCATTTTCACAGGATCAAAGGTAATTGGACAAACTCAGTGTCCAATTAGAGTCAGTGTTAGTCTAGAACCCATGGATGTCACCAAATGCTGAGTTTCTGCCCTTGAGATGCTTTGCCAGGCTTTTACTGCAGCCGCCTGTGATTGCTTCATTTCAAATCCATTGTGGTGGTGTACAGAGGCAAAATTACGAAAACTGTGTCACTTTCCAAATACTTAGGGACCCAACTGTATTCCCATTGGTTCCTGACTTTTCAGACACTCTATAGGCTATATGCTCATGTAAATGAATGCAAAATAAAATATTATCATAC
Organism: Cranoglanis bouderius; assembly: GCA_023630585.1. Taxonomy (NCBI): domain Eukaryota; kingdom Metazoa; phylum Chordata; class Actinopteri; order Siluriformes; family Cranoglanididae; genus Cranoglanis; species Cranoglanis bouderius. Next base: position 20,848,345 of record CM042540.1, read on the forward strand.
AGAAAACACTTTTATAAGGTATAAAGTCAACATAGTTTTTATGTAATGCATCTGCACTGCTCTAACATGGAATTTTTTAGTAATATGTGATAGCATCCCTGCCCATAACCAATAAATAAGCAGGGTCTTCTCAGCTAAATTAGCTTAAAATATCTTAAACAATGAATCTGAATAATTGTATTGAGTTAGTCAAATAAAACTGCCATTCCATAAAAAAAAACAGACCCAAATTTAACAATCATTAATCAATCAGATTTACAGTCAAGTCCATAAGTATTTGAACAGTGACACAATTTTTGTCATTTTGCCTCTGTACACCACCACAATAGATTTGAAATGAAGCAATCAATATGTGATTGAAGTGTAGACTTTCAGCTTTAATTCAAGGAGTTTAACAAAAAGATTGCTCAAAAGTAAGTTGGACAATTGACTGATAAGCAGTTTCATGGCCAGGTGTCATTTCATGACAAATTAAGCAGATAAAAGGTCTGGAGTTGATTCCAAGCATTGAATTTGCACTCATGGGAACTCTCAATATGCGGTCCAAAGAGGTGTAGATGTGTGTAGGAGGTGAAGGAGGCAATCGTTAGGCTGAAAAAATAAAACAGACCTGTCAGAAAGATAGCAGAAAATTTAACAATGACCAAATCATCAATTTGGTACATTTTTAAAAAGAAGGAATGCACTTGTGAGCTCAGCAACGGATGGCTGCAGAATTCTTTCCTTGTTAATGAAAAACCCCTTTACAACATCTAGCCAAGTCACGAACACTCTGGAGGAGGTAGGCGTATCATTATCAAAGTCTATAATCAAGAAACGCCTTCATGAATGTAAACACAGGTGGTTTACCTCAAGATGAAAACCACTGGTAATGCTCAAGAACAGAAAGGCCAGATTAGACTTTGCTAAAAACTTCTAAAAAAAAAAAAAAAAAAAAAAGCCTGACCAGTTCTGATGCAAGATTAATTTGTACCAGAATGATGATGTGAAGTGAAGAGTATGGAAAAGGAAAGCAAAGCATACATCATCTGTCAAACATGGTGGAGACAGTGTTATGGCATGGGCATGTATGGCTGCCAATACAACTGATTTACTTATGTTTATTTATGATGTGACTGCTGATAGACGTAGCAGGATGAATTCTGAAGTGTATAGAGCTATACTTGCTGCCCAGATTCAGTCAAAATCTACAAAACTGATAGGATGGCATTTCACAGTACACATGGATAATGACCCAAAACATACAGCGAAAGCAACCCAAGAGCTTCTTAAGGCAAAGAAATTAAATGTTCTTACATGTCCAATGACCTCAACCCAGTTGAACATGCTTTTCACTTACTGAATACAAAACTGAAGGCAGAAAGACCACAAACAAGCAGTAACTGAAAGCAGCTCAGTAAAGGCCTGGGAAAGCATCTCCTGGGAGGAAACTTAACATTTGATGAGGTCCATGGATTCCAGTTTTCAGGCAGCCATTAACCACAAATGATTTTCATCCAAGTATTAAAAATAATCCTAATATTTATGATTGTTAGTTTGTCCAATTACTTTTGAGCCTGTGAAAATGGAGGGGGTAAAATGACTGTAATTCCTAAACAGTTAATGCAATATTTTTGTTAAACTTCAATCACATCTTCAGTGCTTCATTTAAATCCATTGTGGTGGTGTACAGAGGCAAAATTACGAAAATTATGTCACTGTCCAAATACTAAATGCCTGAAAGAACCGGAAAAGTTGCCACTAAAACGATGGTGCCATAGACATAATGTTTTCATGTAGGCAAAGTATGTCTATGTCTCTAATAGTATGAAGCGTGTAGTGAATGTAACTCACTATCAGTGTAGGTGGGCCTGCAGAATCAACCAAAACATAGTTTTAGTTAAACTACTTGCCTCAGGGGCCTGTTTGAGGGACTATTCAACAAGCTGTTGATAGATAAGCAACAGGAAGCATCAAGATCAACCAGATACCTTCCTGATTAATTTCAAATGAAAATTTTCCAGTAGTTACAATCAAGGCACCTGATTTAGAGACTATTTCTAGGCTAGATCTGTTCATCTTTATGCATTAGTCATAACAAGTAGATTATCCCATTGCCAGTGGTCTGACATATCTATTATAGCTAATTGGAAGTTGAAAGCAGAATCTCCATGAGTGTCTCCATTCTTCAGAGCTGCACTCCGTTATGGCCTAATCAGATCCTACCCAATTATCAGTATGTATCCGTTGCAAGCTTCTCCTCTTTCCGCTAAATTGGAGGGCAGTGTTTTGTTCCTTGCGACCTCTGAGGGTCTCTTAGATGGACATTATAGACTACTTCTGCTAAGAATGGGAACAGGAGAAGGAACAGGTTTATGGGTCAAACTTCTTCAAGACAGTCTATAGCTGGCATATGAGGTGTGGTATTGGAATTCACTGAACTTCCAGTACATATAACATATATAGCACGGGGAATGTTTATTTAATAGGCACTAACAGCCCTTGAAGCCTAGCCTGATATGCACTGTGTCATGCCATTTAGTCATCACTAAAATGAAACATGAGACAATTGTGGAGTAACTTTATCTGACTTACATTCACCATCCAATTTCTGAGGAATACCGGTACACTTGTACAGTCATGAAAATTTTCCAATTAGACACCAGTCTCTAGAGTTTACAGTGGAAAAGCCTTGCTGATGACAGAGGTCAGAGAAGATTGGCCAGACTGGTTCAAGCTGACAGGAAGGCTACGGTAAATCATTTACAACTGTGGTGAGCAGAAAACGCATCTCAGAATGCACAACATGTTGAACCTTGTTAGCCAAGCTCCAGAAATCTGTGACTACAGTTGGTACAGGCTCACTAAAATTGAACAGATTGGAAAAATGTCACCTAATCTGATGGATCTTGATTTCTGCTGTGACATGCAGATGCTTGGGTCTGAATTTGTCATCAACAGCATGAATCTATGGACCAAATATGTTTTATGTCAAGATTTCAAAACGTGCTCTCAGACTCATGATAATGGAAGTAAGAGAGAAGTCAGCAGCCACCTGAAAAGAGTTGCTGGACAACCTGAAAGCAGCAGGAACAACAGTTACACAGAGAAAAATAAACAATGAACTGCACCTCAATCATTTCCCTTCTTACACCACACGCAAAACTTCTCTGCTAAAAAATGAAGCACAGAGATGCTTATCTAAAAGCATTTACACAAATCAGAACAATAATTCAGCTTGTCATGTTTGGAGAATGAAAGGTTATGTGTATGCTCCCAAAAACACCATACCTGCAGTGAAGTGCAGTGGTGGGAGCATCATGATATGAATGTAGGATTTTAAAATGCACAGGAAGTATATTAAATAACAAAAAAAGCATAAGTGTCTGAAAATTTATTTCCCCTCACTGTACATGGAAAAATGGATCTAGTAAAATATAATTGCAAAGGCAGCCATATTGTAATTTATGACCAGGTCAGACATCTCAGAATGCCTGCTGTTAGAATCAACAATAAATTAGTACTCCCTTTGGGAAGGAAATTAAACTGCCTTCTTCATGCTGCTGTCATTTTGCTCCTTAAGTCTAAATGGCTTTTTTTAATCTGGCCGTTCCTGAAGGACTTGTACTAATACCTTTGACTATCCACTGAGCAGTGTAGCTGTTGTTTGTCCCTGCGTTTTAGCGATTAGGTGTACTGGCAGCATTTACTGGCCATTCCTGCTTCTGTTCCCAGAGTACAAAAGATGCTGACACCTGCCTCATTAGCCCCTCATTTACCCACCCACAATACATACACACATATCACCACCCCCTCAACTTGCATAATGCAATCACCACCTCTTCTCAGTACTGTGTCTGTAATGAGGCTTTCTTTAATTACGCTCTTCTCAACTTACATACAACCACATCCACACATCCAGCCCACTATCTCACACGCACACATTTATATATCCTTTCAATGTAAAATGTACCATAAGTGTATTCAATTTTCTTCCTGTTCTTGTATGGGGGAGGGGGGGTGAACCAACTTGCATAGCATGCTAACTTCCACACTAACTTTTTATATTAGTGAGCCATAATTATTTAAGTCAACACTGCTGACCCTAGAGTCAGTGTCACTGCTTGAATCTAGTCTGGGCTAGAAAGAAATTAGCTCTAGCATCGCTTCTTCAAGCCATTCTTTCTGAAGTATTTTTCTTACAACAAAAGCTAGCACTGTTGTGCTCAGTTCCACAAAAATCCACCTGAAGAAATTGTTACCATGCGAAAACAAAACCTTATATTTATATTTATATAGTTTTTAATCATTGATAGATGTGGGCAGTGTACTTAGCCCAGTCAGATGTCTAGCTAACAATGTTAGTTAGCTATGTAGCTTGTTAACTTGCCACCAGCCAGTTGATCGTACAATTAGTAATTTATATATGTAAATTATAAGTCAATAAGTAAACTGTACCACTTTCACACCATTTTACTCCATCATGAACATGACACTCAAATATATACTGTGAGTTTTTTGTTGTTGTTGTTTTTACATTATTTACATATGTTCTTTCTAGCTAATGCAAGATGTTCAGTTTACCACAAGAGGAAGGGAGCAGACGTGTAGGGTTGAAGGGGTTTCTAAGGTGTGTATTTATAGAATCATGATTTTCTGGATAAGGATAAATGTGTAGCCATGTGTGCTTATGTACTATTTTCTGTTGCCCCATGCCATTTTTTCCCCCAGATGTGCCACATTAAGCATTTTATCATTCAGTATAGAAAAAAAATATAATATAAAACAAGTTTGGTTGAGCAAAAAACATTTACATTAAATGCACTCTTGGGGAAAAAAAAGGTAAAATCTAGATCCTTTAAGGGTTTCTTTAGCAGAACACTACTGAGGGTTTCCCTATCGCAGACGGTTCCATGTAGAATCCCTGTTATGAATATAAAGCAGGTTTCCTGATATTTTTTAGAAGCTATAAGACAAATTCTAAACATTATAATATAAGAGTAGTAAAGATATTGATATAATTCACAAACTGTAATGTAATGTAAAAGGTTTTGCCATTAATGACAAAAAGTTCACTCAATGTTACCCTACTTAACGACACAAAGGAGCAAATAATTTAGGTTGACAGAGTTCATCTGAGGGTGGCACGGTGGCTTAGTGGATAGCATGTTTGTCTCACACTTCTGGGGTGGATGGTTTGATTCCTGCCTCAACCCTGTGTGCACGAAGCTTGCGTGTTCTCCCTGTGCTTTAGGGGTTTCCTCCCCCAGTCCAAAGACATGCATTGTAGGCTGATTGGCATCTTTAGACTGTCCATAGTGTGTGAGCAATGGGTTGGCACCTTCTCCAGGCCCCTGGCTTGTGCTGTGAGTCCCCTGGGATAGGCTCCAGGCTCCCCACGACCCTGTGTAGGTTAAGTGTTACAGGAAATGGATGGGTGGAGTTCATCTGACAACAAAGTTTGAGAACCCCTGATCTAAAGAATCTTTGCAAAATGGAATTTCATTTTTTGAAACTGCTATCTGATGAGGTACCGTCATCCTTGGCAAAATACAGCAATGCAAAAATAATGTAGCAGTGGATTAAAGAGATATCTCTTTAATCTATTATGCCTTTCAGAGAGATTAAGAAACCGTAAAGAAGACCTGAAGGGAAAAGAGATCAGAAAGAAGCTGAGGCACAAAATGATGTAAAATGCCCAGTCTTGCACTTGGCATGATTATACCCTCGTTCAAATGGATTATGGCTTTATTCATCAGGTCTTTGATCGACTGAACTCTGGCTTCAACTGACTTCACACTGCAGGAGCATGTGGATAGCTGGGCAAAGTGGCTTCTGGTGCTTTTGTTGCCTCTCACTCTGTTCCTGTTGAATCTGGAGGCAATTAGCTACTTTAGCTGTCATGGGTTGAAATGGAGAACTCTGACTGTTTCTGTCATCATCTAGATAGAACAAAGATTATTGGTGAATATGTACATGTGTATTTATAATACATACATTTTCTGCCTTAACCCTCATAAGCCTATGCCATATTTTGCCTGTTTGATATCTAGGTTTAATTAGGCCTTAACTGAACTAGATATGTGATACTTTATACTAATTTCATACAGTGGAAAATTGCATCCTACACTTTGGAGTCATGGGCTACCACAAGCCTTGGGATCATTTTGGTGCACAACACAACAAACAACAATAAACACAACAAGCAGAACAAAGAAACATGAAAAGACACCTGATTAAATGACCACAAGGAGCTCAGAATATCACTCAGTGAGCATTAACAAGCAGAAAAATAAAAAATACAAAACCTTGTTTTGCAGAGTGCTGGTTTACAATCCAAACAAAATAACAAAAACAAAACAAAACATTTTTACTGTGAAGATGCGAAGTTGAGTGGATTTGCATTCATGATTTTTTTTTTTTTGTTTCCCGTTAAGCCACAGATCTCTTCAAGAGGATTCGCGTTCAAAAGACATTGCAGACATTTACTTCAATTCTAAGAGTCAAATTCGAAATGTTAGTCCATGATTTGACCAAGGGCATGGTGACTTAGTGGTTAGCCTCACACCTCTGGGGTTGGGGGTTCGATTCCTGCCTCTGCTCTGTGTGCACAGATGTTCTCCCCATGCTTTGGGGGGTTCCTCCAGGTACTCCGGTTTGCTCTCCCAGTCCAAAGACATGCGTTGATTGCGTTGATTGGATTTCCCAAATTATCCGTAGTGTGTGAATGTGTGTGTGATTGTGCCCTGTGATGGGTTGGCTCCCTGTCCAGGGTGTCCCTTGCCTCATGACCTGAGTCCCCTAGGATTGGCTCCAGGCTGCCTGCAACCCTGTGTAGGATAAACGGTACAGGAAATGGATGGATGGATGGATGATTTGGCCATTTCAACAGTCCAACAAAAGCTGACTGGTAGTTGAAGTAAAAACAAACGTGTTTACACTTTGTAAGAGTCTATGCTGTCCAGTTCTAATCACCACTCACAATAGGACCTGCTAAGAATGACAGAGATTGAATAAATGCTACAGGATTTGACAGTAGTCTTTCTCTTTACTGCCTTAATGCCACAAAGAGAAAATTGTATTTTGAAAATACATACAGTAATTGTGTGTGCTTTTTAAAAATGTGTTTACCTTTTGATACATATGAGGGAAAATTAACGATGAAAACGAACACAACTTTTAAACCTGAGTTACTTATTTTTGTTTTTAAACCACAGTTTTGCATATTGCATACTTAGGACATTGATCTAGTGTGAAAAGTTAAATCCATTACATCCATATTTGAACAAACATTTTATACCTCTGCAGGAGAATATGACTCTGTGTTATGGCTGAACTGAATCCTGCTGGATGTGATGACATGAATGCCTTTCACAGGCAATCATAATAGTAGAGACTATTAGATTCAACCGAATTTCATTCCACTCAATCTGGCTTATACAGTCACCTCATCGTTCATTTGTTTTGTGTTTGTTTTTTCAGCATTTTCACAATGGAAGAAATTAGGTGAAATAAAGCAAGCAAGAACAAGAGAAAAGGAAGGAGCAAGACAGGCAGTGTGAGGGTGGAATATACAAAAGGGAAAAAAGGATGATGCGAGTAGGATTCCCCTCCTCCATCCCTCTGTTCTCTTCTTTCCTGCTGTCTCTATACAGACGACTGACTACACATGCTGTTGGTCTGCCAGATCTGTCACATTAAGGCGTACACACACACACACACAGAGAGAGAGAGAGAGAGAGAGAGAGAGAGAGAGAGAGAGAGAGAGAGAGAGAGCGAGCTTTCAATGTACACAGTATAACCATCTGGCCAATGCAGTGAACTTACAAGGGAAGACAAGAGGTCATATCTCTATCAGGTTTTAGTCTTTTTTATTTCTATTTTTATAAACTGCATAACTACCGGTAGAGATGTTGGATTCATTCGATTAAAGACATGTTTTCTAAGCACTTCGCTGCTAAGCTAAATTTGAAGTGATCCCACCAATGATCCATCTTTTACCTTAGCCAAGGCAAAGCTTTAGGTAGTTTATACTACGTTGATCATAAAATTAAAAACAAGCTTGAACATAGTCAATATTCATACAATTACCTAACAAAGGAATAGGAAACAAAGTGTGACAAATTAAAAGATGAAATTTAAAGAAGGATTTAATAAATAGATATTACACCAAAAACAACCCCAGGTCTTTTACCAAGCTTTCTTTGACCAGTTTCACTGAACCCGTGCCCAGTGTAGCCTCCGATTCCTGTTCTTGGCTGACAGGAGTGGAAGCCGATGTGGTCTTCTGCTGTTGTAGCTCATCCACCCCAACTGCAGGAGGTCAGCAGTTTCTGAAATACTCAAACCAGCCCATCTGGTACCAACAACCATGCCAAGGTCAAAGTCACTGCAACCACATTTCCACCATCCCCCAATTCTGACAGTTGACGTGAACATTAACTGAAGATCTTGACCTGTATCTTCATCTTTTATGTATGCGCATCGGGTAGTACTTCTGCCTCACAGCTCCAGGATCTCTGGTTCAATACCAAGCTCGGGTTACTGTCCATGTGGAGATTCGCATGTTCCTTCGATGTCCCTGTCTGTGTGGGTTTCCTCTGGGTTCTGTGCTTTCCTTCCACTTACCAAAGAGTCAAAACTGACTTGAGGTGAGTGAATGAATGATATATTTGATTTATTGTGCTTAAATTGTATTAAACATACTGTAACTCATAACAAAAACTACAGACTGCAATGACAGTGTTTCCATAAACACTGTTATAACGTTTTATGAGCAAAGATGTTGGTAAACACTGCATAAAGTTCAAATTAACACATTTTATTTAGCATACAGCAAGAGTTACTATATGTAGTAATAAAACCAAAATTTTTTTGTTTTAAAAAAGCTTGCACACAGAGATAAGTGCTAATGTCTTGCAGTAATGTGTTTAATCAGCTTCATGGTGCTGCAGTCTGGTGATGCATTTAGAGCATTAAGCCTGTACACATGGAAAATCTCATTTCTGTCCCTGTTGAGTTACAGTAATTAGTAAAAATGTTTTAATTAAACAGTCAGACAGTGATTGAAGACAATGCATCCAACATGGCACTGGATTACAGTAATTTCTAAGAAGTGCAGGCAAAGGATGTCTGTCTTAACTTTGTGATAATGAATAGGCCTTAATTATTTACTTTCTGAGTAAAATTTCTGATCCATTTCTTTTGTGTTAGAAAATACTACAAAAAGGTTTGCAAAAAATTTAGAGTTTATGCCATTTAGGATAATTGTCTTTTTTTTTTTTTTTTGTAAGAATATTGTATTATTTAGATATGTTATATCATTACAGTGATTATATATGTGATTATATATACTTAATTTTTTTTCTAATTAAGTTTACACAGAATTTCCTGATTACAACAGTTAAGCAATCCCTCTCAGCCATCTCATGGACTCTTCACCCTCCTGCGCTCTGGCACAAGGTACAGGAGCTTCAGTGCCACCACCAGCAAACTCTGCAGCGGTTTCTTCCCTGTAGCAATCAGATTACTCAACACCTTGCTGTCACCCAGCGCTCACCTGGGATAGTCATTCACCTAACTGAGTATGACTCAATACCACTGCACACCTGTACTTTACAAAGCTGCATCACTTTATATTTATGGAACGCTATACTTAGTGCTGCTACAGATACAGTTATTGCTGCTACACTTCTAAATAGTTTACAGCCCATGTTCTGTATATTTATTGTTCTGTGTATTTAGTGTTCTGTTCTGTGTATTCATTGTCCTGCACTCATCTCACACTGTTGTGGATTTGCACTTTATGGAGTCTTGCGTATTATTATGTCTTGCACCATGGTCCTGGACGAACGACATTTCATTCCAATGTTTACAATTACAGTTTAAATTGTAAAGAATAAACGTGTAAACAAAGCAATCTGATCTTCTTAACGTTATCTTAAGCTACCAACTATTGGATCTCATATTTTCTTTCTCTTCATCACATAGCTATAACTGTCACGTTCACTTTTTTCCTTTCTAATCTAATGTAGTATACTTAAATGCTGTGAAGGTATCAGTAATTGTGTAATGCTGTTGTGTAACTTTCTATCCATCCTACTGCAAACATTTCCACTACTGCTTCCAAAAAAACATTCCCCATATTATTACTTCAAGACATGTCCATTTTTGTTTTTCCTCTCTAAGTTTCAAAAGTAAGAGATCTGAGAGTTAGGCTAATGATACCATGATGCTGCCAGCACATGTGCTCCATTAGTAAGGGACACCATATGTGTGTTTGTATGCTTCTGAAAATATGCATTCAAGAGTTACTTAAGCATCTGGAATCTGAATGGTTTGTAACCTAGAAGATCTGAGACTAGTGCTCACCATTTCAAGACTTTGCACCGTGATGGTAAAGGTACAGTAGAGCCATGATGTTTATTCTGTACTACTGCACTACTCTGTTTTATATAGCTAATTAATGCATTACAACCATTAACAATTCAACATATAATGATTTTTATGTGGGGTTAAGAAAATACTCTGAAATCTGACAGCACATTGCATATGCATAGTGCACTAAAAGATATTGCTAAGTACATATTTTAAGGAGTTTTCTGCATGGGAGGATATGCGTGCGAGGTAGACACTGATCTTCTGGGCTGCAAATTGGTGACTGTAGGACCACCATGTTCAGTTTACCACTTCCTTCAGTGCTCACAGTAACTCCCAGTATGCAAACTGAACATGGTGGTCCCATTGTCACATGCTGGTACCAATTTGCACCACGGAAAATACATTTCTGCTAGCACATACAGTGGTGCTTGAAAGTTTGTGAACCCTTTAGAATTTTCTATATATCTGCATCAATATGACCTAAAACACCAAAAGATTTTCACATGAGTCCTAAAGGTAGACAAAGAGAACCCAATTATACAAATGAGAGAAAAATATTATACACCTTTAGAAATTGCTGATAATTTACTTAAAAATATCAACAGTATAATCCTGTTATGTTTAAATGCAGTAAATTACTGTTAATTTTGGTTGGTGAAATGACTTAGACGAAATATAACGGTATTTTACAGTACTGATTGCTTGAAGGAAAGAAAACAGTACTGTACAGTATTTTTTGCATTGCATTTTGGGAACAGAAAAATGCAGTGAACCCACACATGTTTAAGTGGTGATTTTCCACCCATCTTCATCTTGTGAATTAATAGGTGAGTGCCCTTTTGTTTTGCAGATCTGTGCAGTTTCTAATGTTAAGTTTTATTCAGGGATACACAATATTCCTTCTCTTCTAATCTGAAAACATCGGTGATACTGGAATGGTGACTAACTTTTTAAACACACGTTTCAGTGGGAAGCCAACTGTGACACTGTGGCGTGGAGCTGGATTTCTAAATCGGATATTCCCGATTACAGGGTGAGTTTCATCCGGAACATTCTAAAATGCTTAACGTGAAAAACGCTTAACGGATATTAACAGGCCAAACTCAGTAAACATCATACTAATAAAGTATACTATGTACAGACAATCAGAAGAGCCCAGAATATGAACACAACGCGTTTAATTACACGTTAAGCATTTTCCTCCCATAGAAAACCGATATTTGTGAAAACGCTTAATGAGAAATGTAGCTCATTGTCCATTAAGCCACGTAGGCATTTTTCACGTTAAGCGTTTTAGAATGTCCCTTACATCCAACAATTCTTCTTCTGTGAAGTGCAGCCTTCAAACAGCGTTACAAATGAACATAACGTTGTAAATAAAAGTAACGTTCCATTGCTTTCTCTGTAGCATGCTGAAATGACAGGTGGCTTGTTTGCTAATTTAGCTTGCTAGCTTAGCGAACTAAACAATTACAATAATTTACGGAAACCTGCAACGTTAGTCAAAACGTTAATTTCTGTGCCCTAGTGCTTGCAAATTTGGGTAAGCTTGTTCTACTTTGTACATATCTCTGTTCTCAGGGTGGAAAGGTTTTCCCTAATAGTTTTGTGTAGTAATAGTAATAATGTGTAATAGTTTAATTTTCTTTAATGTTGGCTGTATTTTGAATTGTGTTGGTCCAAGGTGATAGAATATTCAGAAAGGATAATTCATATTCACAGTTTAGCTGTTTTCCCCAGCACAGAATGCTAATGGACATTTGAACTGGTGGAGATTTTTTGTTGAAATGTCCAGTTTGACTTGTCAACATGTTTCAGGTGAAACACCAGGAAGCAGTATTCACTACTGGATGATCAGCCATGAGGGGCACATCATTTGTGAGGACATCCTGCATCGTCTGAGAACATCGTCTGGGCTTGCTGCTGTCTTTTCTACTTACCACATTCTCAATCTTCAGTACCAAGATGATGCTGCATGCACACTGGAATTCATTCAAAAGGTTAGATTCTTAGATGCGTACATCCTTCAGCTGTTACTGTGTGATGTGAGCATTTGAGGACACTGTGTTGCTCATGTTTCATTTCACTGGTCACACACCAACTGCCCAAAAGATCTGATGGCTGGAGCTTGTTAAAGAAGCTCTCCCAACACTAATCAGGGTAGAGCAAACTACCATTTTCTCTGAACCATGTTAATATATGGATTTACATTTGACAATGTGTAACTCCTAAAAAAATGCTAAAATGTAACATTACCTACTCCTAACATAGTAAAGGGCAGTGATCTTGATACAAGAATAGACTTTGCTATATTTATATTATCTCAGTGAGTAAACTTTTTTTCCCCACACTAATATTTCAGGCAGTTCATCTGGATAAAACCTGAGAGAGGCACCAAGGCTCCACAAGACACACAAGTTTGTTTACCAATTACCTTCAGATTTTGTACAAAGGGTTTGTACGTTCATTCATTCACTTGGTTTGTCAACTACTGATTTTGATATTTTGTGTTTATTTGAGTTCAGTGTGCACACTTGTTAAAGTTTGATAAAACTTTAAAGTTTATATATATATATATATATATATATATATATATATATATATATATATATATATATATATATATATATATATATATATATATATATATATATATAATGGCTGAAATAGTTTTTACCCTTAAATGTGCTTCAGGTTTTTATGTTTTTCAAGAAAGCTTTTCTAAAGCTTAATAAAGAGAGACATTTTTTGAAAAGACACTTTGAAGCTGTATTATTTTTGTTAAAATTTTATGTCACTATTTTAAAGGCTACATTTACTGTATACACTGTATTAAAACATATTTTTATAGCAAGACTGCTAAGGGGTAATTTATCAAATCACAAGGTTTAGAAAAGAAATGTAAAAACAAAAACAATAACTGTAGTCCTTTTTACTAGCAGTCCATTAATCAATAGCTTATACAGTAGCACATTTGTACTGTAGTTTACAGTAAAATCCTGCATATATACCTCTTGTGAAAAAGTGCAAATAAACATTACTTAACTGCTAATCCTTTTGTCAGTATTTTACTGTAAATGTAGAAGATAACAGCTTTATGCTGTATTTGCAAAAACAGTATCCAACTGTACATTTCAGCAACAGCAAGACACTATTAATTTTACAGTAACTTGCTGGCAACTGTGCTGCCAGTGCTTTACTGTTTTTTAACAGGACCATTTTTAACAGTCTACTTGGTCATTCATTTATTGAGGAAAATAATCCAGTATTACATATCTGTGAGTGGCAAAAGTATGTCAACCTCTAGGATTAGCAATTAATTGGAAGGTGAAATTAGAGTGAAGTGTTTTTAGGATGACAGTCAGGTGTGAGTGAGCGCCCTGTTTTATTTAAAGAACAAGGATCTATCAAAGTCTGATCTTCACAACACATGTTTGTGGAAGTGTATCATGGTATAAACAAATGAGATTTTTGAGGACCTCAGAAAAAGAGTTGTTGATCCTCATCAGGCTGTAAAAGGTTACAAAACCATCTCTAGAGAGTTTGGACTTCACAAATCCACAGTCAGACAGATTGTGTACAAATGGAGGAAATTCATGATCATCGTTACCCTCCCCAGGAGTGACCAACAAGAGCAAGATCTCCAAGAGCAAGACGTGTAATAGTCTGCGAGGTCACAAAGGAACCCAGGGTAACTTCTAAGCAACTAAAGGCCTCTTTCATATTGGCTAATGTTAATGTTCATGAGTCCACCATCAGGAGACCACTAAATAACAGTAGTGTACATGGCAGGGCTGCAAGGAGAAAGCCACTGCTCTCCAAAAAGAACATTGCTGCCCGTCTGCAGTTTGCTAAAGATCACGTGGACAAGCCAGAAGGCTATTGGTAAAATGTTTTGTGGACGGATGAGACCAAAATATAATTTTTGGTTTAAATGAGAAGCGTTATGCTTGGAGAAAGTAAAATACTGCATTCAGTATAAGAACCTTATCCCATCTGTGAAACATGGTGGTGGCAGTATCATGGTTTGGGCCTGTTTTGCTGCATCTGGGCTTGCCATTATTGATGGAACAATGAATTCTGAATTATACCAGCAAATTCTAAAGGAAAATGTCAGGACATCTGCCCATGAACTGAATCTCAATAGAAAGTGGGTCATGCAGCAAGACAACGACTCTAAGCACACAAGTCATTCTACCAAAGAACAGTTAATGAAGAACAAAGTTAATGTTTTGGAATGGCCATGTCAAAGTCCTGACGTTAATCCAATAGAAATATTGTGGAAGGACCTGAAGCAAGCAGTTCATGTGAGGAAACACACCAACATCCCAGAGTTGAAGCTGTACTGTACTGAGGAATAGGCTAAAATTCCTCCAAACCAATGTGCAGGACTGATCAACAGTTACCAGCAATGTTTAGTTGCAGTTATTGCTGCACAAAGGGGTCACACCAGCTACTGAAAGCAAAGGTTCACATACATTTGCCACTCACAGATATGTAATATTGGATCATTTTCCTCAATAAATAAATGACCAAGTATAATATTTTTGTCTCATTTGTTTAATTGGGTTCTCTTTATCTACTTTTAGGACTTGAAAATCTGATGATGTTTTAGGTCATATTTATGCAGAAATATATAAAGAGTTCACAAACTTTCAAGCACCACTGAGGAAATTTGGGAAAGAGGTCTGAGTTTATGTCAGGGCATTTGCCACCCATGGATGTGTTCCTCAGAATGTTGATGATTGAGTTTGTTGTGTCAGGGAAAGACAACTGGGTCTTTCTATTTTATTGGAACTTCTTGTTACAATCTTGTAGCCTACCACTGTTCATTCATTCAATTATCTACTTATTTATCCTGGTCAGGGATGTGGTGGAGATGGAGCAAGATCCACTTTGAATGGGACGCCATTCCATTGCAGGGCATCACACACATTTGCTCACACCTATGTGAAATTTGAAGTATTTAATCCACCCATTGGCATGTTTATGGGAGATGGGAGGTGGGGAGCTGCAATCATGATTTTTTTTTAAGTAATTGTACCATCTCTACTGAAAGCACTGTGAAATGTTTGATACTTACTTTGAAAGTTTTGACGAGTTATATTCTTTTAAAAACATGTCTAGCATTTTGTCTTTGTAAACAACTGAATTACAACGGCATGAGTGCAGATAAAAAAGCTAGCTAAAAGTGGTGCAATTGTCCCTGACTCTATATCAAAACATTTCCATGTGATAAAATCTAAATCAGATCATTAGATTTTTCTCAATTGAATTTGCCTTGTTTCCAGACATTGTTATAGATTACCCAAGAGTCACAGTGAAAATCTAATTAGGAAATGCAATTTAATGCAGTCTAAGGAGAGTCAATTCAACTGAATGTGCAAATTTCCTTATGTTTGTTTATGTAAAAATGTGACTGGGTAGGTAATGGATGGTTATCACTTTCCTACCATTATGCAGCCATTTGGGGAGCAAGAGTAATGGTTTTCCTAATTATGGGTTAATGAGGCTTACTTTGAAATCTCTTGCAGACCTTAGAGCTGGATACATGACACAGTCATGATTGGTGGTCTTTCAAAACAGCTGAAAGTAACCTCAGGCAAGACACCATATTGATGAGATGAGCCTATATCTGACTATTCTTTAAGTAACACATTACAAGAACAGTGGTAAATGGTAGTACCATTGAGTTCACTGCAGGAAAAGCCACATTGTAGAACATGGAGATGTGCAGGCTAAGGACCAAGCAGCTGCTGTACAAATAATAACGTTTCAGCACTCTCCAGAGGTGAACTTTTAGGCCCCAGAGATTTTTTTCTATACTCACTGATCTCATGGGCATAACCAAAAGCCCCAGCCAGGTAGGAAAGAATCTTTTTTTAACCACCTAATTCCAGGAGAGGATCAAACTCTGTTAGGAGAAAGTGTCTCCAGGGCATTAATGCTACCATTTATGATGTGTGAGTTTCACTGGGTTCTGCTTCTGTTTTACAGGGGCCAGATGCCTGCACAGACCCAGTACACACTGTGAAATGGAAGGTGGTGTAGGAGCTTTAGGAGGTGAACCACCAAAGATTCCGTATAGGATTCATATACTGAAAATGATTTCTCTTTATTAGGGCCCAGAGACAAAATAGAGCCTTTCAAACTGGACATCCTTGATGGCAAGGTGGGAATGATGAGGCCTATAACAATCATAACTTACATATCTGTATGAACTAGGTGACAGTCGTAATATTATCTCAAGGTACTCTACCCAGAACATATGAGTGTTGCCAGTATCTCCTGGTTTGTTGAGTGCTGTTCTAATTTGGTGGAGGTAGGGAGAACAACAAGAGAAGACAAAGCCTAATGGTTGTCCTGGTACTACAACCCCAATTCCGAAAAAGTTGGGACAGTATGGAAAATGCTAATAAAAACAAAGAAGAGTGATTTGTAAATGTACTTTGACTTGCATTTAAACAGAAAAAGTACAAAGACAAGGTATTTGATGTTTTACCTAATCAACTGCATAGTTTTTTGAAGATAAATGTTTATTTTTAAATTGATGCATGCAACACGTTGCAAAAAAGTTGGAACGGGACAATTTAGGACTAATAGCGATGTGACAAGTTGAAATAAGAAGGTGATGTGAAACAGGTGAGGCAATCGTCTAATCATAGTATATAAGGAGCCTCCAAAAAATGCCCAGTCCTTTAAGAGCAAGGAAGTGAGGCTCGCCAATCTGCCAAAAGATGCATCAGTGAATAATCCAACACTTTGAGAACAACATTCCCAAAGACAAATTGGTGGGATTTTGGGTATTTCATCTTCTACAGTGCACAATATAATTAAAAGATTCAAGGAATCCAGTCAAATCTTGGTGTGTAAAGGACAAGGACCACTTCTGAATGCTGATGTATGTCTGATGTCTGCACTGGGGATTATAGCTTTAGGCTTCTAAAGGGAAACCACTAAAAAAGCCATGCAGGTGTCTACCATGACTGCAAGGAGAACTGGGATCATGGAGAATGCAACCAAGTCAGGTAGCTTTGGCAAGACTTTAGTCCCAAAGACTGTCTTCTTTCCTTCCTTCCAGCTGTAGAAAAAAGTTGTCATTGTTAAAAGAGAAAAATCATTCTGGTGAGTTCATGCACACACTAAACATTTCGTAGCCATCCTGACCAGGCTGCTTCTTGAATTGTGGCTGATCAGTAGTCGACTTTAAATCTAAATCAGCTAGTCTATCTTGTCTCTGAGACATCAACATTATGCAACAATCTAGGAACAGATCAGGCACATCCAGATGAAGGCATGAAAGACAAATTTTATGGCCATTGGCCCATCTTAATGATATTAGACACAATTTGCATAGGTATGAAAAAACATGGCATAACAGGTCAACAACAAAGTTGAAGGTAAATTTTGTTGAAAGAAACCAGATATACTGTATTAGCCATCAGTAGCCATCTGGTAGCCGTTAACTTTTGAGCTAGGGTGCATATGCCAGGAAAGAATATGAGATTTGACAGGATACCTGAGTTACAAAAAGTAAGCATGGGCTAGGCACAAAAACACAGCCTTGCTGGTTGCAATAAATATTTTAGCTTCCTAAGCTGACGGTTAGCAGATGGGTCCCAATTGGATGCTGGAGTAGTTGGGTTTGATGTAGCAAATACTGTTAACTGAACGTCTGATTTGCATTCAACAGCTAGCTCTGTAATTATGCAGGTTCCAGAAAGACCAGTCCTTGCAACAGCAGTGCCAAGCCCACTGTAAATAACGCCTGGGTGCAAGACAAATATTTATGTTCTTGACCAACACATTTTGATCAAATAGGCCTATTCCACATGGATAGATCCTCTGGGTCCCCACCTTTCTCAGGGCAACATCCTTGCCCTCCCATGATGGTGGATTTGTTTGGTGCTTCATAAATAGAAATCAACATGGTTCACCAAGCAATAGTGTGAGTCAATGGTCTCAGGAAGTCCCAATAACTAAAAATTTCAGGATAGTGGTAAAAGTATCTTGATGTACTACATTCTAACCTTACCTTGGCAGCTGCCTACAAATATCACAACTAAGGACCCCGTTTATCAAACGCAGAAGCAAATGCAGTCAGTCTGCTGAAAGATGTATAAAAACTTGTTTTATATATGTGTGCTATTATTTAAACATGGTTTCGGGCTGTTACATAGTGAAATGGACATAATCCAATCAGTTTGTAATCAGATACTGGCTCTCAAAAATGTCTGATGCTCCTGAGTCATTACATCAACATCAAAACAGAGAAGAGTGCTTACATACACTGTACAGACAACAATGGAGAAAGTTTTAAAATGACCTCATAAAAAGACATTAAAAACAAGAAATGTAGTCAAACAAACAGAACTGAGTGAACAAATCTCTCTCTGACCGAGAGAAAAAAGAGAGAGACATATTTCAGTTCAGGAAAGTCTGTAGTTTTCAGAATGTGTCAGAATGTGCAAGCTGCCACACATTTATGACTTTGTGGGGACCAAGTACTAGCCCAAACCTGTTCCAGTATGACAACATAGCAAGGTCCATGAAGACACAGTGTGCCAAGGTTGGAGTAGAAGAACTCGAGTGGCCTGCACAGAGCCCTGACCTCAACCCCACTGAACACCTTCGGAATGAACTGGAATGCTGACTGTACGCCAGGCCTCCTTACCTTACTGACGCCAGTGCCCGACCTCACTAATGTGCTTGTGGCCGAATGTACAGAAATCCCCACAACCATACTCCAGATTCAAATGTAAAGCCTTCCCAGAGAGTGGAAGCTGTTGTGAAAGCAGCTATGTGTGTTATGGTCAGCTGTCTCCTTCCTCTTCGACCTTTCAGCAGCGTTAACCAGTCAACCACAAGAGTCTCTTGTCCATCCTCATGAGTCTTGGGATTCATGATACAGCATGGCAATGGTTTGATTCCTAACTGGAGGGTCAGTCATATCAGGTGACGTGGAGGGGATCCACATCTGCTCTACGCAGACTCTCCACTGGTGTCACACAAGGCTCAGTACTTGGTCCTCTACCATTCTCCCTCTATACTCAACCTCACATACTGTAGGTTTTCAAACAACTGCTATGCAGATGACACTCAACTCATCCTCTCCTTCCCTCCCTCAGACACTCATGTTTCTGCTCAGATCTCAGCATCAGGGTAACCATGGACAATCAATTGTCCTTTTCCTCTCACATTGCTAATCTGACATGCTCATGCTGATTTCTCCTTTACAACATCAGAAGGATTCGTCCATTTCTATCCACACAGGCCACTCAGGTGTTTGTTCAGTCCCTTGTCACTTCAAGACTGGACTACTGCAACTCACTCCTGGCAGGTCTCCCGCTGAGCGCAATTCAACCTCTGCAATTGTTCCAGAATGCAGCTGCACAACTTGTGTTCAACCTTCCTAAATTCTCCCACACCACCCCTACACATCTTCCACTGGCATCCTGTAGATGCCCGCATCAGATTTAAAACACTGATGCTTGCCTACAAGGCCAAAAATGGACCAGCACCCACCTACCTTAAAGCGCTTATCACACCTCACAGGTGATCAGTGATCCTCTAGCACTGCTTGATCGTCCTACCATCTCTCAAGGTACAAGGAAGGCATGCATCAAGACTCTTCTCGGTTCTGGCACCTAGGTGATGGAATGAACTTCCTCTAGATGTCTGAACAGAGTCACTGGCAGTCGTCAAATGATGACTAAAGACCTACCTCTTCCTGAAGTATTTAAATTAGCACTTTATTTAAAAATATTGTGTTGTCTGTGTGCTTTTCTTACTATATTACCTCAGAGAGTAATATAGACAGAGTTTTTTAGACTGATAGTATTCGTACGCCGTGACCTAGTGAACCAGTATCAGGATCATCTTTATTGATGGAGAGTTCAAAGCACTTCTGTAAGTCGCTATGGATAAGGGCATCTGCCAAATGCCTGAAATCAGTCCCTCTGGGTTTTGCGAGTGCAGAAATTAATGCAAAATCAAGCAAACTCTGCAATATTCAGAGAAGCTGCAGATTTTGTGTCAAGATGCATCATGCGACGTCATCACAATGCGCAAAGCCCTCTTCGATTCATGCGCGTCGAACATGAGTACAACTAAACGGCCCCATTTACCAACAAACATCACTGCGAAAGACCGTGTGAAACAATTGTGTGCAACTGCAATTTCGCCAATTCAAGTAGTTTTTCGCAAAAAAAGCACAAAAACTTCAGCAAATTGCATCACAAACTGAAAATGAAAAATCACCACAGCAAAATCAAGCATTTTTGGTCCCAAGAATCACACACACACAAAAAAAAACACGTAAATGTAAATGTGTCTACAAACTTTTCACCATATAGTCTACTTCATTTTGAGCACGAAGGTTAAAGTTTGGTGGGAGTGAGGCACAATATTGTTTATCTACAGTAATACAGTAATACAACAGTGTAGTGTTGAGAGCAAGAGAGAGTGTGAGTGAAAGTACATTGGGTTTATGTGGTTAAGGTAGGCTGTCTTGCGAAAAACAATTATGCATTTTAAGTCCCTTATGCATCATATTTGTAACCCTTCAGCAATAATCCTGCAGAACAGAACGCAGGACATGGTCTGCTATGTTTTACGAACAGCCCACAGGAGTCCATTATGCTGCTCGTACGGATAGACGTTAGG
The DNA here is from genome assembly GCA_023630585.1 of Cranoglanis bouderius. NCBI lineage: Eukaryota > Metazoa > Chordata > Actinopteri > Siluriformes > Cranoglanididae > Cranoglanis > Cranoglanis bouderius. The sequence continues at coordinate 20,869,369 of CM042540.1, forward strand.
ACCGCGCAGACTCGGCGGCTCGCGCTGTAGCTAGTGTAACACCAACCGTTTAGACGGCGCGGTTGGGAACGGAGAACAGCAGCTGGGTTCGTCGTTCTCTGCCTCAAGCACATGCAGAACTTGTTTAACACCCGCACTTGAGGCACGAGGTCTGGTCTGGTCTGGATGGAGTTTGGGAGGCGGTTCCAGTGCACCGTGCACGCGTAAACCCGCCTTTCGTGTGCGTTTCTTCATCCGACTGGGAAAGTCTTCGGGCTGACTTTGTGTGTGTGTGTGTGTGTGTGTGATCTCTCTCTCTCTCTCTCTCTCTCTCTCTTGTCCACCGTTTCTTTTCGCACTGGAACAGCCAGCGCTAGAACAGGAGGGACCGCTGCAGTTTTTTCCTTCCTCTTTTCGTCCACGGTGGATCCGTGGATATTAAGCAGAATGAATTCGGACATTAACGTGTACCTGGGACGGGAGAAAGCGGGGCTTATGCGGAAGAGAGCCCTCCTCTTGAGGAAAGGCTGCAGCTTCGAGATAACTAGGTGAGTCCAGAGCTAAATGGAAATCTTATGCGTATTGTTCGGGGTTGGTATGGAATTCCAGAGTGGGTTTTTTTTTTTTTTTTTTTTGCTGGGGAACACCGCATCTATTCCCGTTACCGGACCTGCACAGCAGCGTCGTGTGTTGCCTTAGGCGTTAGGCTCAGAGCCAATTTTGGCCACATTGTCTTCTTGAGTTTCAGTTAGAGAAATGGGACAAATTGATGTGTAGGAAGGAAAAACTTCACGCTCAGCGCTCAGCTGTCAGACTCATCCTGGGATTGCACTATCTAAAGTGTGCATACCCTAAGTGCTCGCGCTCGCAGAGACCAAAAGGAGCGCGCGAGTGCGCGCTGAGGCGCATTAATATTGACACGGTAGTTGCACTTTGCTGCATTTATGTCAATACAGCAATTTAGACGAATGCTTTCAAGAGTCACGTGAAAAGTCATGCCATAAAACACAAGTGCAGCTGGGTGCCGCCGTGCCGCATCGGTGCGGTGTGTGTGTGTGTGTGTGTGGCTGCATCAGTGGGTTGTGTGTTGTTGTGCATGCATGTGTCAGTTTGATTGAGTGCTTCCAGTATCCGGGCAGCCCAACTGTAGACCTGTATGGCTGGAGTCCAGCAAAAATTCCCTGCTCCTGGCTAACAGCAGTCTCGGGTGTGTGTATGTGTGTGTGTGTGTGAGAGAGAGAGAGAGAGAGAGAGAGAGAGAGAGACCGAGCAGGTAGATGAACAAACTGCAAGATTCCAAGCCGAAAAGTAACACAGTTGGGCTCATCTGCAACAGATCAAGCACGAGCTCCCAAATGCCATATAGATTACTCATGGAGGCCATCATGCTTCAAAGGACAGCTGCGAGCAGTTATATTCATTTTGTCCTTTGCATTTACATTGATTCATTTGGCACTCACTCTTATTCAAATCGACTTACAACTGAGCTGATGAGGATAAAGAAGCCAACACTGACAGCTTGGCAGTGCTGGGATTTGAACTCACGACCTTCTGATCAGTAGTCTAGAGAACTATTCACTGAGGCACACTTTTGCTAGCCAAAAAAACCCCAAAAAAACAGAAAAAGAAAACTTAACAATAACTGATTCACAATAGGCGTGATGGAATATAAACGGAGCAAAAGTGGTGAGTCTCAGGATTAGTCATGGTATAATTAGACGGTTACCTCACTGTTGACTAAAATCATACTCCAAAAACCCCTGTTTCTCAACACAGCCACGTGACTGCTCTGAAAACCCTTCGGATGTATAATCCACGACTGTTGTGAACATGTTACATAGCTACCACTGCGTGATCCTAATTGTATCATAGACAACGGCTAGAAAATCACACAGAAGCACATGGCATTGCTGACCAGAACTAAACAAAACAACTCTATTTTCGGCTAAGCAGCTTTCAGCCTTTCCTTGCAGCAACTCTCTTTCAGCTCATAACGACTACATGATAAATACTGACAACATAGGAGATTTTATAGAAAATTCATTCTCAAAAACAATTAGGGGATTTGATCTTTTTTTTCCCCCTTTCTTTTTTGAGCAAAGTGTGCAAAGAGATTTATATACAAAGAATTAGTAATAAAGATCTCCTACAGTACATACTGTGATAACGTGAAAGCATGATATTATTAGACAAAGTTATCATACAGTGAAAATTCGAAACCATAAGCACATTCAAAAGCTTCATTCAACAAAACATTATTTTTTTGGAATATGAAGTGGTCTACAGCAAAGCTAATGTAGAGGGGGAAAATGACAACAATAATAACAACAACAACAATAATAATAATAAATTAAACCAAGACTAAAAGTAGGGCTCTTCAACCAAAGGATGATGCAAGCTCACTGAGCAGAAAGTAAATAAGTATTCTGCATCCTATAGGAAATATTTGATGTACTGAAGCTCTGAAAATATACATACATATTGTGATTATCATCATGAATAGGAGCGATGATAGTTGATAGGGTCAGTGCCCTTGAAAGTAGCATGTCAAATGAATAAAAAATAAGCAGTTAGCTAATAAAGGCTGTCAAGGACACGAACAAGTTTGCTGCTGTTGTCAGTCAAGATACAGTTATGGAAACTTATAGGAAACGTAAGGAAATGTATATTTAAAACAGGTAGATAATAATGTCTGTTGCATGAGCTTCTTGAACAGATAATAGACTCCAAGGGTGGCTTGTACAGTATAAATGGACACGGCTAAGCCCCTAAGACAAAATCCTGGCGGGACTGCATATCATCTCAGGGAGTTTTTCCTTGCCGCCATCTCCTCTGGCTTGCTGATTAGGGATAAATTTATGAATTAAATAAATTATATCTGGAATTTATATATTTCTATAAAGCTGCTTTTTGACGATGTCCATTGTTAAAAGCGCTATACAAATAAAATGAAATTGAATTGAACAGCACTACCAGTGATCATAAGACAAACACACAGAATGGTATGAAGAAGTGTAATTGTAAGTTTAGTGGGGTTTTTTTTGTTTGTTAGTGTGTCTTGTTTGAATAAACTTTTCTGTTTACCATGTTTGGTGGAAAAATGGTGTAAACCATTTCTGTTCATGATATAATGCATTGCACAGCCCTAATTGTTTCATTGTCAAGCTATTAATAGATTTTAGCCCGGCCTTCTAATATCACAACCAGCCGTCACTGGTGAACTTGCCTCAGTCTAATTTCGGAGAAAACTAAGAAGCCTCAGGTTGGAATTTTGGAGTCCCCTTAATTCAATCCCTGCAAATCACTTACTTGCATGTAACAAGACTGTTTACCGACTTAATAAGAGATCAACAGCCAGGCAAACTCCACTGTTCTAAGTTCATGGAAATGTTAATTGCTAGGCTGCTGTAGATTTTTCTTGAGAATACAGCAACATACTCTTATAGGCAGTTTATACTTAAATTCCTTTTTAGGGTAAATTGCTGCTTAGTGGGAACCAGTAACACTTATAGTATCTTTTAAAGCCAGTATTTACATGATGAAAATGTAATATTGGCAAATAATTAGTTCACATTTTAAATACAAAGGGCAGTTACATTTGTGTCCAAGCACCTATATCCTCTCCAAGGAGTGAAACATCCTTCTATAATGGTAAAAACAGAGTAACAGAGACTCTCCCCCATCAGAGGTGTCAGAATTTGAGTCAACAACATGTCTCTCTGTATCTGTGGCTTTCACCCTGTGTGTTGCAGCCTTCCAGTGGGATGTGATGGTACTGCAGGTAGCCTCTTTTTTTTGGTACAAAATAATAATAAAAAATATAATCTAAAATGGACCTTTTTATGGAATGGTTATGTGGCGTAAAAGGAGAAATAGCTCAGATAAGGGTTGTAACAATAAAAGAAAAAAAAAGTGTGGGAAAGTGCAGCTATCAGTGGCCATTTCAAAAGTAAACTCAAGTATCAAGTAACGTCCAGGTTTAACTGGCTCATCACAGGAAAGCACAAGGTGAGCTAGATAAATGTGTTGTCTAACCCAGCTGATGGACAAGCTTGTTTTTGTGAGCACAGGCATCTATTTTTCAGTTTAAGGTAGATTTTGTTACTGGGTTGTGTGAACAATCTAATGGACACATCTAATTATAGTCCGGCCCTTGCTACTGAACTGCGAGCTAATTGTTTACAAAAAGGGCAAACTTGACTGATTTCCAAGAACATGGAGGTGGTACAGAACATGTTTTTACACAAGCCTGTACTGCATATCATTTTTCTAAATGCACCCACTGTTTTCATCCAGTGTTTATGTTGGAGTTATGTTAAAGTGATACTTTTGAGATTTTTTTTTTTTTTTTTTACTCAAAAGTGGAACAGTCTGAAAAAAAAAGGAATGAAATGTAATAAGGGTTGCTGAAATGGATTTTTTCCAATCCATGTCCTTGGTCCAGTTTCCTTAATGTATATTTATGCTACAGAGCTGATCATTGTCTGCTGTTATAAACCAAGCATCAGGTTTAGTGTGCATATCACCATACATTTTGTTAATATTAGGTCTTTTATTTCCATTGCTATTAAATATGATGTGATCAGTCAGTCTCTCCAGGTTTTCGCGTTTTTGCGATCACAGAAATTAACGCAAAATCAATTAAACGCCGCAATATTCGGAGGAGCGTGCAGTTTTTCAGAATTACCGCAGATTTTCAGCAGGTTTGGGCCGAGACGCGTCATGTGACGTCATCACAACGTGCATTCAGCCAAAGCCCTCTTCGATTAACGTTTGTTGAACATGAGTACAGCTAAAAGGTTTCATTTAATAACATACATCTTTGTGAAAGACAATTTCAACAATTCAAGTAGTTTTCCCAAATTTTTTTTAAAAAAGCCACAGCAAAATCAAGCATCTTTGGCTGCAACAATCACAAAATGCTGTACGGGCTGATTAGTATGAAAACCACCAGAACTCTCTCGAATTGTAGATTCTGATGGGTCAGAAGGTGTTTATTAATTTCTGAAAAAAAATTATTTTCTATTAAGACAGTAGTGCCAGTGACAATAGTGCCGACTGCAAGATTTATATTAATGTACTCATTCTAGCACGTTATACAGTATACAGTTGTGTGTGAATGTTTTTGTAAGCCAAACCAAAATAAAATTTCTGCCGGATTTATAAAAGAAAAGAAAACGGTTGGATGTAAAAACAGAGAAAAAAATATATCTACTGTACCCAAGTGATCAGACACACCAAGCACAACGCACAGTTAAACTGCTATGATTTATTTTAAAATTCAAAGCAAAGGGTCTTGGTGACAATGCTGGGTTGGAAAAGCACATGGCATGAGGCATAAGCAAGATGATGATGACCCACAGCACACTAGGGAGTATACGGCACATTGAAGCTTGAGACACTTATCATTCACTTAGTACTGGCTCTAATAAATTATTGCACAGAATTAAAAGGTGATGTCATGGCAAGTGGAACCGGCTTACACACCATCTGAGCTATTGCAGTGTGTCCTCCTTTCTTCTTCTTAATTGAATAACTTGTCTTATTTGTCTTCATTTATGGGTTTATATTGGCCTTCTTCTCATATTTCATATTTTTTTTTAGTTACCATTAATAGAAATGACTGGATTTCACAAATTTGAAGCTGATCAATCAACAATTACATTAGTTAGCCTTATGTGTAAATTTACACACAATCAAGCGCACGAGTAGGGTACAAATGTTTTCCCATGGAGAAATCATGGAGTTTTCATAAAATAATAAAGTTTCTGTGTAAACTCTTCTATGAATGATTTATTAACAAAAATCCATTTATATCCAGCTTGATATATAAGGCCCATTGTTTCTATAGTAACAACTTACATAGAGACTTCTGTGGCAGACACTCTATATAAACAGATTTTGTTTAAAAAAAAAATGCTTTGGGTCACATGACACCCCGTCATTGAGTATAACAGCACACCCTGGGCGTGTTTTATTGTTTGCTTAATTTGTGCCCTGTTTTGTTTTAGCATCATATTGAAACAAAAAAGCTAGACACGCTGTAATTAATGTATTTTAAAAAATACATACACATGACTGTGCGCATGCACACACACACACACACACACACACACACACACACACACATGTGTGTGTGTTGGGCAACATTTCCATATGTATGTGAATTGGCAGTAGTCACCAAATCCAGTCTGAAGATTTGCCGGCATGTCTGTTAAAGCAATTTCTTTCACACACACACACACACACACACACATATGTTCACACAGACCCCTTTTTGTTTCACTCCCTTTTTCTCGCTTACAATAACTTAATGTCTTTTTTGGGACTTGCTGCCAAAGTTCCCTGGCAAAGCTCCTTTAATGGGAATTTAATGTTTGACATCAATAATTCAAAGGAAGTGGTGCATTTTTATAGCTTTAGGCCAATCAGTTAGCCAATCAGTGCCATTTATGCCATTTGGAAGCCCTGCAACTGGTACTGTCATCCCAACTGGTGTCTGTCATCAATGTCAAAAATGTCTTGAAATACTCAGTGTGTTTGTGTACTGTATGCGAGACTGGGTTCTGTCTTTCTCTTCGTCATGGTGGCTTAGTGATTAGCACATTTGCCTTGCACCTCCAGGGTTGGGGGCTCAAATCCCACCTCTGACCTGTGTGTGTGGTGTTTGCATGTTCTCCCCGTGCTTGGGGGTTTTCTCGTGGTACTCTGGTTTCCTCCCCCAGTCCAAAGACATGCATTGTTGGCTGATTGGCATTTTCAAATTGTCCATAGTGTGTGAATGTGTGTGTGATTGTGCCCTGCGATGGGTTGGCACCCCGTCCAGGGTGTCTCCTGGCTTGTGCCCCGAGTTCCCTGGGACAGGCTCCAGTTTTATGCATAATTCCGCTTGAAACCAGCTTGATAAAAGAGGCCCATTGGTTGAATACACATCCTATATCATTGCGCCAAAAAAAAGAAGTACAGCCAACTCTCATCCACATCCCCGATTTCTGATATGAATTAACAGTAGCTACATGCATGATAACAGAGAGGGGCCTTTCCCCAACAAGGGCTTGTCCTTGAGCCAGATGGCTCACAAAACTCAGAGCCCCCTGGACAGCTTGCAAACTAACTCCTTTCCCCTTTAACAAGGCCTTGTATTTTAGTTATCCAGCTGGCATTAGCCAGGTAGCTGGCTACTCTTTGCGTAGTGCTCTGATCTCACACAATTAGACAATGGCATGAGTGATTAACAATGTGGAGATTTTTAAACACAGAGTTGCAGGAGCACAGTAAAGCACTAAACAGTCAATGGTAATGGCTACTTAGCGAGATAGCTAAAAGATAACCCTGACATCAAGCATGCTTGCAGCAGATGACCACAGGAGTCATGAAATGGTCTTGGTGCCAAGTATCTGTGGGTTGCATCTACGTATAATGTGATGTGCCAAATTGTATTCGAAATACCCCAAAGTATGTACTGCCTCTGTATGTGTACATTCTGATTGGGTCAGGACTATTTGCAAGAACCCAGCTGTCGTCCATGCATCCTAGTGAAGACCTCAGCAAATATGTCATCAGATGATTTAACCTGACATCAGATTGGAGATTGGAGTCATAAAGAGTGTTTACGATACCCAAGCTCGGGAATGTTCGGCTAACAAGCTGAGATTGTCAAGTTGTCGTACCTTGAGATGTAGCCATGTAAAAACCATCAGTCACTGATATTTTTGTGTCAAAAATACACAAAATGTTTGTGTCATGGCAAAGTGCAGGCCAGATTCTGCAAAATATTTCAGCTGTTTGCACCAATCAACATATAAGAAACAAAACCTGTCCACAGTTCAGCGACTCTCAGCCAATCACATGCATTTAGCTCATTGAGAAAGGGAAGTTTCTTAACAAAAAAAGTCACCAATGGAAACAGAATGTTTAAGGAAGAGTGGACAGAGTACTATGTGTTTACTTCAGTGGTCACCAACCCTGTTCCTGGAGATCTACCTTCCTGAAGACTGACCATCTAATCATTGCCTTGAGAGGTTCATGATCACCTAAAACAGGTGTGTTAGATTTTGGTTGGAGATGAAACCTGCAGGAAGGTAGATCTCAAGGAAGAGGGTTGGTGACCACTTGTTTACTCTGTTTCAATTTTAAAACAGATCTGATCAGTCCTATCTGTTCAGTGTACTGTATGTGGTGCTAGTCAAAGATAGAGCCAATGCACAACGAAACACAACCACTTTATTTATAGCCATGAACTAATCAGGGGTAACTAATCAAAAAGTACTGAGGAACTAAAGTACTGTGCAAACGTTTTAGGCACCCTATTTTTTTTAGTACAAACTTTGTTATAGATTTTTTATTTTATGACAAATCTACATGATCAAGTCAGTACAAAAAACATTTTAGATTCCCAAACATTAGTTTTCTAGCACAAAATTAAATGTTACAGATAAATGTTTGTATGTCATTAAAGAAAGCAGCATATTACGTTAAAGACACTTTTCAGACAAAAAACACAATGAAGGCTGCTGGGTTTTGCTGCAAGAATAAGAAGCAAGTGTGAAAGTCAAAGTCTCCAGAAGAACTGTGGCTGGTTCTGCAAGATGCTCAATAAAACTTACCAGCTCATTTCCTTATAAAACTGCACACATTGTACCGGAGACTACTATTTTTATTTACATTTTTGTTTTTTTGTCACACCAAATATTGACTTTGTTTCATTTACTACTGTTTACTGCTCTTTACGGTATTTTTTTTTTAAATGTAGAAACATTTAATTTAATTATTTTGAAGGAATCTTTGCTCTACTGCATTTCTTTGCATGTACCTGAAACTTTTGCACAGTACTGTATACTTAAATGAAAATACAGATGCATCAAAATCTTACTCAGTTGAAATTATCCAGCCAAACATACTAATTTGAATGTAAAAAATAAATAAAAAATAAATTGCTACTTTGAAATGTATTCAAGTATTGAAAAGTAAAATGTAAACATTTTTGACTGAAATTAACTTTATGTTTTCATGTGAAAAGTACATTTTATTACTTAACTAAACTGATGTTTTTAGTTTTAAAGCAACTACATTGCTTTAAAATTACATAATATTATAAACTGCATAATGCTATGCAGTTTATAACAAATATTTACTATTAGCTAGAATTTGACTCGTTCTCTACGCATCCTTTGTAACACAACTGATCTTTTCTTTTCTTTTTTTTTTGTAGTGAACTGTGTGGGCTAATGTTAACTTGGATGTTCGTTTCTATTAATGGGTATTTGTGTATGTATGATGAAGCCAGCTTACTAAAAGGAGTTTTGCAAGTTTGCAAGTATCCTACAGACACCAGGTATAAGATAGTGGCATTGCCATTACAGTGGATGAACCAGAAGTAGAGGAACCATCGTGGTTATAATGCGGAAGTGTTTGTGCAAGTAGCCCATTATGTTAGATACTGAAATCAGGGCTAGCCTAACCTTACATTAGCAAAGAAAACAGTCTAATTTAATTAAATATAGCCAGGTAATGTTAGCAAACTAGCAAAACTTACCTCAACGTGTGGTTTCAAATTAGCCTTCTAGGGAAGCAAATGAGCCCTGCTAAAAAAAACCCCAAAACAATAGAAACCATCACAGAAATTCTAATGGTTTCCACTACAAATACCATTACAAACCATCAGCTAACCTTTGAAACCATTACTTTTACCATTATTGGTCCTAGACATGCCACCAATCTAAGGTGAAACATTACAGCAGAGACCCACAGGAACCATTACAGTTTGCATTTAAACCAATACAATTCCCATTATAGTCATTAACACCATTACAAATTCTATGAGGATTTCTATTGTTTGTTTGTTTTTTCTTTTGTTTTGTCTTCATTTACTCCAGCATATTGAAACATTTTACTGAGGTAGGCAGGGCTGCTTATCGTCAGGTACCACACTTGAAGCTTATCCATCTTCAGACACACATGGATACTAACTACATTGTGCAGCATGAGATGGTGACAATAGATGACAAATTGGTAGGATTTTTCCACATTGGTGAACTTGATTGGATGCTAAACTGAAATTATTGGATTCTGAAATGAGCCCATTTAATTGATGTATAGCATACAGTTATTAAAAATATTCAGTTTAATAATACTCAAGTAAATTATAAATATTAACCAAGTACAAAGTATTTTCCACTTCTGGAGCTAATTATTAGTGGTTAAGCATTAAAAGGTAACTGTTGCCATTCAGTCATGTTAGTCACTTATCCAGATCTTTGTAAGTAAGGAATTTTATGTAGCTGGACCTTCAGAAATGTTAGTTTGCAGTCTCTGCAATAGTTGATAGACTTCACCTGAGTATTGACCCGGGACTCAAGCTTGATCACTCGTACCTGCACCTCATTTACATTAAAAAAAATTTTTTTGCTTCCACACTTTGTGAAGTCTTGCACCATTTAATAACTTCTGAGCTGTGTTATATTGGCTGTTTCTCTGAATGGCTGTGCTCTAATCATTGCTTACCGTTGTTTGCTTTTACTTTTTGGATAGCTTCTTCATTCCTGCAACCCTCTGCGTGTTTAATCACATCGCCGTTTGGATTGCGATTTGAATTTGGCCGTCTGCTTTGTAAATAAACTTTTGCACATGGACCCACAGCATGTTTTCCAGTTTGTTTTGCTGCACTTTGCTTTCAGAGCTTTAATGATAAAAACTACAGCAGGGTGCAAAAACTGATGACAACAAGGTACCATTACCAGGAACTTTGTTTTTTTTTTTTAAATTATGTATGAATTAAAAACAGTTGTGCTCAGTTGACTTGTTAATCAAGAATACATTATTTAAAATAGAACCTTTAGCTGAGTAATTTATGTATATGCAATATGTAAGCAATAAAGCATGGTGGAGTGTGCCGTTGTGGGAAAATCAACAGTGAGGTAGCATGATTTTACCTCTCCAAAGTTAATGATGTTCCTATAAGAGCACCTCGCAAAGTGTTTGAATTCCTCTTATACCACAGCAAATTATCTATTTATAGTTTAAACCGGTCTATCTCAGAAAACTATTTTTGCAGTCATAGAAAATAAATCAACCACTTCTGACCAATCAGAAACGTTTTAGGCACCCTATTTTTTTTAGTACCAACTTTGTTATAGATTTTTTATTTTATGACATGATCAAGTTAGTACAAAAAAACATTTTAGATTCCCAAACATTAGTTTTCTAGCACAAAATTAAATGTTACAGATAAATGTTTGTATGTCATTAAAGAAAGCAGCATATTACGTAAGAGACACTTTTCAGACAAAAAACACAATGAAGGCTGCTGGGTTTTGCTGCAAGAATAAGAAGCAAGTGTGAAAGTCAAAGTCTCCAGAAGAACTGTGGCTGGTTCTGCAAGATGCTCAATAAAACTTACCAGCTAATTTCCTTATAAAACTGCACACATTGTACTGGAGACTACTATTTTTATTTACATTTTTGTTTTTTTGTTTTGTTTTGACCAATCAGAAATGAGAATTCAAATTTGGATCATTTGTGCCTAATTTTTTGAAAATTGTTGCAATGCAATTGATTTCATGGTAACATACGATGGCTTGTAACACAATACAATACATACAGGATTTCACAGAGTTTTTTTGTGGACAAAAACTTTTTTCCAAATTTGTGATGCAACTTGTGGAGTTTTTTTGTCCTTTTTATTGCAGAAAACTAATTGAATTGGTGAAATTGCAATTTCACGAAAGTGTTTTGCACCGCCTTTCACAGTGATCTTTCTTGGTAAATGAGACCCTTTAGTGCATGTTTGATGCACATAAATCGAAGAAGGCTTTGGCTGAATGCGTGTTGTGATGATGTCACATGACGCGCCTCGGCCCAGATCTGCAGAAATTCTGTGGTAATTTAGAAAAATTGCAAACTCCTACGAATATTGCGGCGTTTCCTTGGTTTTGCGTTAATTTCTGCTATCGCAAAATCGCAAAAGTCCTGGAGGGACTGACAATATTAACTGTTATTGTCATTACTCTTAATGTGTTATGTTTTAAAAAAAAAATAGTGAATCATATATTTGGCTTGATAAATTGACAAAAAATCGAATCCGTGTTGGTAGTGAGTGCAAACATTTGGACCACACTGTATGTAGTGAAATTGTGCAGTCCTCCATTTCCAGACAGAAAAAGCAGTATATATATACATAGGGAAAGAAAGAGACTCATCATGCTGACACTTCCAGGGATGCCAGACACTTCATGTGATTCATAATGCGTATGTGTGCTCAGTCAAGTGCAAGTGTGTTTAAACATGTCCCCCGATGTCTTGCCAGCATTTTTCACTGAGAGAGGTTATGCCACAACCAGTGTTTTTAAAGAACTACCTTCTTTTTTTTTTTTAATTAAACCCTGCAAGAGATAAAGAGAGACCGGCAATCACTCTGCATTCGTTCTATCTCTTACCCTCTGACCATGGCCTTTAGATAAAACCAAACACTACGGGTAACGCTAATCACTCTCAGCTGTGTGGCCTGCATTCTTCTACTCATTTGTGCGGGAAAAAATAGAAGAAATCAGGCAGAGGAATAAAAGAATGAGGCTTGCTCTGATTACAGCTCTGTGTAAACTCAGCGCTCCGCTTACCACATCTGCTTCCATTTAAGGCTTAAAAACGCATACCTACACATTAGTGTTTTTTTTTCTTCATTTCTCTCCAGGAAGGGGAAAAGAAAATAATGTTACCCGTTATTACCAAGCTGGACGATGAGAAGGTGGTTTTGTTGTTTAAAATGCTAGTATTTGACTTTTTAACACATGGTGCATTCACAGGAGGAGTGTGCAGTGTAAACATGGAAGTATGGGCAGAGAGTCCATATATGGCTGTGTGTGTGTGTGTGTGTGTGTGTGTGTGTGTGTGTGTGTGTGTGCTAAGGTATGTGTCGATATTATATTTTCTGATCACACTGCCTAACTGCCTTTTATAATTTATGGTATTTAAATTAAATTATGTACTACTACCGGGCAACAGGAGCAGGTATATAAGTGTATAAGCTATGTAAAAAGGTATAAATGTGCTAGCAATGCCCCCTGCCTTTCAAAACTAAAAAGACATCAATAGAAGGTTTCATTTTTGGCAGCCACATCAGATTATTTGCTTTAAGGTGGATTATCCTTCATAAAATAAATACACAGAATGTAATGAAGAAGTAAGGCTGGGGCTGATTTCTTTCTAGCCAAGACTGTAGATTCGTGAAGCCTATCAGTGACTACGTTAACATGATATTAATCGGAATTTGGCAATATTCTAATTAGTACTGAGTCATGTAAAAGCCGCAATCCGTTGCCTGCTTCAGATTAAGACAATATTCTGATTCCACCAGTTGTGATTCCCACCCCTGGTATATGCCTGTTTTAATTGGAAATTAGTTGCATGTAAACACCTTTTTTCAGAAAATCCACTTAAAGGAGTTGCACATGCTCAGTCCACAAGGAATTGTGGGCACAACCTGAATATAGACCTTGAACGGAATTTGATGTGCATGTAAACGTAGTCAGTGACAGTCTTGTCAGTATAACGTCACCCCCTACCCCCCCACAGATTTGACACCTACTGTATTTGGGTTAATATGTTTCACATTTTACATTTGTAACATGTCATCAGCAGTGATAGATAATGCACATGTTAAATAGAGTTAAATTTATTCTATTGTCTCATCCCCCCAAAAAATGCAGAAGGTAAATGTAGATAGACGAAGACGAAGCACATCATTTATCAACCTGGATAGGAATAGATTGATTTGTAATTCGTTGGTATGAGAATTGACAAAATAAATTTTGTATTTATGAAAATCCTGTAATTTCGTGTCCAACTCGTGCTCCTGAGTGTGTGTAAATTTACACATAAGAAGAATAATCTAAACCTCCATTGATCAGTTTCAAATCATATAATTTGCAATGTTATGGCACTCATATATTAAGTACGCTGTCAAGTTTAAATAGCTTGTGAATTTCAGTCGCACACACAAATTTAATGAATATTTTGTGAAGCCCAGTTAAGCAAGCCAATATACCGTAAATCCATAAATTAAGACAAATAAGATAAATCGTTTAATTAAGACTACGTATAGGTTGGTACTGTTTGCCACGGCATCTTAATTTTAATGCTTCCGACCTGGTATGTCTCAAGCTGCAATGTGCTGTATTTCTGCGTGACTTCCTATGACACTCAATGTCTTCCTGATTTTGCAACATGCCATAGGGGAGCACCTACAAATTTGTGTACGAGAAATTTCTGGCCGACAGTCATCGAGACACTGAATAAAAAAAAAAGAAGAAAAAAAAGCAGTTTCTCTATGATGTTCTTGTTGTCCATGATTAACTGGGTACAGTAGTTATATAGTTTTCCCCTGTCATGCCGTACCATTTTCTTTTCACCTCACTTAATTCACATCTAATTCACCTTTTATATACGGTGCATCTCAATAAATTAGAATGTCATGGAAAAGTTCATTTATTTCAGTAATTCAACTCAAATTGTGAAACTCGTGTATTAAATAAATTCAATGCACACAGACTGAAGAAGTTTAAGTCTTTGGTTCTTTTAATTGTGATGATTTTGGCTCACATTTAACAAAAACCCACCAATTCACTATCTCAACAAATTAGAATATGGTGACATGCCAATCAGCTAATCACCTCAAAACACCTGCAAAGGTTTCCTGAGCCTTCAAAATGGTCTCTCAGTTTGGTTCACTAGGTAAGCCACAAACATTCATTGCCAAAGAAGCTGGCTGTTCACAGAGTGCTGTATCCAAGCATGTTAACAGAAAGTTGAGTGAAAGGAAAAAGTGTGGAAGAAAAAGATGCACAACCAACCGAGAGAACCGCAGCCTTATGAGGATCGTCAAGCAAAATCTATTCAAGAATTTGAGTGAACTTCACAAGGAATGGACTGAGGCTGGGGTCAAGGCATCAAGAGCCACCACACACAGACGTGTCAAGGAATTTGGCTACAGTTGTCGTATTCCTCTTGTTAAGCCACTCCTGAACCACAGACAACGTCAGAGGCGTCTTACCTGGGCTAAGGAGAAGAAGAACTGGACTGTTGCCCAGTGGTCCAAAGTCCTCTTTTCAGATGAGAGCAAGTGTTGTATTTCATTTGGAAACCAAGGTCCTAGAGTCTGGAGGAAGGGTGGAGAAGCTCATAGCCCAAGTTGCTTGAAGTCCAGTGTTAAGTTTCCACAGTCTGTGATGATTTGGGGTGCAATGTCATCTGCTGGTGTTGGTCCATTGTGTTTTTTGAAAACCAAAGTCACTGCACCCGTTTACCAAGAAATTTTGGATCACTTCATGCTTCCTTCTGCTGACCAGCTTTTTGAAGATGCTGATTTCATTTTCCAGCAGGATTTGGCACCTGCCCACACTGCCAAAAGCACCAAAAGTTGGTTAAATGACCATGGTGTTGGTGTGCTTGACTGGCCAGCAAACTCACCAGACCTGAACCCCATAGAGAATCTATGGGGTATTGTCAAGAGGAAAATGAGAAACAAGAGACCAAAAAATGCAGATGAGCTGAAGGCCACTGTCAAAGAAACCTGGGCTTCCATACCACCTCAGCAGTGCCACAAACTGATCACCTCCATGCCACGCCGAATTGAGGCAGTAATTAAAGCAAAAGGAGCCCCTACCAAGTATTGAGTACATGTACAGTAAATGAACATACTTTCCAGAAGGCCAACAATTGACTAAAAATGTTTTTTTTATTGGTCTTATGAAGTATTCTAATTTGTTGAGATAGTGAATTGGTGGGTTTTTGTTAAATGTGAGACAAAATCATCACAATTAAAAGAACCAAAGACTTAAACTACTTCAGTCTGTGTGCATTGAATTTATTTAATACATGAGTTTCACAATTTGAGTTGAATTACTGAAATAAATGAACTTTTCCATGACATTCTAATTTATTGAGATGCACCTGTATATATATTTCCACTACAGATTTCGGTATTTTAAGGGGTTTGTCATGCTGTTATATAATAGATATTTTATTAGCATAGACTTCAGCCAAAACACTTTCACTTCTACCTCTGAGAAAGAGTTTTTTTTTCCCTCCATTTACTTCTCATTTTAGTGCTGAGAGCTTTGTGGGCATTACCAAATAAAAATCAGCTGTGACACACACTCCCCAGGTAATTTATAGGTTATTGGTATTCATCACCATACACACGAGTACAAAAAAAATAAAATAGCAGCATTTCTGAAACTTTTGTAAATTCAGCGGAAATTTTTAGTTCGGTTTGGCTTATGCAAACATTTAAGCACAACTTTACAAAAAGATTGATAAATGAGGCTCAGTGTCCAGTGAAAGCACAAATAAAACACATTTTTCTTTTGTGTCGCTTTTCCAGGCTTGTACTGCAGCTAAATTGGCAGACAGTTTGTTTCTGTAGACTTCTGAATTCATTCTGCTGCAACTATCATGAGTTACATCATCAATAAAGATTAGTGAGTCCATTCCAGAAGCAGCCATGCAAGCCCAAGCCATGACGCTACCATGCTTGAGTGATGAGCAGATCCTTTCTTTCTTCTATCTATAGAGGTTAATCTTGGTTCCAGAACTTTTAGTGAAAGTGACATGTGAAAGCCAATATATGGTAACCCATACTTGGAATTTGTCCTCTGCACTTAACCCATCCAAGTTAGTGCACACACATTAGAAGTTGTGAGTAATGACCACACACACTACAAACCATGAACACACCCGGAGCAGTAGGCAGCCATTTTTGCTGCGGCACCTGGGGAGCAGTTGAGGGTTAAGGGCCTTGCTCAAGGGCCCAACAGTGGCAGCTTGGCAGTGCTGGGATTTGAACTCACAACCTTCCGATCAGTAGCCCGACTTCTTAACCACAGAGCTACCACCGCCCCGTTTGTGGTTTGTCTCTGTATTTCTTTGGGAATTCCAATCTTGCCTTCTGATTCTTTACTGCTGATGAGTGGTTTGCGTCTTGTGGTCTCTATATGGCCTCTATATTTCTGCACTTTTTTTCTTTGCACCTCTATATTTCTGAAGTTTTCTCCGAATAGTGGATTGTGATATTTTCACCTCTGCCCTGTGAAGGTTGTTGGTGATGACACTAACCACCGCTTTTGGGTTTTTCTTCTCAGCTCTCACAGTGTGCTGTTGTTTTCCTTGGCTGACCTAAACCATGTCTGGTTGTTAGTACACCAGTGGTTTCTTTCTTTTTCAGGGCATTCCAAATTGTTCTATTGACTATTATCCTATTTAACAACAAATGCATTCTTCACAGGCAAAACCTAGGGCTCAAACCAAGAGTAGACATTCAGAGCTATCAATTGTTTAAACAATCAATCTAACAGGGAACACCTGGGCAGCAAGAAATAATAAATAATAATAATAAATTGTTACATTTATATAGCGCTTTTCTAGACACTCATAGTGCTTTACATAGTATGGGGGGAAATCTCCTCAACCACCACCAGTGTGTAGCATCCACCTGGATAATGTGACGGCAGCCATAGTGCACCAGAATGTCCACCACACACCAGCTATAGGTGGAGAGAAGAGTGATATAGCCAATTCAGGGATGGAGATTATTAGGGGGGCATGATAGATAAGGGCCAATGGGGGAATTGGGATTTTTAATGACCACAGAGAGTCAGTTAACCTCGGTTTAACGTCTCATTCGAAGGACGGTGCTCTTTTCACAGTATACTGTCCCCTAGTCACTATACTGGGGCATTAGGACCCACACAGACCACTGGGAGGGCACCACCTACTGGCCTCCCTAATACCACTTCCAGCAGCAACCCATCCAGGTACTGGCCAGGCTCAATCCTACTTAGCTCCAGTGGGAAACCAGGCGAGAACTGCAGAGTAATGTAGCTCTGGCAAATCAGTCACTTGTTCCAATATTTTTGATCACTTGAAAAATTGGGTGGATTCAAACAAAAGGTGCCATGTTCTAAGTTGTTTAACACATCTAGATGTAAATATGAAGAAATGGAAGCTGAAATTCTGATCTATCGCCTCATAATCATCTTTTGATCTCAAACCCGAAAGTCTTCAATGTATAGCAAAAACAATAGAATTGGCCTTGCTGTTCCAATACTTTCAGAGGGGACTGTATATGTTACTTTTTGCACAGTGTCTATTTAGTATTTGTTTAATGGTTATCAGAGGCTTTTTAGCTAGATATAAGCACAACTACCATTTCTGCATGCTATCAGATAGCCTTGTGGTGGCACCATAGTGCTAGCAATGATATCAGTGATAAGTATCCATGTGGATGTTAAAAAATGTCATGTATCATTTGATATTAGATCAAATCTACCATTTGCTTCAATGGAAGGCATAAGACCAAAGGAAAATCTGATCTTTTGTGAAAAAGAGTTAACATGGTCAATATCACAAATTTGCTTCAATTTAAATAGTGGCCTAATAGTAGTCTAAGACTTTTGGACCCCTGTGTACATATGGGAAGAGCATGTAGTTCATTATGCTCTAGGGAATATCTGTCCATAGTTGTCAAGGTATTGCACTGAATAACACATTTCTGGAGAAAAATGTTCCCCATTGCTGTTCCTAGACATTTTCAACAAGATCTCATTCTTAATTGGAAGAGCAGATAACACAAGCCAAAAGCCTCAAAATCCTTACTCGGCTCTGAGGGTTGCCATGTCAATGTGAGAAGGCCTGTCACAAAAATGACCCTTCAGCAGTAGTCCAAGCGCAATGGTCAACAAAACCAGTCTAATTAGAAAAATCCAGTATCATGACAATATTATTAATGTACTACTAATAACTATTACTATTACTAACTACTATTACCAACAACATTGTAATATTCATATAGTAACATCATACCATATCATCATTTACTTAATTACTACATTAGCTACTTCGTTGCTACAGTTGCACTCATAGGATATTTACTCTACTCTATTTTGTTACTCTAGTTTTTTATTGTATTCTTTATTTATTTTTCCTTATATAGCATCTAGTAAGGAAGTTGCAAACCCACTTTCATTGTACTTGTTCAATGACAATAAAGATATTCTATTCTATTTTCGAATGAAGCAGATGGTAAATGTAGATAGACTAAGCACACAATGGGCCTCAGGTATAAAGCTGGATTCGAATGGATTTATTCGTAAATCGTTATATGAGCATTTACACAAGAAATTTGATATTCATAAAAATCCTGTAATTTTGGAGAAAAAAACCTTTTGTGTCCAGCTCATGCTCCTGTGTGTGTGTAAAATTATACATAAGAAGACTAACTAATCTAAACCTTGATTGATCAGCTTCAAATCATATAATTTGCCATGAGTTATGGCACTTTTATATATAAAATGTGCTTTAATAAGCTTGTGTATTTCAGTTATACACACAAATGTAATGTAACTGTCACTGAGACACTTTGCTTTGAATTGTTACAAATAAATATGTATGAGAATTAGTAAGCTGAATGAACTTTTATACAACAAGAACAGGGGGCACAGTGGCTTAGTGGTTAGCATGTTTGCCCCGCACTTCCGGCGTTAGGGGTACGAATCTGCTTCTGCCCAGCGTGCATGGAGTCTGCATGTTCTCTCAGTGCTTCCTCCAGGTTTCCTCAGCAAGGGTTTCCTCTGGGTACTCTGGTTTCCTCCCCCAGACCAAAGCCTGTCACAAAGCGTTGTAGGCTGATTGGAATTTCCAAATTGTCCGTAGTGTGCGAACATATGCACGATTATGCCCTGCAATTGGTTGGTACACAGTCCAGGTTGTCCCCCCGCCCTGTGTACAGTTGCAATCAAAATTATTCAACCTCCATTGCAAATCAGGTTTATTGTCAAAATTGACAGACTTTCAGCTGTTTGCAATGAACAAATCAAACAAAAGCAATTGAAATAGTTCAACACAATAAATGCTTCAAGTGGTTTCCCCAAATTCAACTGAAAATGGAACTTATAGTGACTTCTCCAGTCTCAAAATTATTGAACCCCCTGAATAGAATCCCTCACAACAGCACAAATATGCAGAACAGGTATTGTCTCATGCACACTTGATACAACTAATCAAGGGCTTCATTTATTGCACCAGGTGTGCTTGAGTTGAACACATGAAATACCTGAACTGACTAGGGGTAGAAAATACATGAAATACCTGGACGGGAAAAAAAGCTATCAACGGCTGCAACCAGATTTCTGAGAAGGTAGGTTGTAAAAACCATCGAGTGACTGCAAAAGACCTGTAGCAAGACTTGGTGGCAACGGGCACTGAGGTTTCAGTGAGCACAGTATGCCACATACTAAACGCAGAAGGTTTCCATGCCAGAACTCCAAGACGTACACTACTACTGACCCAAAAGCACAAGAAAAGTCGGCTCAAAATTATATAAATAAGCCACAGAAGTTTTGGGATTCTGTTCTGTGGAGTGATGAAACAAAACTGGAATTTTTTGGCATGATGGATCAGTGGTATGTCTGGAGAAAGAAGAATGAAGAAAGAACACTCTGTCCACGTCAAGCATGGTGGTGGTTCGGTGATGCTCTGGGGCTGCTTTGCATTCTCTGGCACTGGAAACCTGCAGCATGTGGAAGGCAAGATGGATTCATTGAAGTATCAGGAAATCCTAGGAGAAAACGTCATGCCGTTTGTGAGGAAGCTGAAGCTTGGGCTTCATTGGACCTTCCAACAGGACAATGATCCCAAGCATACCTCAAATTCCACCAAGGCTTGGTTGCAGAAGAAGTCCTGGAAGATTCTACAAGACCATCACAGTCACCTGACTTTTTGATTTGAAGAAGGCGGTTGCAGCACGCAAACCCAAGAATATTACTGAACTGGAGGCCATTGCTCATGAGGAATGGGCTAAGATTCCTCAGGAATGCTGCCAGAAGCTGGTGTCTGGCTATGCATCTCGTTTGCAGCAGGTCATAACAGCAAAAGGGTGCTCTACTAAGTACTAAAGATGCTTGCCATGAAGGGGTTGAATAATTCTGAAACTGGAGAAGTCATTATAAGTTGCATTTTCAGTTGAATTTGGGGAAACCACTTGAAGCATTCGTTGTGTTGAACTATTTCAATTGCTTTTGTTTGATTTGTTCATTGCAAACAGCTGAAAGTAAGTAAATTTTGACAATATAACTGATTTGCAATGGGGGTTGAATAATGTTGATTGCAACTGTAGGATATGCGGTAACATAACTGCCTCAGAGCTACAGTATCCCTGGTTCAATCCTGACCTTCGGTCTGTGTGGAGTTTCTGTGCATGTGCATGAAGATGGCTTTGGACTGCAGTTGATATGATATCTTTTGGACTGCATTTGCCACGAACAGTTTTGCACGCAAGACTCCATCAGTGAACAGTTGAGCATTTCCACAAAATAGACTTCATGTGAAAACTATAATGAATTTCCTGGTTATGCAGTTGCACTTTTTGACCATGTAGTTATACAAGGGATTTATTTATAATTGCACAATTTGTTGTCACCCAGATGAGGATGTATCCCTGACTTTTAAGTCTGGTTTTTCTCAAGGTTTCTTCCTCATGTCGTCTCAGGGAGTTTTTCCTTGCCACCGTCACTTCTGGCTTGCTCATTGGGGATAAACTTAGAATTTTACAATTTATATCTTGACTTTATATATTTCTTTAAAGCTGCTTTGTAACAGTGTGCATTGTTTAAAGTACTATACAAATAAAATTGAATTGAATGTTCTTCCCATGTACATGTGTACAGGTTTCCCCTGGGTTTTTTCCCACCTCCCTAAAACATCCCACCAGGTGAATTGGCTATGTTAATTTGCCTATAGCCTGTGCAATGGACTTGTGTCACTGACATCAAATATTCACTGGAATACACTTTGAGTCCACCGCACCTCTGAATAAAGCAGTTACTGAAGAATTAATAAATACATTTACAATAGTTATTATACATTAGTTTATTTCTACTGAGAAATGATTTCACTTGTTGTATGAACCAAAATGTAACACTCCAAATAACAATTAAAAATAGAGACATCCAAAATGAATCAAAAACACTTCAAATAACACAACAAAATTTGTCAGTGATAGTTTTTATTTTGCCTCTAGATGCCGCTCTTGTACTGTATAATGACAGCGGACCCTTCTCAGCCGCTCCCGCAATGGACGCAACCAGGAAAAACTATCGGTGTTGTTTTTTTTCAGAAAACCGATCAATTGGTCGACCTCTAATTTTGTCTACGCACTTTAAAGGAAAAATAAAATCATTAATTCATTCATTCATCTTCAGTAATCACAGTGTCCTGGACAGGGTTGTGGTGGATTTCACAGGAGAACTACAGCCCTGGCAACCCTGCCTCCCTGATATATGCTAAAGGGCCTAGATTGCAAAAAAGAAAGTAACATGAACAGCCATGCATATTTTTGTGGGTTTTTTTGTGTTTTATAAGGCAGAATGTAGAACAGAATTTACATTTACATATATCAAATTGCCACATCCTTTTTTAATTGTGCTTTAAACATGAGGAGTGCTACAAACTATTCCCAAGCAACCAGACAACCTAAGAATGATCTATTCTTACAAGTCCAACTTGCAATAGAGTGTGATAATACATGTAACTGCAAACACCATCTCCTCAATCACCACAATAGGTAAAAGCATAGAAAAAGAGTATAAAAGCTCAACAGCCACTAATTTATCAACCACAGTATAGCAGTGAAGGCTCTACTTCTAATTCTTACAGTTTATTTTATGACTGTAAGTTTCTCCTTTCATATTCATTGAGGAACAAGGACACATGAACTAAACAGTATTCATGCATACAATAAGCATAAGTGACCACTAGAGGGCAGAGTGGGTCAGTAAATAAATGATGTAGATCTGTATGCTCTTTTATGGTTATTTACAATTGCTTGCAAGTAATTTTAGTACCACGTTCACTGCTTCGAATCTCTTCACACAGCTAACAGAGCAACAGTGGAACAGTTACAGTGGAACAAACTGTAAATACATTTTTAAAAATACATCACTGAGAGCTGATTTCATACTCACATGGCCTGTATAGAAGGTTAAGCCTGACAGGTAAACAATGCAGATCATTTGTTATTGTGTAGAATTTCGTGTTTACACTCTGATTTGCAGTTCATTCAAAAATTGGATATTTTTACACCCACCTTATTCACCATTGCTTAAGCCCACAGCTGTGATGCACAGTGATAGCTCAGTGGTTACGTTATTAGCCTACTAATTGGAAGGTTATGCGTTCAAATCCCAGCACCACCAAGCTGCCACTGCTGGGCCTTTGAGCAAGAACCTTAACCCTCAACTGCTCAGCTGTATAAATGAGATTAATGTAAGTTGCTCTGTATAAGGGTGTCTGCCAAATGCTGTAAATGTCATGAATATTATGATCCAATGTCTCCACTGGAAACTTTTTTTTTTTTTTACTGTACTACATTTGACACGTAAAAACATTGATATTACGTTTCCAAATATGTATGTAAAATACAGATAAAAGAAGTGGGTAAAGTGTCCTGCCTGATATGGAAAGCCAAACGGGTCATTATCCGCGTGCATCGTTACGCCATTTAAAGTTTTAAAACCCCGTTTTCTAAACACCACCAGGCATTAAGTTAGTTTAAACTTAAAACGGCGTAACGCTGCACATGAGTAATGACCCATTTGGCTTTCCATAGCCTAACAACTTGTGTGCATTTTTTCAGGGTAAATAACTTATAGTTGTTTCTGTCCCAGCTCACTATAAATACACTTTAGCTTTATTTTGCATTAATCTATGAATCCATTTAACATCTCATGCTTGAATCATTCTTTTCCATCAATCATCCATTATAGTTCATGAAAAATGTACATTGTACATGTCCCACAACATTCACTTAGCCCTGTCACCTAAACACATTCACCCCTATGAAATATTTGGTATATTCTACAAGTCACATGTTCAATAGGACATTGTTTTCTATTTTTTTTCTTCTTCAATGATTATTGTGATATTGAGTGATGAGGTCACTTTGAAATCACTAGGCTGTTACCCAAGTTATAGACTGAAAAAATAATTTAAAGTAAATCATTATACTAGGCGAAGTTTTCGGTAAGCCTGCAGCTACTGTAGCCTCAGATTCCTGTTCCTGTCTGACAGGAGTGGAACACGATTTGGTCTTCCGCTGTTGTACTTTAGTTCGTCCGCCTCAAGGCTCCATGTGTTGTGCGTTCTGAGATGCTTTTCTGCTCACCACAGTGGTAAAGAGTGGTTATTTGAGATACTGTAGCCTTCCTGTCAGCTTGAACCAGTCTGGTCATTCTCCTCTGACTTCTCTCATCAACAAGTTGTTTCTACCTGCAGAACTACAACCAACTGGATGTTTTTTGTACCATTCTGTGTAAACCCTAGAGACTATAGTGCATGAAAATCCCAAGAGATGACCAGTTTCTGAAATCCTCAGATCAGCCTGTCTGACACCAACAACCATGCCAGGGTTGCAACCAAGTCACTGAAATCACATTTTTCCTCCATTCTTATGTTTGATGTGAATATTAACTCATGTTCTTCACCTGTATCTGCATGATTTTTGCATTTTGCTGTTGTCACATGATTGGCTGATTGGTTTTATTTTCAACATGCCCCCTGGGAAGCTGCCCTTCCTCAGGGGCGATATATTGTGTGGCCCAAGTTTGAGTAAAAGATTAAACATCTAAAATGCCAGCGAGCCACACGTTCGCCTCAGGAAATGTCACTGTGTTCAACAGAGCCATGAAGGATGACCCTCCTCTTTGACATAATTAAAGGACTTAACCTTTCAACTGCAGCCTGCATACATGTGTCAGGGTGTAGAAATCAGTCACTTTATACAGCCTTATACCACGCTTTGCCTTTTAGCTTTTGGAGTGCACACACCCACATACATACTAAAGACATTAACTTTCTTTTCTCTGCAAAAAAAAAAAAAAGTTTAAGATTAATAAGGTCAGTACAGCTACATAGTGAATAGTAATCCGGTGTTTTAAGGGAAATACAAATTCTAAAGCAGTGCAATATATTATAACTGGATTAAATAAAGTTAATAAGACAGAACATTTTTAATGTTAACACAAAGCTCTCCATCCTGAAATACCTAAAGGTAGTTTTACTTCTGACTGTTACAAAGGTGACACTGGAGACTCTTTCTAAAATTGCTAAATAAAAGTCTCCCCTAGAAAATTTCACAATAACAGCAATGTGTCCACCATACAAGTCCGTGTATAAGTCATTACTATAGAAATAATAACAAATTTGAACAAGCGCATTAATATAAACTTTGCAGCCGGAGTTAGTGTGAGAGATGCTGTTATAGACAATTAATCAACACCTTCTGACCAATAAGAATGGCGTGCTTTGGTATAAGCACCAATGGAAAAACCTTCCATCCATCCATCCATTTTCTGTACCACTTATCTTATACGCGGGGAGTTCCCAGGGAACTTGGGGCACGAGGCAGGGGACACCCTGGACGGGGTGCCAGCCCATTCACAGGGCACAATCACACACACACTATGGACAATTTGAAAATGCCAATCAGCCTACAATGCATGTCTTTGGACACTTGGAGGAAACCCCCGAAGCACAGGAAGAACATGCAAACTCTGCACACGAGGTAGGTGGGAACCGAATCCCCAAAACCAGAGGTGCGAGGCAAACATACTAACCACTAAGCCACCGTGCCCCCCATGGAAATACCTTATACTTACACTTTTTTAGGATTCATGGGTAAAAAAAAAAAAAAAGACACTAATAGTTAGTTAATAACAACAGTCAATTGAGGTTTGAAAATAGTGACTAGAAGCAGTGAATTAAAGTCACAGGATGAATAAATGTTATAATTCTTTTATCCATTTAAAATATTGACATGAAGGGTTCTGTCTCATACATGTCTCAAAGTTACTTCATTGTACACACTTTATAATATAATATCTTTATCAAATTTAATATGTCCCCTGTGGACATGCACTGTGAAATGTGATATCAACATTAGGTTGCAGCACTGCAGATAAATCGTTATTGCTTATGGCAGGTAGTGGTCGTATTAAAGCTGAGGTCAGTAAGGGCATTTAAGAACTAGACTGATCTGTGTGGGAAAATATCTTGCTGAGACTCATCTTGGCAGGCAAACACACAATATGTTCATGGGATTTCAGGTTCACTCAAACGCTACTCCCCAGGGTATGTGTGTGTGTGTGTTCGTATGAGAGAAGAGGATAACTGGTGGTAATATGGACCTCCCACAAGTGCAGCAGTGCCTCTTGTAAAAAAAAAATAAAATAAAAAAAAAGTATACAACTACCAGTTTAACCTTACTTTCCTCAATACTGTTTACATTTGTTGCTGAAAATATCATAAGCACAACCTTTTATAGACTGTATTATGTATTTCCTGGGCATGATGAGGAACCTGCTGAGCATCTGGCAGTAGCATGTTGTGGTATTAGTCATGTAGTAGAAGTAGAAGCCAAATTATTACTCAAGCCAGGGGCTTGCAACACATTTTGAAATTCTCCTGTTATCTTAACTTTCGTTACTACTAACATTAGCTAGGTAACCAGGTGGCAAAACACAGGCTGGTCAAGCTTGTTGGTCTTTGCCAGCTGGTAAATTAAATTTCCAGCTTCCTTATTACTGATAAATGTTTGAGATTTTGCAGTCCCTCCAGGATCTTGCAATTTTGCGATCGCAGAAATTGATGCAAAATCAAGGAAACTGCAATATTCGGAGGAGCTTGCAATTTTTCAAAATTACCGCAGATTTTCCAGAGATTTGGGCCAAGACACGCCATGTGATGTCATCACAACACGCATTCAGTCAAAGCCCTCTTCGATTCATGTGTGTCGAACATGAGTGCAGCTAAAAGGTCTCATTCACCAACAAACATCACTGTGAGAGACCATGCAATAAAATTTCATGCAATTGCAATTTTGCCAATTCAAGCATTTTGTACAGACTGATTTCCTGTTATATTTCTTACTATTGTGTTGCTTGAAAATAACCTGTCTATGATATAGCATTAGTAGCACTGAATCAGAAAACGTTTGCTTTCTCCCAGCACACAGGTTGACCAGTTTGTCCTGTGTTTTGCTAGCTGGTCAGACTATCAAACTAAGATGTTCATACGCTTTTCTGCTAGCATTATCTAGCTAGCCAACATCAGCCAATTCCTGACAGGATTTCTGAGAGAAATTATAAATGTTTTGTCACAAATCCCCCCTCTCACTGCCATGCTGGGAACCATGTCAGCAGCGTCTTTGTGCTTTTGTTTATGTTGTGCCATATGCCTTTGTTTTAGTTCTAGTGCTGTCCCTGCCTTTGTCCTGTCATTGGTCTGTTACCTACTATGTTCACCTTTTTGCTGTTTATCTTTGATCAGTTTACCCTGTGTGTCATATTTCTGTTCTTTGCATTTCTGTATTGTTAAGTCCCGAGTTTTGTTTTCCTGTTACCTGGTCACCTTGTC
Organism: Cranoglanis bouderius; assembly: GCA_023630585.1. Classification (NCBI taxonomy): domain Eukaryota; kingdom Metazoa; phylum Chordata; class Actinopteri; order Siluriformes; family Cranoglanididae; genus Cranoglanis; species Cranoglanis bouderius. The sequence goes on from CM042540.1 coordinate 20,896,807, forward strand.
TTAACCTTGATCATAGGTTACTCTTGTGCAACGTTGCCGTCTGTGTTCTGACCCCGCTATGGACTTCCTAAATATTGTGCCAAGCACCCACACTCGTGTCCTGCCTCATTAACTTGCGCATTATGTGTTTATAACCTTCGCTGCTATTGCTAGCTCTTTACAGTTGTTTTTTTTATTATCGGGTGCTGTCTGCTCTATCTGTTTTTGACCTGGTATATTAACTGAATCACCTATTCGGCCAATCCAAGCTATAGAAATCTAGCTTTGAGATAAACTACATACTGCATACTCAACGTGGTGTTCTACAAGTGGTGTAGTATAGCAGCCAAAGTATGTGATAAATTAACAGAGTGCCAACTTTTAATTGCTTTTGGCTGATTAATCTCAATATGAGGCATAAGGACAGACTGTTTTCTATTTTGGTCTCAGGTTTGATTTATGGTACTGTCTATAATTTTTTATAGTTATTGTATGTTGCATGTGTTTATGGTTTCTCTTTGCTTGCAGGCATGTTTGTCCATCATATAGACATAGGATTTGTACAGTGCTGTGCCATGTGTGTGTGTGTGTGCGTGTGTGTGTGTGTGTGTGTGTGTGTGTGTGTGTGTGTGTGTGTGTGTGTGTGTGTGTGTGTTTGCAGGTAGGTTTTCCATCATAGAGATTTAATGCTTCCACAGTGATGTGGTATGTAGGAGTGAGTGTGTGTCATTGTTTTGGCTGTAACCTGAAAACCCATGTTGACACTGAGCTGTTCAGTCTTACATTTCATTAGGTGCTGTCTTGCCCACAAGCTTTAATGCTCAAAAGCCTGGGTTTCAACATACATACATACACACACACACACACACACACACACACACACACACACACACACACTGTTAAAAACACTCTGTATAGCTGTTGCTCCTGGTGCTGGTAACACACATCCTTACTAATTAGAACATGTTTTCAGCGTATTTCATTATGGCTTAGTGTTTCACTTGTGCAATTTCCCATGATGCATTGTGTTTTAGTAAAATATTGATGAGCTCTATCATTCCAGCAGTCTGTGTAACATCAACAGATAGGGAGTTGAATATCGCACATGAGTTCATGTTACTGACTTGTGTGTATGTGTGTTTTTTCTGTGTGTGTGTGAAGGGGCCTGAGATGAGTAATATTAAGTGGCATTCATTCAAGAACTTATACCACAGTGCAGCCTAATGAAGACAACAATAAAGCACAGGCACTTTGACCCCTAGCATAAGTACGTACTTTATGGATGTAAATGTACAACCCCAATTCCAAAAAAATTGGGATGCTGTGTAAGATGAATAAATAAAAAACAGAATGCAATGATTTGCAAATCTCATAAACCCATATTTTATTCAGAATAGAACATAGAAAACATATCAAATGTTTAAACTGAGAAAATATACCATTTTAAGGGGAAAAAGGGTAATTTTGAATTTGATGGCAGCAACATGTCTCAAAAAAGTTGGGACAGGGCCATGTTTACCACTGTGTAGCATCCCCTCTTCTTTTAACAACAGTCCGTATATGTCTAGGAACTGAGGAGACCTATCTGCTCAACAGTCCTGGGTCTTCTTTGTCGTGTTTTTAGTTTCAAGATGCAGCAAATGTTTTCAATTGGTGAAAGGTCTGGACTTCAGGCATGCCAGTTCAGCACCCGGACTCTTCTACTATGAAGCCATGCTGTTGTAATAGATGCAGTATGTGGTTTAGCACTGTCTTGCTGAAATATGAAAGGCCTTCCCTGAAAAGGACGTCGTCTGGACGGAAGCACTAATGCACCTCCATACCATCAGAGATGCAGGCTTTTGAACTGAGCACTGATAACAAGCCTGATGGTCCCTCTCCTCTTTAGTCCAGAGGACCCGGTGTTCATAGTTTCCAAAAAGAATTTCAAATTTCGATTCGTCTGACCACAGAACAGTTTTCCACCTTGCCTCAGTCCATTTTTAAAGAGCTTTGGCCCAGAGAAGACGGCGGCGTTTCTGGATCATGTTCACATATGGCTTCTTCTTTGCATGATAGAGCTTTAACCTGCATTTGTGGATGGCATGACAAACTGTGTTCACAGACAATGAGTTCTGGAGGTGTTTCTGAGCCCATGCAGTGATTTCCATTACAGAATCATGCCTATTTTTATTGCAGTGCCGCCTGAGGGCCCGAAGGTCACAGGCATGCAATATTGATTTTCACCCTTGTCCCTTGCACACAGAGATTTCTCCAGATTCTCTGAATCTTTTGATGATATTATGTGCTGTAGATGATGAGATATTCAACGTCTTCGCAATTTTACGTTGAGGAACATTATTCTGAAATTGTTCTACAAATTGTAGACGCAGTTTCTCACAGATTGGTGAATCTCTGCCCATTTTTACTTCTGAGAGACTAGGCTTCTCTAAGATACACTTTTTATACCAATCATGTTACTGACCTATTGCCAATTAACCTAATTAGTTGCAAAATGTTCCTCTAGCTGTTTCTTTTTAGTAACACTTACTTTTCCAGCCTTTTGTTGCCCGCGTCGCAACTTTTTTGAGACGTGTTGCGGCCATCAAATTCAAAATTAACTTTAAAATTTCCTCAGTTTAAACATTTGATATGTTTTCTATGTTCTATTGTGAATAAGGTATGGGTTTATAAGATTTGCAAATCATTGCATTCTGTTTTTATTTACATTTTGCACAGTGTCCCAACTTTTTTGGAATTGGGGTTGTATTTTAGGTGGACCTGCTTAGCACAGATTTTGATATGGCAGGTGAAAAAACCAACAACAACAAAAAAAATGCTTGTGGTGCTGTTATGGTAACCATAGCAACAGCAATGCTAAGCAGAGCTAGCCCATGTTCAAAAGAGTATTTAACTGTTTTAAATCTAGTGAAAACATTTTGACCACCTTTTGATGTATTATTTCAGCAAAGTATAAATATATATATGTTGACGATGAAGTAACCATCTCAGGCATGCACCAATCATTTTCTCTGAGTCCATTTGGCGTTCCTCTCACAGGAGTTAAAAATGTTCTTACTTTATTAGACACACCCACTTTGCTACTAACTATAGATATACTAACTATCCAATCCCAGCAGTGATACCAGCAACGTCACTGCTGCACCTGATGCCATTCTCAGTATGCATTCACACACTTGGTATACTGACAGTGGTCCACCACCCTTCTGCCAAATTTTATTACCTATTCAGATATCGATAAGAATTAATAAATGCACATTTGGTTAGTCTAACTGCTAGGAGCGAGGGAAAAAAAAACATATTTAGTATGGTGTAATCAAGTATCATAGTATCATTTTCCCCTGCAATGTAACATGCTTCCTGTCCATGGTGGTGCATGTTTAGAAGCAAAATCGTGAACAGAAATAAAAATAAAGAACAGGACCCAGTATAAAATGAGAAGCATCTAAGACATGCTGCACGTCCAGTGTTGTTTCTGGTATAATACAGATATTATAATACGGACTTAATCTGCAATCCTGCGGTACCAGATTTGTATCCACTGTCATTTTAATACTTTTGACCTGAGTTGTATTGGATGTTGTTGGAAATATTTCATCCTTTCTCCTTTCCCGTGAGCTTCCTATCTGTCCACCCACTTCCAAGTGAAAACCAGCTGTTCCTGAAATGATGACCTGATGCACCGTTCTAACTTGCACACCACAATAGCGCTGCTCTCTTCATCCACATACTGCCTGATGCCAGCTTTTATTATTTTTTTTTAATATATCCTCACTGACGTCATGTCGTTGTCTGACATAATAAATACCCAAATAGTGGTGTCCGTATTTGAATACTGGTGTGGGTGGCATGGTGGTGCAGCAAGTAAGCAATGCTGGCTCACAGCTCCAGGCTCGATGTGGAGCTTGGGTTACTGTGTGCACATTGTCCCCATGTGCACGTGGATTTCCTCTGGGTTCTCCGGTTTCCTCCCTAAGCAGATGTCCTGGTAGATGGATTGACTACATTGAATTGCCAGTATGTGTTAATGAGTGTGTACAATGTCCTGCCATGGACTGGAATCCCATCCAGCTTGCGTATTCCTGCCTCGTGCACAGGGGTAAACTCTGGATTCACAGTCACCCTGACCAGGGTAGAGTAGTTACTGAAGATGAATGAATCAATGAATCAGTCAATCACCTCCAGGGTTGGGGGTTCGATTCCCGCCTCTAGCCCCTGTGTGCGGAGTTTGCATGTTCTCCCCGTGCTTCGGGGATCTCCTCCAGGTACTCCGGTTTCCTCCCTCAGTCCAAAGACATGTGCTGCGGGCTGATTTGGCATTTCCAAATTGTCCATAGTGTGTGAATGGGTGTATGAGTATGTGCGCGATTGTGCCCTGTGATGAGTTGTCCCCCACCTTGTGCCCCAAGTCCCCTGTGATAGGCTCCAGGCTCCCCGTGACCCTGTGTAGGATAAGCGGTACAGAACATAGATGGATGGACCTTGGTCATTGACATAATACTGGGTTTAATGATGATATTTTGTATTTGACTATTATTCTGGCAAAGAGTGGCAATGCAACACCAGCAACCTGTTTCTGTGTGTGTTAGTTTGAGTGTGTGAGAGAGAAAATCCATGTGTCTCACACACCAGAATGATTAGAAATGGCATTTTATTTGCAGTGTATTTGGGGACATTATGTTTCTGTTTGGGTTACCACAGTCACTTTAGTAAAATGTGTCAGTGCAGAGCGACACCAACGCCCCTTGTGTGTGTGTGTGGTTCACTAATATATCGACACGCACAGAGAGAGAGAGATAGATAGAGAGAGAGAAAGAGACATACTGAGTGAGAGAGGCAGAAAGACAGAGAGTGTCTGCAATTAGGTAGCCCACCACCTGCAACCTAAACGCGCGCGTGCCAGCAAAAAGAAAAAACGGCGGGAATCCGCTGCGCTCGCGGCTCGTTTGTTTTGCCGCGCGCTTTCTCCTCTCCGTATGAAGCAGCTCTCCATCACGACTGCGCACACAGGAGACACACAGCCGCACCGCACGCACTGAAAACAATGCGGGACTGAGTGCGGAGCGCAACAGAGAGAGAGAGAGAGCGAGAGAGAGAGAGAGAGAGAGAGGTGGGGGAGAAAACATGGTCACCTGCTCTTCTCAGTGAAGGGAGAAAGGAGAAGGGAGAGCGAGTGAAAGACTGGCGGAGAAATCCTCACCGTCGCATGGGGGCCATGAGCGGCGCGGACACGGCGGCCACCAAACTGTTGAACTTAACCCAACGGTGAGAGGATGACAGACTTACCATTACATTTAGCATAAAAAATAGATACTTATAAAAAGAAGTGTGTAATTTATCAGCGTCCAAATATTCATGCTTATATGTCACTGCAGCAAAATAGTGTCTTTGGTGTCAAAGTGGGGGTCTATACGCTAGTTGTTTAATATTCAACAATTATAGCGTCAACACTGCTACAGTATATTGCTATAGTTTTGGGATTATAGCGCCGTAAATACTGGACTGTATGTAGCCTTCATATAGGGTTTTCTAAAAATGAATATACAACTTGTATACTGATTAAATCCAGCGTTTTGGTGTGTAAATACCCGGCCGTGTAGCTTTTAGCGTTTCTCATGAATGAAGAGGCGACAGAACATGGAAAAAGTGTTAATTATTCATGTTAATGGTCTGAAAACAACAACACAAGCAAGAGTAATAACGCGCCCGCACACACACTCGTAAGTCTCAAACACGCACTCAATTCAGCACTAAACGCTATTTTCTGACGTTTAAGATTCCCCTATATTCCTGACATTACGGTAACAGAAGAAGCCGCATAAATAAGAGCGCGCGACCCTGCAGCTGATTGAAGTGTCATTACAACCTAGGACAACAGGTTGCCTATACAGTGTCTGTTTATGTTCCCAATATCATGATGAAAGACAATGTGGCTACTCCTAGCCTGAGTAGGATCCTCATTGTGAGCAAATGAGGATAGTTGTGACCAAAAATGCCTGATTTTGCTGTTTTTTGTGCTTTTATTGCTACTTGAATTGGTGAAAATGCAATTGCACGAAATTGTTTTGCACGGTCTTTCACAGTGATGCTTGCTGGTTAATCAGACCTTTTAGCTGTACTCATGTTCAACGCACATGTATCGAAGAGGGCTTTCACATGTCACATGACGCGTCTTGGCCCAAATCTGTGGAAAATCTGCGGTAATTCTGAAAAAATGCACGCTCCTCCGAATATTGCGGGGTTTCCTTGATTTTGCGTTAATTTCTGCGATCGCAAAATCACAAAATCATGGAGGGACTGAGTAGTAGACTATATAGACTGCTAAAGACTTGACACACCTAAGCACATGAGCTTGGGCATAAAGTGTGATATTTTATGAGAACCGTTATGTATGTATTTGATATATAAGAATTGGGACAGCATTTCAGAAAGCAGCCATTGTATTAGCCTGCTTTGTTTAAAAAAAGCACAGCAGAATGCAGTGATGTCTGTAATTTAGTCTATTTCAGCTGTCATTCGGCAAAATTTATGCAGGCATTTCTGTGTTTTAATACTGAGAGTTAGATTTCACTGGCACTGAATAATAAGGGGTTGCACTGTGGCGCCAGGTTACTCGGTTTGATCCTGAGCTCAGATTACTGTCTCATGTTTTCCTTTTGTCTGTGTGGATTTCCTCTGGGTTCTCCAGGTTCCTTCAAACTCCCAAAAACATGGCGGCAGGTGGATTGGCTAGGCTAAATTGCCCCTGGGTGTGAATGTGTTTCTGCCTGGTGCCCTGCAAAGTACTGATGTCCCATCCAGAGTGCATTCCTACATCATGCTCAGTGTTCCCGGGATAAGGATAGGTCCAGATCCACTTTGACCCTGAGTCCAGAATACTGGAGATGAATGAATCAGTGAATGCTATGGCTGAACCCCGGGTAGACTCCTTCCCCAGCCATGGTGGCCCATCCCACTCTTGATGTTGTTCCAGCACTATAATTTTAATACTATTTACATATACATATTTGAATGCTTAGTTTGCTGTGTCACTGATATCTTTGTTAGAGTAAAGAAATTCTTTTCCTTAGTAGTTTGTGTTTACAGCAAAGAAGATGACGCTAGGTACTTGACTGGCCATTATGAAGACAAATGCTTTAAAAAAAAAAAAAAAAAGCTAAAAAAGACAAAAGATTGTCTTTTGGGGACTGAGGTAAGGGTTACCTAGATTTAACACTGGCTATGATGGTCACGAAAATCAATGACCGTACGTGCAACAACGTCAAATTGAAATTGTACCAGCTGTGATTAAACATCAACAGCCAACCATAGCTATCAAATTTATATAATTATATACGATTCTAGATCATTTCTGAGTATATTACTTATATCAAATGCAGATTTCCCTATAAAATGGTTTGTGTTTGAATGTAACAAACGTCACCAAGAATACTTGCTACACTTTTGGATTTTGTAGATTAGTATATAAGTATATGGTCATTGTATTTGTTTTGAGACAACAAGCCTGACCTGCCTACAGTATGTGTGTAGTAGTAATAGTAGAAAGGGGGGGCGGTCACAGCCTGTCCAACAAAGCAAGGTTTCATCCATCCATCCATCCATCCATTTTCCATACCGCTTATCCTACACAAGGTCGCGAGGGAGCCTGGAGCCTATCCCAGGGGACTAGGAGGTGCAAGGTGGGGGACACCCTGGACGGGGTGCCAACCCATCGCAGAAAAGCAAGGTTCCTATCATCGCAACCTCAATCAAATCCTGTGGTTTGCATTACAAGATCATAGCACGTTGAAGGGTATCCAAACCTGCAACTAAGAAAGGCCTTTCTGTTGAACCATTAGCAATATTAGTAAATGTAGCGGAAGCTTTCTGTAATATTTTAAAAAGTGACATCTAACAAACCACAGCAGTTTTTTAAAGAAAGTTTCTTCCATTTTATTCTGCCATTAGATAAAAAATTTGGCATTATATTTTGTTGTTTAGGAGTCTCTCTTGACTCTCAAATTCCTTTTTTCCCCCTTGTAATGCAAACACAAAAATAAGGTGGTGCAGACTTGTGTGGGTGTGGCAGACATATTTCTGGGCTTGTGCAAATTGTGACCTGGTGAAGAGCATTAAAATTAAAGACTAGAAGGAATGCATAATCAATGTATTAGGCTCGATGCATTAATATTATTTAGTTCAATAAACAGCTCCACTGTCATAATGATATGTGATTTGTTTCCAGTTACAGATTTAAAGGTCATATTTTAACTTCCAACACATGTGTTTTCTGGCTTTCTGTGAGCTTTTCTGGGTGTTCACCCACACGCGAGACTTCTAGGACATAGCATCCCAATGATGAATTTGGCGAGCGTCATTATTCTCGCGTAGAACCATGTGCAGCAAGTGCTTTCACAACATACAAAAAAAGAAAATCTTTCTCAATTTCACTTAACGGCCAGCTCAGTTGAAGTGTTATGTTCATCCTATGTAATATTTCAGTATTTCAAATTAGCTCCATGTCATGTCTCCTTATGCAGTTTGCCATTTCACAGCTGCTAATATGACAGCCATAATTAAAGTTCACAGCTGTAGCACATGGAACTGTAGTTTTAGAAGTCATTAATCTTCTACACTGTGGGCTTGAAGGGCAGCGTGGCTTAATAACAGTATGTGCCTAGCATTGAAAATCTGGAGAAATACCTCAAGACTAGGCATGTAGCTTATTGACAAATGATCAATTTAACAAATAAATCGGCTACATTTGAAGTATCACCATAACCATGTTTATTATGTGTATATATATATATATATATATATATATATATATATATATATATATATATATATATATATATATATATATATATAGCATCATAAGCTTTGAATGTAGAGCTACAGAACTAAAAGAAAATGAAAACGCATCCCTGAAAAACAAACACTGAAACATTCACCAGTGAGGTAAGTGAGTAACATTCCAGTTTGTTGTTGAATTAAATTATGTATAGACAGAAATCACTGACTATTGTTGTATAATTATTGCAGCTGGTACACAACCATTGTTTGCTACAAGAATCCAGCTTGTTGCAGTCGGATGACTTTGCAGGTCCACATGAACATTAGAAACATCTAGTAATAGAGTACACTTGCTGCTATGTACATTATTAAGTGACAGTAATTGCTGCACGTTCAGTTAGCTTGAAACCAGACCCCCCCCCCGGTCCAAGTGCCTAAAGAGAAAATGAGCACATTTTCACAGAGAACATCGTTCTCTGAATGCCGTATCGATAGAAACGGATGTAAAGTCACGATGTGGGATGTTCCGGTCAATAACGCTAATTGGTGCCAAAAGACGACCTTTGTCTTGACTGTAAGATGGCTTGAACCTGTTTCCTCAGCAAGCAGCAGATCAGGAAGCACAGAAAGAAGGGATTTGCTCAATGAAGTATAAGGAGTTAATTCTAGGGATAGTCTAATGACTGAGTACAATTTGTTGAATTTTATATCATATATTTTTAGTCAATGTCACCGAGTTGACATGATGTGTATGAAATGATCCAATCAGATGATCATTTGGCAGCAGCATGAGGCATAAAATCATGCAGATCATGCAGATACAGGTCAGGAGCTTCAGTTAATGTTCACATCAAACATCAGAAAAGGGAAAAATGTGATCATAGTAACTTAGTTTGTTGATTTTAATGCATGCACAGCAGTCTCTAGAGTTTACACAGAATGGTGCGGAAAAACAACAAACATCCACAAGCAGCACTGTTCTTTGCACCGTTTGTTGCGGCCAAAAATGCTTGATTTTGCTGCTGCTTTTTTTTTTTTTTTTTCCAAATTTTGCGATGCGAGATTTTTGTGCTTTTTTTTGTGGAAAACTACTTGAATTGCAAGGACTTTCAGAGTGATGTTTGTTGGTAAATGAGACCTTTTAGCTGTATTCCTGTTCCACGCACATGAATCGAAGTGGCCGAACGCACGTTGTGATGACGTCATATGACGTGTCTTGGCCCAAATCTGTGGAAAATCTGCGGTAATTTTGAAAAATTTCAAGCACCTGCGAATATTGCGCCGTTTGCTTGGGACTGAGTAGCATCAGATTCCTGTTCTTAGCTGACTGGAGTGGAACCCTGCCATCTTGAGCCAGTCTGGCCACTCTCCTCAATGTTTTCACCTGCAGAACTTCTGCTCACTGGATGTTTTTTGTTTTTTTGCACCATTCTGTGTAAACGCTAGAGAGTGTTGTGCATGAAAATCCCAGGAGACTAGCAGTTTCTGAAATACTCAAACCAGCCCATCTGGCACCAAGAACCACGCCACAATCAAAGGCACAGAGATCACATTTTTCCTGCATTCTGATGTTTGATGTGAATTTACGCATCGCTCATTGCCACATGACGAACTAATTGGATAATTGCGTGAATGTGCAGATGTACTAATAAGATGTCTAATAAAGTGGTCAGTGACAATATATTGATGGTCTATCGTGAAAAATGAAAGCTCAGAATACACTACTGAAATCTGTTTAAAACGGGATGGTATGGTGTTCCTGTTATCAAGAGAAGGGAGCAGGTTGTTAAATCAGAATGAACACAGCCTTGTTCATTAAATAAAAAATGTTTAAATCAGCATCAGCAGATCTGGTGATGGCCTGTCACCTTGTTGTCTAAAATTAGTAATTCAGGCAGGTCATATTTCTCTAAGGTATGAAGCCTGGAATTTATATATTTCTGTATAGCTGCTTTGTGACAATAGCCAATGTTAAAAGCGCTACACGAATTGAATTGAAGTCCACTTCTTTACAGTTGCCTGTATGCCTATATGACATTTTGACACCAGGAACCTGTTCCCTTTCCAACTTTCACACCTTTGTTGTCTGTCGTCTCTGGAAGCACAAAAGATGGATGGAGGACTGGATCGGGCCAGACGCAAAATCTTCACCATTTATATTCTGTCCTATTCTAAGAGGGGGAAAAACATTCATATGTTTGCACTCACTCATAGTCACAAAGTAAGGTTTGCAATGGCACATATACGCTCTAACATGCCCTCAAGCACTTGTACAGTCACTGTCAGCTTTCTCTTATTAAATTATTTGCAGTATAAAGTACTAATGGAAGCATAATGATAGCCCTTTCACTAGAGCAGGAGAAACCCAGTCATACTCCTTTGCCCTTGTACGTGCACACACACACACACACACACACACACACACACACACACACACACACACACACACACACACACACACACTCACACACACACGTGCACACTTAGGCTACTTTGCATGTTCTCTAGTATGACACTGTGTGTTTTGAAAACTGTTTTGTTTACTTATTAGCATTGAAGCATATGGTACTTATACATAATATACTTATTGGTATGAAGCATAATTTGATTATGGCAACTGTAGGAATGTGCTTCCTCAAATCAGACCCTATGGGCTAAATTAAACAAACACACTGTATTCAGAATTGAAATTATGAGCCAAGAGCCAAGAGATCAATGTTGTGTGCTGTGTGTGTTTCAGCTCTGCGTCTGAAGACCTGGGCTGCAGGAGGGGCGAGTTTAGCCGGAAGCACTATGGATCAGTGGAACTGGTAAGTGTCAGTTGGAGTTTTTTGTTATACAATGAAGACATGGTCTATGCACTATCAGAACGTTATACTAAATATTAATCATAACGCTGTTTTTGCTCAGGATGGATTACATTACATTACATGTGCATTCCGAGATGCTTTTCTGCTCTCCATGGCTGTAAAGAGTGGTTATTTGAGTTATAACTCGAAGTTTGTTTGTTTTTTTTTGTTTTTTTGCAGCATAGTAAATATGGATGTCAGTCCCAAATACTGACTATATAAATACAGTCTATGTAAAACAAGAAACTTGGACTTAACTAGCTAGCTTTGCCATTTTCATAATCATTAATGAACATGTCGCTCCTGAGGGCTTCTACAATAATGTTATGCACAGCTTTCCCACTGAATATTAAATGACAGTAGGGTTGCACGGTGTATCGGTACTACGGTAGTATTGCGATACTAAAGCTTCAAAATACAGCCGATGCCACTGTATGTCTTAAAAGGTAGTATCGTTAATACAGTAGTACCGTAAGTATTATTGTAGGTGCGGCAGTTAATATTATTTTCGCTAAAACGACACATCCCACTGCTTTTGCGGAATACCCAAAGGTTAGTGACACTTCATTTAACCTAAATTCTTTACCTTAATCCTTGAAGATCTCCTGTTTGCTACTAAGCGAGCTAATGTTACGCTAACCGCTGTGTGTTAATACTAAAATCAGGGTTCGTACATGGTGCTTGAATTTGGCTTTTTGAAAATTAAGTACTGGAAAACCTTGAAAATAGCCATTCTATCTAGTGGTGCTTAAAAAGAGCTTGACTTATAAAAAGTCAATAAATATAAAATCGCTTAATAACGTTAAAGTGTTTATTTTCGATAGAACACGAATACGGTCCTTTCACTTAAAATATGACATCCTGCTGCCGCCTCCTCCTGCTATTCACGTACTCATTTTAACAGAGACAGCTCATACTACTTGGTATGGTATGGATTGTGTGACTGAGGAGTAAACATCCATACCTATAACTAGTTATTCTGGCAACTTCATCATCTATGTCAATAGAGTGTAATGTTAAGACTATAACAATTTCAAATCTTATTATAGTATATCACCATTCTGGTATTTGTCACATCACTGTGTTGAGTGGCCTGCTTGAGTGTTATTCAGCCGAGTATCACTTAAAGGAAGAATTGTTTGCGGCCATTGCATCTCTGTGTATTTTTAGTCAGCAGAGAATTTCTCCATGACTGTTGAGAGAATACAGCTTGCAGCAGGATATTCCACACCAGAGCTAGAAATGTCAGTCAACAGATTCTACTTGAAACAATATACAATATTATATAACTATAATAAGAGCAGTCACCCTGATATTGTTATATATAAACGACTGGAGGGACATAATGGGCGGTGTAAGACATGTTACCTATTGCTTTGACTGAGAAGTCCTGTGCTCTATATTGCATTTGAAAAGACAAAAAGTAGAGTGTTTATGCATTTCTGTGATCCTTTTATTGAAGCCTGCAATGACTCGATAACTGATACACACAGGAAGTGTCCGTAGACCACACTCAATGTTGTTTCCTTTGCGAAGTTCACTAAGGGGTTTGTGGGTGGTGTGAGATGGGCGACTTTGTGTCAGATAGGGCTGGGTGACAAAACCACATTCTTGCTATCAAATACAGCAGTTTGGGGAAATATGTGTGTTGGCCTGGGACAAACTTTCACATTTTTTTTTTTTTTTGTGTGTGACATTTTCTATTATATATAATTCATAACATGTTCTGGAAAGCCTATGATCTGAACTGTTATATATTCACATTGTTTTAGTGAAATATACAGTCCCCTCCCAAAGTCTTATGTTTTTGCAGTACAGTGAATACAAAGTTAATTAATTACATAACACTTAATATTTGGTTGCATATCTCTTGCTTGCAATAACTGCGTCAAGCTGGCAACTCATTGACATCATGAGATTGTTGAATTCCTCTTTTGTGATGCTTTTCAAGGCTTGTACCACAGCTTCTTTCAGGTGTTGTTTGTTTTGGGGGGTTTCTCTCTTCAGTCTCCTCTTCAGGAGGTGAAATGCTGCCCAATTGGGTTAAGGTCTGGTGATTGACTTGGCCAATTGTTAAGTTCTTATCCGACACCAGTCACAGAACCAGAATCTGAACCCTGCTCTGGCTGATTTCCCCTCGTCTGGATCCAGGAAGAAGTTTACACAGACACACGGAGTTCAGTGCAAAAGCTTCTTCGTTTAACGATACATTGATAAAGAATAATAAATGTCAGTTAGAACAGGTCACAGCTAGAGTTAGAACATCTGTTACATAGGTTCGAGTGATAAAGGACTAAAGACGTCTATTCTACCAGATAGTAATAAGAAGAGCCGAGAGAGAGTGAGGACAGGCGGGGTGATTAGGGTGATCAAAACACATTCCAAGAACACAAAACAATTCTGTTCCAGTACATTGTGACACAAACTAGACCTACAAAATTCAGACACAGAGATCATGCCTTATCACCAATCTAAAACCTTCCACTTTTTCCCCCCTGATGAAGTCCTTTGATGAGTTAGCAGTGTGTTTTGGGTCTTTGTTTTGCTGCATAATAAAGTACCTCCCAATTAGATTGGATGCATTTCTCTGTAAATTGGCAGACTGTTTCTGTAGACTTCTGAATTCATTCTGCTGCTACCATCATGAGTTACATAATCAATAAAGATTAGTGAGTCCATTCCAGAAGCAGCTATGCAAGCCCAAGCCATGACGCTATGTCCACCATGCTTGAGTGATGAGCTTGTATGATTTGGATCATGAGCAGATCCTTTCTTTCTCCACACTTTGGCCTTTCCATCACTTTGTAGAGGTTAATCTTGGTTCCAAAACGTTCGTGGCTCTTCTCTATATTTCTTTGGGAATTCCAATCTGGCCTTCTGATTCTTTACTGCTGATGAGTGGTTTGCATCTTGTGGTATGGCCTCTATATATCTGCACTTGAAGTCTTCTTTGAACAGTGGATTGTGTTATTTTCACCCCTGCCCTGTGAAGGTTGTTGGTGATGACACTAACCGTTGCTTTTGGGTTTTTCTTCTCAGCAATGTTTCTGTCATCAACTGCTGTTGTTTTCCTTGCCTGACCCAGTGGTTTCTTTCATTTTCAGGACATTCTAAATTGTTGTATTGGCTACATCCTGTGCTTGTGCAGTGGCTCTCTTAGCTTTTCTTAGCTTCAAAATGACTTGCTTTTCCCCCATAGACACCTCTCAGGCCACGTTGGTTTATCCTTTTTAACAACAATTGCAGTCTTCACAGGTGAAACCTAGGGCTCAAACCAAGAGTAGACATTCAGAGCTATTAATTGTTTAAACAGTCAATCACCTGGGCAACAAGAAACACCAGTCCAGTTCAAACCACACATCTAGTAAATGTAAATATAAGGAAATGAAAGCTGAAATTCTGATCTATTGTCTTATATTCATTTTTTGATCACAAACCCAAATATCTTCAATGTATAGCAAAAACAAAACACTTGGCCTTGACGCTCCAGTACTTTTGGAGGGGACTGTATTTATGGTTCCATAAAGTTGAAATATCAGTATCATCAAAACCTATTTTTTGTCCAAAACCAGATTTCTGAAACACCAACATACAATTGTTTTTCAGAAAGCACTGCACATATACATTCATGTACAGTGGGAGAAAGAGAGAGATTGACCATCAGGATTTGATTGTCATGCCTGTATTTGTAATTGTACTAATACACTACAGGTGCATCTCAATAAATTAGAATGTCGTGGAAAAGTTCATTTATTTCAGTAATTCAACTCAAATTGTGAAACTTGTGTATTAAATAAATTCAATGCCACAGACTGAAGTAGTTTAAGTCTTTGGTTCTTTTAATTGTGATGATTTTGGCTCACATTTAACAAAAACCCACCAATTCACTATCTCAACAAATTAGAATACTTCATAAGACCAATAAACAAACATTTTTAGTGAATTGTTGGCCTTCTGGAAAGTATGTTCATTTACTGTACATGTACTCAATACTTGGTAGAGGCTCCTTTTGGTTTAATTGCTGCATCATTTCGGCGTGGCATGGAGGTGATCAGTTTGTGGCACTGCTGAGGTGGTATGGAAGCCCAGGTTTCTTTGACAGTGGCCTTCAGCTCATCTGCATTTTTGGTCTCTTGTTTCTCATTTTCCTCTTGACAATACCCCATAGATTCTCTATGGGGTTCAGGTCTGGTGAGTTTGCTGGCCAGTCAAGCACACCAACACCATGGTCATTTAACCAACTTTTGGTGCTTTTGGCAGAGTGGGCAGGTGCCAAATCCTGCTGGAAAATGAAATCAGCATCTTCAAAAAGCTGGTCAGCAGAAGGAAGCATGAAGTGCTCCAAAATTTCTTGGTAAACGGGTGCAGTGACTTTGGTTTTCAAAAAACACAATGGACCAACACCAGCAGATGACATTGCACCCCAAATCATCACAGACTGTGGAAACTGAACACTGGACTTCAAGCAACTTGGGCTATGAGCTTCTCCACCCTTCCTCCAGACTCTAGGACCTTGGTTTCCAAATGAAATACAAAACTTGCTCTCATCTGAAAAGAGGACTTTGGACCACTGGTCAACAGTCCAGTTCTTCTTCTCGTTAGCCCAGGTAAGACACCTCTGACGTTGTCTGTGGTTCAGGAGTGGCTTAAAAAGAGGAATACGACAACTGTAGCCAAATTCCTTGACATGTCTGTGTGTGGTGGCTCTTGATGCCTTGACCCCAGCCTCAGTCCATTCCTTGTGAAGTTCACTCAAATTCTTGAATTGATTTTGCTTGACAATCCTCATAAGGCTGCGGTTCTCTCGGTTGGTTGTGCATCTTTTTCTTCCACAATTTTTCCTTCCACTCAACTTTCTGTTAACATGCTTGGATACAGCACTCTGTGAACAGCCAGCTTCTTTGGCAATGAATGTTTGTGGCTTACCTAGTGAACCGAACTGAGAGACCATTTTGAAGGCTCAGGAAACCTTTGCAAGTGTTTTGAGTTGATTAGCTGATTAGCATGTCACCATATTCTAATTTGTTGAGATAGTGAATTGGTGGGTTTTTGTTAAATGTGAGCCAAAATCATCACAATTAAAAGAACCAAAGACTTAAACTACTTCAGTCTGTGTGCATTGAATTTATTTAATACACGAGTTTCACAATTTGAGTTGAATTACTGAAATAAACGAACTTTTCCACGACATTCTAATTTATTGAGATGCACCTGTATATGGCCAAAAATATGTGGACACCTGGCTGTCACACCCACATGTGCATGTGCTCCCATTCCAAAACTATAGGCATTAATTTGGAGTTGGTCCACACTTTGCAGCTTATAACACGATGAGCTTGAGGCAATTCCCGTTTTGCATATTTGTGCTGTTGTGAGGGATTCTGTTCAGGGGGTTGAATAATTTTGAGACTGGAGAAGCCATTATAAATTGCCTTTTTAGTGGAATTTGGGGAATTTCAGTTGCTTTTGTTGGATTTGTTCATTGCAAACAGCTGAAAGTCTGTAGATTTTGACAGTAAACCTGATTTGCAATGGGGGTTGAATAATTTTGATTGCAACTGTAAAACTGATGATGTTCTGAGTCACATCCTCCTAACAAATTATCACTGCTGTTTTTCACTTATTGGTCAACTCATTTATTGTCAACTCAATTCCAGTCACTTGGACAGACACACACAATTTCAAGATAAGTCTGTAACTAAACTGTGGTTGAATGAACACATTAAACTGGCCTGTGCCACTGGAAGAAACATGGAGAAACGTAGATGATTGTTCTGCTGAGATTACATTTCCATGAAAACAAAGATATATTCCAACACAGTAAGGCTGTCTACAAATTTGAACTTACCTTGCAGTAATGTTTTGACTTTATGGTCTATGCGAATGTGTCTTATTCTTATTCGTATTGAAAGTTTCATAAAGGCTTTTTGGTTGTAGTACTTACATAACAATTACAAAGCCTCTGTGCTCCTACTGCAAACAGCCTCCTGCCAGTCATTTAATTTTCACCGGATTCAATTGAATGTTTTGTCTGATGGCTTTTTCTGCGCAGGTGCATGCAGTTAATACTGTTCTTCCCGAGTGAGATAAAGTGCATTTTCTGTCATTTAATTACCTTTAACTTGAATAATTAGATTATGTGCATATCTTGGTGTTACTCTCTTGTTTTGTTTGGAATTAGCTGGCTGTAGTGTGTTTTCATTTCCATGACTCTGTAATGCTAATTGATTTTGATCTATGACCAGCTTTGATGCCATGCCAGCAAAGCTAATTGTGCATCTGAGTGCCTGAATGTGGTGTAAATGGAAACAAATGCAAATAAAGGTGTTTATGTGTAGCACCCTATTAGTCAGTATTACTCTGAGAGAGGCTAAACATGCAAAGAGCCATTTAACTCATACTGAAACTAACCCCTGGTAAGACACTGCGTAAATGAGTCAGCAAGAATTAAGCAAGTAATTCAGGCAACCTTCGAACAGACTCCCCTCTGTGGACAATTCATTGGATTCAGTGCTTGAAATGGGGAGATAAAATAAAAATGCTTTGTCATCACTGCAGCAGCGAATTTACATTCAGTGACAGAACTGTAATGCACTTTCAAACTCTGCCCATGGAAGCAGCAGCTAATACAAATAGGGGCAAGGACAAAAAACGTGAAGAAGAAAAAAAACAACAACAAATAAAAGCATCAGGTCAGCTAAATTGGACACATTAAATGGAAAACATGAGCAGGACTCAACTAAAAACAATGGTGCATGATGAAATAAAAAATGAGTTTAATCATTTTGGAAACTGAAAACCTTGCCCTTAACGGAGCAAAAATGTCTGTTCGGAGCTTCAGCTGAGTTCCTTCTCATTGTGCTGAAGGAGTATTGTAAGCAAAAATGCTAACATGCTTAACGGTGATTCGAAGCTAGTGCTGTTGGTTGGCATGACTCGATGACAACACATGAACACACTGAAACTGAAGTATTCCTTCAATTTTGTATCTAAAAGTAGCTAGATGAAGACACAGAGTTGGATATCAGTTATGTCATCATCCAAAACACACAAAAATGACACTGAAAATCTGACTTACTATTAAACCTCTATCTTCCATAGACCATGTTAATATTTCACTATAGTAGTCACATCCAACTGAAACTAAGACGTTCAGCGAGAAATGAATGAAAACGCTGATGCTAGAGGACAGTGAATTACAGACTTTCATATGAAATACAAATATTTGTTCATGATACTTGTGGACTACTTTGTACCCACATGCTTCTTAAATGAAATCTAACATCATTTTTCTTTTTTCTTTTTTTTTTTTTTTTTTTTTGCCAATCTGTAATAACATGCATCATCTGATGGTACAAGAGGTGCTTGAGAATTCAGATGAGGTTTAATGCCTTTCCTGCAAACCTCCAGGGCTAACTTAAAATCCAAAGGGACTGGAAAGCTTTCTGTATTTCTCATGCATCATAATAAGAGTGCTTTTAAATTCTGTATTTTATAAAGCATGTGCAGGCCTGGATACTTGGTAAATCAGCCATTGCTCATACCACAAAAGTAGAATTATGTTTTATAAATATATCTCGTTTACCTCAATCCGTTTTCCGTATTTGAAGAAAACGCTTCCTACTTTCGCCACTGCACTCTGAGGAGACACATCTAGTGATTGCTCGTTACATTTTGACTTGATTATGAACTGAGGTTAGAAAGTTGTTCAAGTGGTTATCACAATGGCTCATCCACCCATATTGGCCCAAATTTTCATCTGAAAATCTGATAATTTGGTTAGAAATGATGCTGCCAGCTGCAGCATAATCCATGATTCTCTTTTCCAAGGTTTTCTACAAGCACACTACAGTATACTTAAAGAGAAGCCCATTAAGTGTTAGAATTTACTTTTTCACTAGGTGTCAATAAAACTAATAGTTTATGTTTACCTGCATTGTTATTAATAATGTGGTTATTATTTCTGAGTAAACTAAATGCTCAGGTCTGCATAATCTAGCAAACGATACACTCAGAATAGGCTCACATCTTAAGAATGTAATATTTTCTCAAAGTAACTAATGAACAAACATGAGAGCATATTGCAAAACTCAACTGAGCATTTTTTTTTTTGTTTTTTTTTAAACTTCTGTTGCACCAGTTGGGAGCCCACAGTTTGTTTCCACATTGGTCTCTTTCATGTAATAGAGAGAGCACTAGCTAGATTGATTTCTTCCTTTTCCCCCAGAGGTGGGTTTCATCACAGTTGCCAGCCACAGACTGTAGATAAAGCAGAATTTGTGTAAAAGCCAGAGATAACATTTTATTCTTGTTAATTAAAGCCAAAACAACTGCAAGACCAAAATGTGTACATTTTTGGTTCATTTATTATCAGCTCATAGACCTAAAATGTTCACAGCAAACTTTAAATTAGAGCATTAAACTTATGAAAAATCATTGCAAAATCATTCATCCATTTTCATTTCCTAAAATATGTTTAATTTTATCCTGTATGACAGAGCTGGCTAAATGTTTTTATACTAACCACATTTCCATAAAAGTTGGGATTTTTTCTAAAATGCAATATAAAGAAAAATCTGTGATTTGCCAAGTCTCTTGAAACTTTACTTAACTGGCAAATGTACAAAGAAAAGATATTCAATGTTTTCACTGACCAACTTAATTGTATTTTGTAAATATAAACAAATTTAGAATTTGATGCCTTCAACACACTCAAAAAAAGTTGGGACAGAGGCATGTTTACCACTGTGTTACATCATCCTTCCTTTTAATTCCACTTTTTAATCATTTGGGAATTGAGGATACTAATTGTTGCAGTTTTGCAAGAGGAATTTTTGCCCATTCTTGCTTGATGCAAGACTTCAGCTGCTCAACAGTCCTTGGTCGCCATTGTCCGATTCTCCTCTTCATGATACACCATAGGAGACAGATCTGGACTGCTGGCAGTCCAGTCAAGCACACGCACTCTGTGTCTACGAAGCCACGCTGTTGTAGCACATGCAGAATGAGGCCTGGCATTGTCCTGCTGAAATAACCATGGACTTCCTGGGAAAAGATGTTGCATTAATGGCAGCATATGTCTCTCTAAAATCCCAATATACGCCTCCACGTCAATGGTACCTTCACACATATGCAAGTCACCCATGCTGTTGGCACTGATGCACCCCCATACCATTACAGATGCTGGCTTTTGCACTTTTCGCTTATAACAGTCTGGTTGGTACAGAGAACCTGACGTCCATTTTTCCCGAGAACAAGCTGAAACGTGGACTCATCTGACCACAGCACACCTTTCCACTGCCTTTCAGTCCATCTGAGATGGAGCTGGAGCTTGGGCACAGAGAACTCGGCAGCGTTTCTGCATAGAGTTGATGTGTGGCTTCCTCCTTACGTAATAGAGTTTCAGGTTGCATTTCTGGATGCAGCGGCGGACTGTGTTAAGTGACAACGGTTTTCTGAAGTACTCCTGAGCCCATGTGGTTAGATTTATCACAGTAGAATGACGATTTCTCAGGCAATGCCACCTGAGGGCTCAAAGGTCACGCACATTCAACAGTGGTTTCTGGCCTTGCCCTTTATACAATGAGATTTCTCCAGATTCCCTGAATCTTTTCACAATATTATGCACTGTAGATGGTGAAAGACCTAATTCTTTGCAATCTTGCATTGAGCAATGTTCTTTTTGAACTGACTGGCAATTCTCTCACGAAGTCTGGCACAAAGTGGTGAGCCACGACCCGTTTTTGCTTGCAAAGACTGAGCTTTTGGTGGATGCTCCTTTCATGCCCAATCCTGATACCCTCCCCTGTTACCAATTAACCTAATTCTCCAAAATGGTGTTACTTGAATATTCTATAAACTTTTCAGTTGCAAAACTGCAACAATTAGTATCCTCAGTTCCCAAATGATAAAAAGTGTCATTAAAAGGAAGGGTGATGTAACACAGTGGTAAACATGCCTCTGTCCCAACTTTTTTTTGAGTGTGTTGAAGGCATCAAATTCTAAATTTGTTTATATTTGCAAAATACAATTAAGTTGGTCAGTGAAAACATTGAATATCTTTTCTTTGAACTTTTGTCAGTTGATTAAAGTTTCAAGAGACTTGACAAATCACAGGTTTTTGTTTTTATTGCATTTTAGAAAAAATCCCACTTTTCTGGAAATGGGGTTGGTAAAATAACATTACATAACAGAATTATTCATTTCTTCCTGTTGTTGGAGGTGCACGTGTTTGTGTTTGACAGACATAATATAGAGAAATGATCAACAGAAATATTAAATGCACACCAAAAAAAGGTTATCGTTAATACTTCCGCCTGTACCCTCAGTGTTGCAGTGCATGCTCGGCGTCTTCATTATAACCGTTAAAACTTAAACTTCATTAGAACTTCACTGAGATTAGGAGTGAAAATCTGATCAGTTTAACAAAGTGTTAGGTGATGACAGTGGCAGTGCGTGTTTAGAATAATCTGAGCGTCAGTAAAGATATTTGCATGTCATATTTATTAAATCAGTGAATGAAAAGACAGAAGTGTATGCTCCATGCAGCAGCCGGTGTAATGTAATGCATGTGCGGTGCTGTAGTGTTGCTGCTGGTGTAAAATGGGCTTAATCTGCAAAACTATGGTTCTCAACTGAGGTTCAGTTGTACTGAAATATAAGAGTAAAACCTAACAAATGATGTTGGTAGACACTAATAGACACTCACTGCAGCAAATGCATTGGGAGTAAAAGCCCTCCCTGCTGTAGTGTTTATACTTGCATTTGAATGATCTAAAATATAATGGGCTGCCTTATTTGGATATATTATTTGGATGCCTTATTTCATCCAAACTTGGCTTTGCATCAGGTGCATCAATCACACTAGGCTAAAATAGAATAAAACTGCTGCAGATGAGTTTACAGAAGTGACGAAGCATGGTCACTTAATATTAATTGAGCGTAATCGCAGAGTCGAGTGGCAGCACGTGATAGTAATATCATCATAGCTGTTTATATGTGTAGGAGTTACTACAGACAAACCACAGATAGTTGTTCCATTACGGTGATAGAGTATATCATGCCATTTTCCCCTCCACCATGTCCAAAACACTTCTGAAGCAAATACACTTTACTTAGTATCTCCTCCAAGATACCAAGTGCATTCTATAATCACCGTAGACAGTGATACAACAAGTGCAGGGTAGTGCTTTCAAATTACGATCGTTAGTCATAAGCTAGCGACACAATACCAAATCTACTGAAAGTCCTTGAAACGTCTGAACTGCTTAAAGTCCAAATAAGTAAATGTTTGTTTGTAAATGATTCATTCTTACTAGCTAGATTATCCAGAAAAAGTTATATTTTTGCAAACTGTAGCTAATGTTATTTGTCAGGTTTATTTGCAAGTACCTTCAGTACCTTTTTTAGTAATTCTTTTCAATATAAAAATTAATGGATCATATTTATGACCGAAAATCAAATATTCTGATTGTTGAGTAACTTTTTTTTACAAGGTAAGTATTTTGCAGTTCACACATAAAATTAAAGAAATTATTATTTTGCTTGCCAAATAAATAGTTATAGACATATACATGTAGTATAGTAGTTTTGCACAGTAAAATCTGTGTTAATTCTTTTGTTTTGTTTTGTTTTCTTTTACATTTTTAACAGTGAAAGACCTCCATAATCTGATGTTGGGTGGAAACCCCACACACATATGCTAAGCAGAGACAGAGCTCACAGTGGCTCCATTAGTATAAAAATAGCTAATTTGGCAAGACATTATATCGTGACATGCGTCCTGGCATGACTTGCGCGTATTAGGGCCAATAATGTAGGCAAGTTGTTTTTCTAAATACTCCTGTAAGCCTGAAATACAGTGTGTTGTGACACAGGAGGAGCAGGTGGGTGGATGAGAGGGGGGCGTCGTGCATCGTGCCCAAAGCATAAGAGATTTACATATGATGCAAAAAGTCAATAGTTTGCCATTCCTGACCTTTATAGTATATAAAGTGAATAACATTGATTATCTCATTACATTGGCACCTGTCAAGGAGTGGGATATATTAAGCAGTTCTTGAAGTTGATGTGTTGGAAGCAGGAAAAATGGGCAAGCGTAAGGATCTAAACAACTTTGACAAGGGACAGATTGTCATGGCTAGACGACTGGGTCAGAACATCTCTGAAACAGCAGGTCTTGTGGTTTGTTCCAAAAGTGGTCCAAGGAAGGACAACCGGTGAACCGGGTCATGGGAGACCAAGGCTCGTTGGCGAAGGCCAGCCCGTCTGGTCTGATCCCACAGAAGAGCTACTGTAGCACAAATTGCTGAGAAATGCTGGCTATGATAGAAAGGTGTCAGAACACACAGTGCATCACAGCTTGCTGCATATGGGGCTGTGTAGCTGTAGACCAGTCAGAGTGCCCATGCTGACACCCTGTCCACCACCGAAAGCGCCTACAATGGGCACGTGAGCATCAGAACTGGACCATGGAGTAATGGAAGAAGGTGGCCTGGTCTGATGAATCACATTATCTTTGTGCGTTGCTTACCTGGGGAAGAGATGGCACCAGGATGCACTATGGGAAGAAGGCAAGGCATCTGAAAGCTCCAGTGTGCCACCTAACATAATTATAAGTTAACTAGTTAAGTGCATTAATATAGCAAACAAAAAAGCATATAAATTCCTGCATAGAGGATGACTCGGTTGTTATCCTTTTCTAAGAAAAAGTGTCTGAGGTAGCACATCGTATTTGTGCCCTTGTATTTACTTTTGCTAAGTAAAAACAGATGTGTAGTGCAGTGTGCAGTGTGATTCAGAACGAATAGTGTGTAATCACATATTGGCTCCTGGTCCAAATAGTTTCAATATTATTATGTATTTGTGTGTAGTTGGCGAATATACAGGCATCTTCAAACCAAACCAAGTCTGATGTGCAGTACACATACATGTGTGAATGCCTGAATGTGCAAGCTAGTAAATAAAATAAAAAAGACTGTCTCTTATATGAAGATCCCTGTTTTTCTCTGTTTTTGATTTTGCTGTTAATGCACACATTTCTTTGTGTGAGTGAATGAGAGAGAGAGAGAGAGAGAGAGATGTAAATCAATGGGGGGGGTGAAAGAGATGGAACCTTTCTCGGGGTGGCTTGATAACGACCCAGAGAAAAGGTCATGGATCTAATCTCACTCTGCGACCTCTGCACTTTTGACCTTTTACACAATGCAACACTGCACATAAAAAGAGCACATAAAGGAGTTCCTCAGATATCTATCAATGTTTTTTGTGCTCCTGTTTTCCTCTTTCTGTTGTAGCCAGGAAACATCATATTAAATGGTATGAAAGGTAGTGGTGGGAATCTGCAGAGACGTTTTTGCTTTAATTCAGGGTTCCATGAGGTGATAATGAAATGGTTCATTATGCATCTTGACGCAGCTAGACAGTGATCTTTTTTTTAAATCACCAAATTCTACTTTTAAAACATCATAAAAATTAATGTTCTTGTGGATGTAACTTATTAAAACATATTTTAATATGTAAAATCCACACTGGAATGTTTAAGATCCCACAATCAACTTTTATGTATTTTATAGATATTTCATGTGGCAAAAAAAAAATATCACATCATGACTTTTTTCAGGCTGGATCACTACCCACGATCTTATCCCAATGATTATTATTATTATTATTATTATTATTATTATTATTATTATTGTTGTTGTTATTTTTATTTATTTATTTGTTTGTTTATTTATTTATTTTAATTAATTCATTTTTTACATATTATTTTGCAAGTTACTGTACACAGCAACCAAACTAATTTCCATAGAAAAAGAATAACAGAGACCACTTAGGCCAAAGTACCTTTTTAAACACATTTTAATGAAGGCCACTTCTCAACATAATGTAAACAGTTATTTCTAAAATGGAAACAACAAGCGTATTTCAGAAATTTGAAATAATGTCTTTACTATTTAAAAGTGCAATAAGTGGAAAGGTGATCGACAGGCAAGCGAGTATTTAAATATGTTTAAATACTGCATATGTTAGCTGATGTTGGTTTATACTTTTTTAAAACAAAGGTGAAACCCAGGGCTCAAACCAAGAGTAGACATTCAGAGCTATTAATTCATTAAAAAAAATCAATCTAACAGGACACACCTGGGCAGCAAGAAACACCTATCTGTCGCATGTTCCAATATTTTTGATCAAGTGAAAAATGGATGGGTTCAAACGAAAGGTGCCATGCTCCAAGTTGTTTAAAACGTCTAGATGTAAATATTAGGAAATTAAAGCTGAAATTCTGGTCTATCGTCTCATATTCATCTTTTGATCTCAAACCCAAATGTGTTCAGTGTAGAGCGAATTGGCTTGGTAAGCCTCGAGGAGGATCAACTATTTGCAGAAGTCGATTAGAAATCCTTATTTTCACTCGTCCCAATCTTGCTTTCACATATATTGCAAACAATCATTGTGTCCACTGTGTCTGTTGTGTAAAATCCAGCAGATCCATATAACCAACTGTGTTGTCAGCCTTGCTGCTGCGTTGTCAAACAAAATGACTGTTGGTACTGTTGGTTATTATTATTGGTTTGTTCTTGTGTCTGTCAGGGAGACTGGTGAATAAAGTCAAGTTCATAAATAACTCGGGGTACCATGTCTGAGTGTTTTCAGCACAACCGAAAAAAAATGTGTTTTGTGTCTCGGTGCGTGTAATCTCTCTGTAAAGACAGATTGTAGAGACATTTTAATCATTCACAATCTAAAATCGTGTCACATATTTTATCGTTTGCGACATACCGGTAGAAATTCTCCCCACAATAAGAATTAGTCTTCCCGCAATAATAACGATAAAGCCTAGTTGATGTCGTGTTTCTGTGTGCGATGGTCTGCGACCCATTCGCAGCTCATGTGCAGAGCGAAAACAAGTATGGCGGAAGGCGGATATGAAGCTGAGGAGGAGTTTATCGCTAAACGAGGAGCCCGGTGTTTGGATTTTTACTGTTTTTTTTTTTTATTCTTTTATGTAATTGGTATATTTTAGGAGCCTATCTGATGATTGCTCTAAAAGTTTTACTTTTAGAACAATGTTTGTGTTTCTGAGGCTCTCAAGTCTTGATGCAGCTGTCACTTGTAGCCAAAAACAGTGGTGAATGGTACTATTTTTTATATCGTCACTGATATCGTTATCGCAATAAATATCAGAAAATATTGTGATATAGTTCTAAGTCCATATCGCCCATCCCTACTTCATGGCTATAAATAAGACACATCAGTTTGAATCCTGTTTTGTATCCTACCACCTTTTGACACATACAGTTAACATACTTTAAACGTTCTGTTTTCATCATCAGCTTTTATAACCTTCACTAATCAGAGGATCTGCTACAGAAGCTGCGATGGTCCATGTTTATAAGTCGCTTTTTTCATATGCTGATCAACGCATTTAAATATTATATTAGCTGCAGTTTTCTCATTTCAAATCCAATTTTAAAGCAACTTGAGTCTAGCATTGTCTAGAATAGTTGAGCCTATAATGTTTGTCTTTCTTGAGAGATATAAGATGAAGAACCATTCCAAAAACTTCAAGCACTAATGATTAAATGACACTTATATCTAAACTATGTGCAAAAAGTCCTATTAGATAGTATGTATGTCTTAACACCTAGTAAAATATCAACTGAAATATTTTCAGCACAGAATATAATTTAAGATTTAATGTTCTGTGCAAACTGATGATGTAATTTGGTCAGATTTGCAAGACAGCCCTATACTTTTTTTGTGTTACGAATACGCCTTTTACTTCTTCCTTGATGCAAGGATCTTCTTTATATTCTCTGTCTATATTCTCTCTGTATGCATTCTTTTCCCTGTCTCCCACCTCTTCTCTCTCCTCTCCTCTCTCCCTTTGCTTTCCCGGCTCTGCTGTGTGTGAGGCGTGATAACGCATTCATAGGCTCTCTGATGAGATCAATTATATATCCGCAATCACAACAGAACTGATTTATTCCCCCTCGAGCTTTCTGTTCTCACTCTTTGTGTTTCGTGAGCACTCTTCAGAAGTGGATGTGGCCCTTTCCTGTGCCTTTCAGAAGAAAAACATTAAAAAATATATTGTGTTTTAAACAATACAGACATTAATCTTCGTGCACGGCATTCTTACTAAGGGTTTAATTTCCCTCTCACACATGTATGCGCACACATTTTCTCCTCCTGCTGGTCGTGACCAAGTGAGAGCAAATCGTAAGTGTGTTCTTCACCATGTTCTTCTCTTTCTGTATGGGGTTCCACAGGGGTCATTTCTGCATAAATATGACTTAAAACATCATCAGATTTTCACACAAGTCCTAAAAGTAGATAAAGAGAACCCAATTAAACGAATGAGACAAAAATATTATACATGGCCAAATCATTATACTTGACAGTAGTCCTGACATTTTCCTTTATAATTTGCTGGTATAATTCAGAATTCATTGTCCCATCAATGATGGCAAGCCGTCCTGGCCCAGGTGCAGAAAAACAGGCCCAAACCATGATACTACCACCTAGGGTTGTCAAAAGGTACCAAGTCGGTACTAAAAAAAAAACAAACAGTTGACGGTACCAGATTTTCACAAGTACCGGTAGTACCAAGTACCGGATCAACCCGGTACTGATGGACTGTCTGACAGGTAGTCAGTCGGGAACTTTTCATAGGTGCACCGTACAATTATGGTAGCAGTTGCATTCTGGATGTTGTAGCATAGTTTAATTAAGTGTTCGGATTGCAAAAAACATCCTCGTTTTTGTTTACTTAATGGTTAGCATACGCGTGTGTAACACTAATACAGTCATGTGTCCTTATTAACCATTTAATTCTTTTAAAAACATCCGTGGACCGTCACGTTGGCAAGTGTAAAACTATGCTGTACACAGCTGCTGTGTTTACGTAGGCACTCATGCGATATATCTTTGGAAAGCTAAGATTCTTGTGCTTCGACTGATATAAACCAATGCTTACAAAACTGAGGCAATTCACATATGAAGCCTTATAGTAATCCACTGATCCATAACATCCCGACAAAAACAGTCTTGTTACACTAGTAAAGGTCCAAAAGATGCAATTAAGTAAAAATATTTAGTCCAAAACACATTATTACATCAATAAATACCCACAGACTATTACTGAGTCATTTCAAATTATAGGCAGATGTGCCTAATCTTTCACGTTTTCTCTGTTATAACTCCGGTTCACTTTCAGGACTTCAATTTAAAAGTCCGTGCGTAAAGATGCCTAACGAGTGTCAAGTGTTTTAGAAACTTTTTTACATAGTTTGTATTTTTTGCTTGTAATTTATTTAGCCTATTATTTACTTAAAGGGAAAAAACCTAAGGCCAAAACTTAAAGCTTTTTTCAGAAATACATATATATATATATATATATATATATATATATATATATATATATATATATATATATATATATATATATATATATATGAGGAATATATATATATATATATATATATATATATATATATATATATATATATATATATACACACATTTGTTTAATTTATTTTAATATTTAACTTTATACATAAGAAGTGTGTGTTGTTCAATTATGGCATATTTGTGTGTTTTGCATGCTTGCAATTTTTTTGTTTATTTATATACCTTTAATTACTTGTGGGGAAAAAACTTGAAACACTTTGAAATACTTGAAATATGCAGAATGGCATTGTTTTTAAAAAATATATATTTTATATTGATATTTAACTTTATTAATAAAATAGTGTGTTGTTCAATTAGCATGTCTTTGTGTTTTGTTTTGGTACCGAAATTGGTACCGAGTACCGTGGAATTTGGCTTGTCATTTGATATTTAGCAAACCGCAGACGGGCAGCAATGTTCTTTTTGGAGAGCAGTGGTTTTCTCCTTGCAGCCCTGCCATGCACACCATTGTTGTTCAGGGTTCTCCCGATGGTGGACTCATGAACATTAACGTTAACCAATGAGAGAGAGGCCTTTAGTCGCTTAGAAGTTACCCTGGGTTGCTCATATTATGTCTCTACTTGATGATACTCGTCAACACCGGCACTGATACCAAGATGAGTAAGCTACTTAGTAATAATCAGTCCGGGACATCGCAGAACATGTCATTTAGCTCTGATTCTGTTTCTGTTTCCTCGGTGTACATAGTGGCCATAAAAAGCGCATGCATATGTCCATGCACTTAGGCTTATAGGCTAGAATGTTAGCAAGTTGATCAGTGCATTAGCTAGCTACATTAGTTACTTCGAATCGAGTAGGGTTGCAGTGGGTTCAGATGTTGTTTTCATCCTGTCGGAATTCCTCATCGTCAACGACCAATAACGGCTGATCATCCAGAGCAACATACCGGGAAAGAGCGGTTATTTTCACTCGCACACAGTTCCCTGCAGACATCTTCTCACCACGCCGGCAATGAACTTCTCGTCCGCGGATTTACGTCTAAGATGTTTTTATCAGGTTACTTGTTTATTAGGAAATGCTGTAGGACCTGTAGTACCAAAGCTTTGCTTTGTTTGCTACTTCTATTCCTTGTACTTGCATATAATGTTCAAGCGTGCACTACTCATCAGCTCATCTCTCTCTCTCATCTCCATCATACATTTGCACACGTAAAAATTGTGCGAATACCAGCGCATGTGTGTGTGAGTGCATATGTGCAAGTGTTTTCACACAGCCTTAGTAGCCCAGTGGCTTGTCCTGCTAGCTCCTCTTGAACAAGGCAGAGGTGGTATGATGGTAAATCAGGAATACCGGTTGTATTTCTTCATTAGGTAAGGACGCAGCGTATTATATAAAAATGAAAACATTTTCTATCACCTCTATTCACTGATCTTTATCTATATCACCGACCTTTCAGTTGTCTGGTCTCACCTACAACGTGCCATCATCGGCCATCAAAATCATCTGATTAGACAAAATTATTGTATCTGTCAAAACGTATTTGTGCTGATGGGACGAGCGAATTACTTTAGTCGTTGTTATGGCTGTACTAGGAAGATCGTTAGCTTAATTAATGATGCTCAGTGCGAGTTATTAGAACATACTGATATCTATATCCACAAAATAACAGGTAAACATATGTATTTCTATATATTATTATAAACAGTGTGGTTACCATGTTGTGACATACGTCGGTCTTTCCTGATTTAAATCAGGATTGATCCTGATTTTCCTGATAGTGTATACGTATTTCACCACGATACGACAGTTATTTTAAACCATATCATGATATACATGCACCCAGTGAGAGAGGGAGCAAGAGAGAAGCGTTTGCTGACCCACAGGTGGATGGAAGTAAAAGGGGGGGAATGAGAGAGTGGGCGCAAATGGAGAGGGGATGGGTGAGGTTCTATCGTCTGTTGCTTAGCAACCAACGTCGTTCCGTCTGGAGGATGTCACAATTTCCCAGTGCAAAAGAGATTACATTGTGTCAAAGGGGATTGAGATGCACACACACACACACACACACACACACACACACACACACACACACACACACACACACACACACAGACACACACACATGCACAGACATATGCACACATACACACCATAATGTGCTTCATACATTACCACGAGTCATTTACAGGTTGTAGTGAACGTAGAGTAGCTACTGAAATACACAATCTCTCTCGCTTCACCCTTTCACACACACACACACACACACACACACACACACACACACACACACACACACACACACACACATATGCAATTAGTTTCAAATTGTATGTGCAGCTGGTTCTCCATTGTCACCGAAGGGCTTTCATGTAAACAAAAGTGTGTGTGTGTGTGTGTGTGTGTCCGTATATATATTTCTGTGCGCCGATTATTTGGTGTTGATAGCAGAGTTTGTGCCACAGTGGCCTCACTCACATTTTCCCACTTTCCGCTCCATCTCCCTCTCTCCTTCTCTTTCATAATCACGTTTTATCTCTCACCTCCAACACAAACTCATTTAACTCCAGCTGAGTCACTTTAGAAAAAAAAAAAATAATAAAGTGGGGACTCACTAAGAGGAGAAAAGAAAACGAGAGAGGGAGTAAGAGAGAGAGAAGGTGATGGATGACATTCTCCTCCAAGTGTATCTCATGTATCCTCCAAAATGAGATACATTTACTACAGAGAATTAAAATAAATAAATAAATAAACATGGGGAAATATTTTCACAAAACAGCTCCAAGTTATGTTGTAACATATTGAATGTCAGCTATTGAAGGGCTCAGACTCAGGCTTGTAAGGCTTTCATTCATATTGTGTTGGCCTTCCCATGCAAAAAATACAAACTCGGTCATATTTAACACTTTGCTTCTTCAATGACAGCACGGCCACGATTAAAAATTGCCAAAGTGCAAGGTTTAAATCCCTCAAATGAACTTGGTCAACCTTTTTTTTTTTTTCAGGACAAAAATAAATACAGGTGCATCTCAATAAATTAGAATGTCATGGAAAAGTTCATTTATTTCAGTAATTCAACTCAAATTGTGAAACTCATGTATTAAATAAATTCAATGCACACAGACTGAAGTAGTTTAAGTCTTTGGTTCTTTTAATTGTGATGATTTTGTCTCACATTTAACAAAAACCCACCAATTCACTATCTCAACAAATTAGAATACTTCATAAGACCAATAAAAAAAAACATTTTTAGTGAATTGTTGGCCTTCTGGAAAGTATGTTCATTTACTGTACATGTACTCAATACTTGGTAGGGGCTCCTTTTGCTTTAATTACTGCCTCAATTCGGCGTGGCATGGAGGTGATCAGTTTGTGGCACTGCTGAGGTGGTATGGAAGCCCAGGTTTCTTTGACAGTGGCCTTCAGCTCATCTGCATTTTTTGGTCTCTTGTTTCTCATTTTCCTCTTGACAATACCCCATAGATTCTCTATGGGGTTCAGGTCTGGTGAGTTTGCTGGCCAGTCAAGCACACCAACACCATGGTCATTTAACCAACTTTTGGTGCTTTTGGCAGTGTGGGCAGGTGCCAAATCCTGCTGGAAAATGAAATCAGCATCTTCAAAAAGCTGGTCAGCAGAAGGAAGCATGAAGTGATCCAAAATTTCTTGGTAAACGGGTGCAGTGACTTTGGTTTTCAAAAAACACAATGGACCAACACCAGCAGATGACATTGCACCCCAAATCATCACAGAGTATGGAAACTTAACACTGGACTTCAAGCAACTTGGGCTATGAGCTTCTCCACCCTTCCTCCAGACTCTAGGACCTTGGATTCCAAATGAAATACAACACTTGCTCTCATCTGAAAAGAGGACTTTGGACCACTGGGCAACAGTCCAGTTCTTCTTCTCGTTAGCCCAGGTAAGACGCTTCTGACGTTGTCTGTGGTTCAGGAGTGGCTTAACAAGAGGACTACGACAACTGTAGCCAAATTCCTTGACACGTCTGTGTGTGGTGGCTCTTGATGCCTTGACCCCAGCCTCAGTCCATTCCTTGTGAAGTTCACTCAAATTCTTGAATCGATTTTGCTTGACGATCCTCATAAGGCTGAGGTTATCTCGGTTTGTTGTGCATCTTTTTCTTCCACACTTTTTCCTTTCACTCAACTTTCTGTTAACATGCTTGGATACAGCACTCTGTGAACAGCCAGCTTCTTTGGCAATGAATGTTTGTGGCTTACCTAGTGAACCAAACTGAGAGACCATTTTGAAGGCTCAGGAAACCTTTGCAGGTGTTTTGAGGCGATTAGCTGATTGGCATGTCACCATATTCTAATTTGTTGAGATAGTGAATTGGTGGGTTTTTGTTAAATGTGAGCCAAAATCATCACAATTAAAAGAACCAAAGACTTAAACTTCTTCAGTCTGTGTGCATTGAATTTATTTAATACACAAGTTTCACAATTTGAGTTGAATTACTGAAATAAATGAACTTTTCCATGACATTCTAATTTATTTAGATGCACCTGTAAGTGATTAGAATACTTTCACACCTGATGTTTTTTTTTCTCCCTCAAACCCTAATGCAGATTTTGTGCT
This sequence comes from Cranoglanis bouderius, assembly GCA_023630585.1. Classification (NCBI taxonomy): domain Eukaryota; kingdom Metazoa; phylum Chordata; class Actinopteri; order Siluriformes; family Cranoglanididae; genus Cranoglanis; species Cranoglanis bouderius. The sequence continues at coordinate 20,930,421 of CM042540.1, forward strand.
CAAATGGGAAGCAAGGCGGGTGAAAAGCAGCCACTTTTCTGCCGTCAGCATTTTTTTGGTCACGATGGAGCTTTCAGAGAAATGTTTTTTTTTTTTTTTTTTCCTGAAAAACAGCATGATGTCAAAGACTTTTTTTTTTTTTTTTTTAACTTCCCAACCAATCAGGTTGCGAGTTTCAGGGCAGGCAAGAAAAACAAACATCAAGTCACACAAGTTCTGTTGATTTTCTGCCTGTAAAGCTACAGCGAATTCAAAAGCCTCGTCATAAATAAAGAGTTAAACCAATCTTTATTTCATCTTTATTACTGATCATTAAAAAATTAAAAAAACCATTACTAGCTAAGAATATTGTTATGGTTGCAGGGTTAAAAGGGCCCTAATGTGCTATATTGTAGGTATACAGTAGTTGGTTGAAACTGTCCCATGTTAACAGATTGATAATGAGAATAGCTCTGAGAGATTGGGATTGTCACTTCATTTAAAGCTACATACACCTCCACAGCACGTAATGCATCATGGACATGGTGAGATGCTGACAAACTGTTTTGTGTCTCTTCACAGCTGATCTCCAGCGATGCAGATGGAGCCATACAGAGAGCTGGAAGGTTCAGGGTGGAGAACGGTTCACTAGATGAGGTGAGGACTGTAGTCACAAAACAACACATGTAGGACCATCATGCTGTGACCTCATGCTAAACCTCTGGTTTTGGTGAGCATCAGCATCAGAAAACATCAGTAGTCATTTTTCTTATTCCTATTTACGATCACATCCATTAACTCTGCCCAACAAGAAGTCAGCCATTTTGGATTTTTGTTCCTTCTGAGAGGTTTCAGATTTTAAATACAGCTCCTTGAAGATTCATTAAATTCAGACAAACAGATTTGGTCAAAATAGTGTCAATATGTCCATGATGCTGAATTGAGAAGGAAGTTTTGATATCTTAAACAGTGTTGTCATGGCGAGGCGATCAATATACATATTCCAGTGTAAATCATGCAGTGTAGCTTCATTTGTTTTATACCAAATTTGGTCAGCATATCGTGATATCCTCCAATTGTAAAAGAAATATTTGATATCCCAAGTGGTGTTGCCATGGTGAGGCAGTCAATTCACATGTGATGAAGCTCAAACAGGAAGTGTGGCGTAAGTCCACTGTACATCTTGCAGTGTGGCTCAAAGTTCACATGTACTGTATGTTCAGTGATGCGGCATAATAACAACCACATGCCAGTATTGGCTCATGAAACAGACACTGCAGCATCCTTGGAGCTGGAGCACACCGATTGCTGCTTGCAGCTCTATTTTTCTTCGGTTCCTCTGCAAAAAATAAAACCTGGGAGAAGAGAAAAAGAGGCGAGAGCATCAAGCTGTATGACCGCGCTGACTGGAATTCAGATGGCTCAACAAGCTCACCGATCAAAACCAAGTGATTCAGTGTTTATATAATTAATCTGAGCAGTGTTCACCTACAAATCAGACACCCCTGCTTGCCCCCACTCCCCTTCCTTTTTATATTTTCCCCATGTCATGTCAAGGGAAATGAACTCGATTGAATCAAAACACGCCTCTGGACTGGGAACCAAGTCTGAATATGTGCAGTGTCCATTGTGGCTTAATAACACTTTAACAGCTATTTGCATTTGAAGAATTAGATTATAGATTGCAGAGTATGAGACAGACCTGTGATCATGTAGAGGGTGTGTGTGTGTGGGGGTGTGTGGGGGGGGGGGGGGGTAAAGGGGCGTAGCTTGGCATGATTGAGCTGCATGCATCGACCCATGGTCTTACTAAGGAAAGATTTATTGATGATGGCGTATGTGTGTCTGTGTGTGTGTGTGTGTGTGTGTGTGTGTGTGTGTGTGTGTGTGTGTGTGTATGTGTGTGTGTGTGCGCACGCATATGCATGTGTACACGTTTACTGTTCATCAGTATGCAGAATGCAGTGGCAGTTCTACATCATTTTAAGCAGTGGCCAGGCAGGTGGGGATTCTAAGGGGACTTTCTTACATAGTAATCTGTTTGCCTAAGTACAAAAAAAAAAAAAAAAAAAAAAAGGTGATTATTTTGGTGATTTGGTTTCATACTGTACATATTTAAATGACTCAAAATGTAAATAATATCTCAGTATGAATTAATGAACAAAGGAACGAATTTAGAATTGTGTTCAGGTGATGTCCACAGATCACAGATTATGAGAATTTTATTGAAAATGTTGATGCTTTTATTTTTTTAAAAAGTAATTTTTTTTTGTTTCATTTTTACTTTTACAATGAGCAAAACTAGAGATGCACCGATCGACCAGCCAGGGACCGGAATCTGCCGATTTTCCGCATGCTCGTGTTGTTGCCAGTGGCACAGGCAATAACGTCACAGCCACGATCACAGCCGCATGTAAACATGTCATAGGCAAAAACGCGAAAACCCATTGACCTACTGGAGGATCAACAAAGATTGTTTCCCTGTGCTTGCTCCACTTGCCCGAGCCTACCTCTCTGCTCCATGTACAAGCGTTGAAAGTGATCGCTTGTTTAGCTTGGCTGGACATGTGATAGATGAAAGGAGAAACCGATTATCAGGTGACAAGGCAGAGATGCTTCTGTTTGTGAAGAAAAACTTGCCATTAATGCTCAAGTATACATATGCTGACAACAAAGAAAAGGTGCCTTGTGTAACGCTTTACACAGAGAGGCCGGATAGCCTGAATGGTTGTAGCCAGGTGTAAGCAAAACTCACGTATCTGATATTTAACAGTGGTTTATTATCAGCGTGGTCGATCCCCCGGACACATGGGGCAGTTTGCAAAACACTCCACTAACAACTGCGTTACTGAACATAAATAAAACAGGACAAAGAGCAACAGAAATATAACCAGGCTTTACATGCATACATGCGATGATCATAGCTCGCGCTCCATCTACCGACTGCCCACTCATCAGTGAGGGAGTAAGAGAGAGCGTTCCGCCTTAAAGGAGTAGTAACTAATTCTACTTGTTACACTTGTTATTTATTAGCCACTGTACCTATTAATATTTGGAAGAGTATTGTACACTTCAGTTTTGTTCATAGGCTTGTAATCTTTGGACTTTTGTGAGACGAGTAAAAAAGAGAAAAAGGTCAATTTATAAACATAGTGGAAAATGATATCTGTTTTGTTATATAAAGCAACTCATTTTCAGTTAATTGTTATTTCTACCTCTTTCCAGTCACAGAGCACTTTATTTTGAGAGTTGTTTAAGTGAGAGAAGATCCTGTAACTTAGTGCAATTTGCGGGAAATTGTAATGTTTAATAATTCTTTTATTATGAAAATAAAATTTTGCATTGAAGAAAAGTAGATTTTTGTTTGTATATGCTGTCAATTATAGTTCTTAGAAAGAAAATCGGAATCGGCAAAAATCGGTATCAGCAGGTCACACTTACCAAAAAATCGGAAATCGGAATTGGCCAAAAAAATTGCAATCGGTGCACCTCTAAGCAAAACCAAACGGGATATCTATGTTTATGTTATACTATATATTACATTTAAAATTATATCAAATAGAACATCACAGCTTTCATTTAATAAATCAAAATTTAGTTTCAAAATATGTTGGAAAAGGAATTGTCTGCCAAGTCTGTGTTAGAGTTTCCCTCATTTTCAGAGTCGCTCGAACACTTCCGCATTCCTTGCGCCGCGTTGCTGAAAACAGCGCGAGCTTCATTCACAAAAACCCCGCTGGACTATGCGTTCATGAACTCTCCCTTTTTTATATCACCATGTGCTTGTGTTTTGGTTTACGTCATGTCTCCGCCTCCTTTATGCTTATTGGTTCTCTGGCTTGTGTCATGTCTCCGCCCCTGCTCATTCATAGGTTTGCTGTTTACGGTCTAATGATTAGTTTCAGGTGTTCTGTGTTTAACGTCTTTTGTCTCTGATTGTTCTGTGTATATAAACCTCATTCCGTTTCCGCTTCCTCGCAGAGTATTATAATTGAACCTAGCTAAGTAAAGATAAGTAAGTGTACATTCATTTCCGGTTCTTGTTTACCACATGTTTCCTGGACTGTGGATTATTGCCTTGCCATTTTGTGGATTACTGCCGTGTCATTTTGTGGATTACTGCCTTGTCATTTTGTGGATTACTACCTTGCCATTTTGTGAATTACTGCTTACCGTGCTTTTGTGTTGAGTTTATCCCTGTTCCTTTAGTTTTGACTATACCTAATAAACTGACTTTTTTCCCCCTGCGCATGCATCCTGCCTCCCTCCGTCCGTGTTACGTAACAGAATACTCCGCCAAACATTGATGCAGCGGGGAAATCTTGGGCCGGCCACGCCGAATTTTTTGTTCCTCCCTTTAATTCAGTTTCCTTAGAACAATGGACTTTTATTAATGCCCCGGAGGCATATGATGGTTTCTCCATGTGGCCTCAATGTTTTTTGTGGAAGGCCCAAATGTACTTTCTCAGTTTGGAGGATCCCTTGCCCACCGAAGAACAGTGGTTGAGGTTCCTCCTGTCCCGCCTGGCCGGTTCTGCTTGCCAGTGGGCGGAGCTTCACCTTGCCAGTAGGTCTACTAGGATGTATTTGGTTTCCGGCTTTGTGGATCTACTGGTCCAGGTATTTGGTTGCCCTGAATTCATGCCCGACCTCAGAACCTTCTTGGGGAAGGACCGCCTGGGCAATCGGTCCAGCCAGTTGTTCCTGGAGTACTACGAGAGGAAGCAGGCTAATGCGGCGGCCTGCACCTCTCAGCCCTGGACCCAGGAGTGCGCAACAGAGGGCTGCACCTGACAGGCCAGCTTACAGTGCCCCACCTGTCGAAAACAGGGAACAAGGAGCTACTACTTCTGCTCGCAGGCCTGCTTTAAGGACAGCTGGCGAGTGCATAAGCGGCTCCATAGGCGGGCACCCACAGAGCTCCAGCAGGAGACCCAGCAAGAGGTCTCCTCAGTAGAGCTGCTCCTGGAGGTTAACATGGCAACCTCCAGCCCCGAACTCCAGCAGGAGGCCCATCAGGAGGTCTCCCCAGCGGAGCGCCCTCTGGAGGTCCATGAGGGGACCTCCATTCCTGTCCTGCGCCTGCTGGAGGTTCACGAGGAGACCTCCACTCCTGTCCTGCTCATGTCTGAGGTCCACGGGATGACCTCCTCCCAAGCCAAGTCCATGTCAGAGGTCCATGGGATGACCTCCTCCCAAGCCAAGTCCATGTCAGAGGTCCACGGGATGACCTCCTCCCAAGCCAAGTCCATGTCAGAGGTCCACGGGATGACCTCCTCCCAAGCCAAGTCCATGTCAGAGGTCCACGGGATGACCTCCCAAGCCAAGCCCATGTCAGAATCTGCGCTTGTTCAGATGGATCTCCGCTCGGCGGATAAGAAAAATCTACACACTCTTGTTAAAATGGCAGGTTTTTGTGATGCAAAAAAATATGAAACCAAGATAAATAATGTCATATCTTTTTCCACCTTTAACATGATATAGCAGTCAACGAAATTCAAATAGAAATGTTTTTGGGGGAAAAAAGGGAAAAAGAAATGACAATAACCTAATTACACAAGTGTCTACACCCTGTTATAATGGGGCATGTAACCAGTCACATTCAAAGTATTCAAAATGTTCAAAAGAAATTATCATACACTCGTCATCAATGAAGTGATTATGATTAACCCCAAATAAAGATCAGCTGTTTCTGTAGGAATTTCTTGATCTCTCCTTGGTTTCAGCCGCCTGCTGAAGCCATGGTCCTCAGAGAGCATGCAAAGCATGTACGAGAGCTCAGTGTCGAAGGTATTGATCAGGAGAGGGTTTCAAAAGAATTCCCAAAGCATTAGATGTACCATGGAACACCATAAAGGCCATCATTAAAAAGTGTAGAAAATGGGGGATGACAGTGACATTACCAAGAGCAGGATGTCCCTCTAATATTGACAAAAGGACAAGAAGAAAACTGGTCAGGGAGGATGTAAAGACACCTTCTGCAACATTAAAGGAACTGCAGAAATATCTGGTACTGTTCACTCCTTGCATTTGACAACAGTCTCATATCCTTCACATGTCTGGGCTATGAGGTAGGGTGGCTAGACAGAAGCCCTTTCTCATGAAAAAACAAACATCCAAGCCTGCCTAAATCACCCCAAACCACGTGGCAAAATGTTTCATTGTCTATTGTACTAAGGTAGAAATTTTTTTGTGCATAATTTTAAAACATACACAAATCAGCCATAACATTAAAAACCACTGACAGTTGAAGTGAATAAAATTGATTATGCACCTGTCAAGGGGTGGGATATATTAGGCTGCAAGTGAACAATCAATTCTCAAAGCTGATGTGTTGGAAGCAGTAAAAATGGGCAAACATAAGGATTTGAGCCACTTTGACAAGGGCCAAATTGTGTTGGCTGGACGAGCATCTCCAAAATGGCAGGTCTTGTGGGGTGTTCTAGGTCTACTAACATCTTCATGCCAGATACCACAGCACATCTTCAGAGGTCTTGTGTAGTCCATGCCTCGACGGGCTGTTTTGGCAGCACAAGGGGGACCTACAAAATATTAGACAGGTGGTTTTAATATTATGTTTAGGGCTTTATTATGTTACTCGATTATTCAGCCAATTATTTATTCGATTAATCGGATTAATCAGACTTTCAATACCATTTTTTTTCATTTATTTAAAATAAAATCCACAAACTGAGTGTTACAAATATAAACTTCAGACTAAAACTTTACATTAACACAACTGATTGTCAAGTTATATATATGGCATTTGGCAAACACCCTTATCCAGAGCAACTTACAGTTCTCTCATTAATTCAACTGAGCAGTTGCTGGGATTTGATCTGACAACCTTCCAATCAGTAGTCCAACTGAGCTACTACTGCCCTATATATATATATATATATATATATATATATATATATATATATATATATATATATATATATATATATATATATATATATTAGACAAACAGTTGTGTTATATATTTATATATAATTAGTTTATATATGTATATATATATATATATATATATATATTTATATATATATATATATATATATATTTATATATTGTGCCTAAAACTTTTGCACAATATATATATATATATATATATATATATATATATATATATATATATATATATATATATATATATATACATGTGTAAGTATTTATGCATTCTTTTTTTTATGGATGCCGCCTCATTATGTATACAGTGGGTATAGAAAACTCCCCTTTAAAATAAACACATTTTGTTGCTTTTCAGCCTGAAATGAAGATGGACACAGTTTTTGTTTTATCCAGCTGTATCTACTCAGTGCAACTTATAACATCCAAATAAAAGATATAACACCAACATGTCAGAAAAAAATTTAAAAAATTAAAAAATGGAATCACTGAGTTGGAAAAAAGATCACCCCCTTGTGTCAGTATTTTGTTGAACCACCTTTTGCTTTAATTACAGCCTTTAGTCTGTTGGGATGTCTCTACTAACTTTGCACATCTAGACTTTGCAATATTTGCCCACTCTTTGCAGAACTGCTCAAGTTCAGTTAAATTTGATGGTGACTGTTTGTGGACTGCAGTCTTCAAGTCATTCCACAGATTTTCAATGGAGTTTAAGTCTGGGCTCTGACTTGGCCATGCAAGGACATTCACCTTTTTCTCCTTCATCCACTGTGTAGTCAATTTTGCTGTGTGCTTTGGGTCATTGTCATGTTGGAAGGTAAACATTCTTCCCATTAACAACTTTCTGGCAGATTGCAGCAGATTTTCCTCAGGAATTTGATGGTATTTTGCCCCATCCATTTTCCTCTATCCTGACAAGTGCTCCAGTCCCTGCTGCAGAGAAACACCCCCATAACAGGATATTACCACCTCCATGCTTTACTGTAGGAATGGTGTTATTTGGATGGTGAGCTGTATTCGATTTCCGCCATACATATCGTTTGGTGTTGAGGCCAAACAATTCAATTTTAGTCTCATCTGACCATAACACCTTTTTCCATTCGGCCTCAGAATCTGTAAGGTGTGTTTAGGCAAAGGTCAGTCATGACTGGATGTGGCCTTTCTTGAGGAGTGGCTTTTTTTTTGTAACCCTCCCATGCAAGTCACATTTGTGGAGAATTTGTGATATTGTTGTCACATGCACACAATGACCACTCTTTGTCATAAATTCCTGCAAGTGCTTCAGAGTTGCTGTAGGCCTCTTGGTAGCCTCTCTGACCATTTTCCTCCTGGCTCTTTCATCCAGTTTGGAGCAACATCCTGATCCAGGGAGGGTCTGTTGTACCAAATACCTTCCACTTCTTAATAATAGACTTCACTATGCTTCTAGGCATTGATAAAGCCTTTGAATTTTTTTTTGTATCCATCTCCTGACTTGTGATCTTCTGACAGTGCCTTGCCACCCATAGTTGATTATTTGCTTCAGTTACACTACAAAATGCTCCAGGAAAGCTCTTTTCATGCTGAGCTAATCAAAATGATCACAGTTGAAAGTCAAATGGCTTTGTGTGCCATTGAGAAGGTGATTAGCTACACCTTATTCAGTTTACAAGTCATTTTTAGGAGGGGGGTGATCCTTATCCTGATTCTGTTTTTTTTTGTTTTTTTTCTGTCATGTTGGTGTTATATCTTTCATTTGGATGTTATAAGTTGCACAAATAAACCATATAATGACAATAAACCTTTTAAGCAATTTAAACCTTTTAAGCAATTTCACAATTTCCACAACCCCTGGCACACTGTGCAGCATTTTGGATAGAAACATATGTTTGTGCTCATACATCACTGTCGTGCTTCTGTGCTACACATGCTCCGCTTTGTAAAGTTTGCAGGTTTAAATCTTCTTCATGGCATTTATTATAAAATGCTCCCCTGCCTGAGTTGATCACACACTTTTTTCTGCTGTCACTTGACAATTACGTCTCCGTCTGATGGTGTCTGAGGTCATGTTGGGCATAAAAGGTAATGCTGACATAAACAGTAAACTGAAGAAATTCATTTTTGTTGACTCTGCGTATTCTGCTAAAGCTAGTGGTGTCGCATTACGTGCGTGTGAGGTCATGTGCCATGTGCCTTATATGGCTTATACTTCCGGTTAGTAAAAAGCCACTAGTGTTCCATTTGAGATTATAATACCCTTCTAAATTTCATATACTAGACGGTAGAATACATAGTGCACAGCATAAGTGTATAGTAGGTCATTTAGGACACAACTTTGGTCTGTACTCTCCGATGCGTGTTTTCGGAACAGAAGTAAACGAGCGCCATACTGTGCGCAGGCCAACTAAGAGATAATGGGATTCGTTGACAATGATTTTCATAATCGATTATTAGCGATTTTATTGATTAGTTGTTGCAGCTCTAATTATATTTAATATTATGGCTGATCGGTGTATGTTTGGCACAAAAACAAGACAGCTTATCACCCAAAACACAATACCCATGGTGAAGCATGGTGGTGGCAACATCATGCTATGGGACTGCTTCTCTTCAGCTGGAAATGGGGCTCTAGTAAAAATAGAGGGAATCATGGATAGCTACAAATACCAGTCTATTTTAGCCTGCAGACCTCTGAAGATGAAGAAAAAATGTACCTTTCTGCATGATATTGACCCAAAGTCCAAGTCAGCAAAGGAATGGCTTCAGAAGAAGATGTCAACGTTTTGGAATGGCCCAGTCAGGCCAGTCAGGCAAATTAATTCGATAGACTTGGAGCATTTTTGCAAGGATTTTGTGTTGGTATGCTATATCATATTAAAGGAGAAAAATATCTGACATGATTTATCTTGGTGAGGTGAAACCTGGGGAAGTGGTGGCTCAGTGGTTAGGGCTTTGGGTTACACATTGGAAGGTTATGAGTTTAAAACCAAGCTGTCATCGTTAGGTCCTTGAGTAAGACTTTTCACGTTTAACTGCTCAGGTTTATTCTTTCTCAGTTGTAGATCACCATGTATAAAAGCACCAGGCACATGTAAATATGAAAAAAAAAACATAAAAAACAAAAAAACAATGCAGACCAGATCGCAGCCCATATTTTTACCAGACCAGTATATTGTAGGTATGCATTAAGCTATTACAGCTATTGTGTGTGTGTATGAGAGAGTGAGTTTTTGCAGATATTAAGACAATTGGCCATCCTAAAAGTATTCAGTATTGTTCTGAGTGTAGGACACTTCCCTGACATCTGGAATCAAGGGCTGATAACACCAATCTTTAAAATTGGAGACAAATTTGACCCAAATAACTACAGGGGAATTTGTGTGAGCAGCAACCTGGGAAAGATATTTTGTAGTATAATAAATTCTAGACTCTTGGAATTCCTTACAACGTATGTTCTGAGTAGAAGTCAAATCGGATTCTTACCAAACTATGGCACATCTGACCACATCTACATGTTACACACTCTAATTGAAAAATTTTCCTTTTGAAAAACAAAAGGAAAATTTTTGCCTGTTTTATCGACTTTAAAAAAGCGTTTGATTCTATCTGGCACCATAATCAGGATTATTTTATAAACTTATTGAATGTGGCATAGGGGGAAAAACCTACGACCGTATCAAATCAATACACTGAAAGTAAATGCGGAATAAAAATTAACAAACAACAAACGAACAAAATATCTTCCCCAGGAGAGCGAGTAAGACAGGGCTGCTGCCTAAGCCCAGCGTTATTCAACATTTACATAAACGAACTGGCGAGCAGTCTAGGGCGATCAGCAGCCCGCCCGGTCTCACTCTGTGCAACTCAGAAATCAAATGCCTGCTCTATGCAGATGACCTGGTCCTGCTGTCTCCCACTGAGCAGGGCCTTCAGCAGAACCTGGACCTGCTTGAGCAGTACTGCCAGACCTGGGCCCTGGCAGTAAACCTCAAAAAGACTAAAATCATGACCTTCCAGAAAAGATCCAGACCCCAGGGAACAAAACACACATTCACATTAGGAAATAACCACATAATTCACTCATCGCACTATAACTATCTAGGACTAAAAATCAGTTCCACAGGCAACTTCAACTCTGCAGTGAATGAACCGAGAGATAAAACCCGCAGAGCATTTTATGCCATCAAAAGACAATGTCCTTTAGAGATTCAGGTTAGAATTTGGCTGAAAATATTAGAATCAGTAATTGAGCCGATTGCCCTCTATGGCAGTGAGAACAAATCAAGAATTCGCCAAATGGGAAAAACATCCAGTTGAAACCCTGCATGCAGAATTCTGTAAAAAAAAAATCCTGCAAGTACATCGGCACACAACAAACAACGCATGCAGGGCAGAATTAGGCAAATATCCACTAATTATTAAAATACAGAAACAGGCAATCAAATTCTGGAAACACCTAAAACTCAGTGACCCCCCAATCATATCATTACAAAGCCCTGCAATACCAAGAACTGAGCAAAGCAAACAGTCCCCTCTCTTAGCTGGTCCTGAAGCTTCAGCCCTGAAGGACCACCATCATCTACTAACCCCCCCACCACACTGACACTTCAGACCAGAACAACAAAGTCAAACACATCAGATTAGACCAAATTACAACACAAATGAAACAGAACATGACTCCCTGAGGAAGAAAGGTTGTGCCTACACTGCAACCAAAACACAAACAGAGCTGCACTTCCTAACCAAATGCACAAAATACACACATCCGAGAAAAATTCTTCCTCAAAATTAAACACACATACCAAACATTCGACAATCTATCGAACAGTGAAAAACTGCCGTGTATTAGGACCACAATATGTCTCAGCCTGCCACAATATTAGAGACAGTGAGTGATCTGCCTCACCCTTATGTTCCTGTAATTTTTGCGATTGCTTTTCTTTATTATTATTATTGTTTTATATTTTCTTACCTTTATAAGTACATTCATTTTTATCCTATAATTTTACACATTTTATCTTTGTTTTCTTCAATTATTCTGTATATAGTAAATTTATCTTGTCCTTAATTTGTACATTTATGTACACTGTTTAAACTATTTCTTATTTTATTTTATTACCTATCTTTATTATCTATTAGTATTCCATTCAGTTTTATTCTAGTTTGTTTTGTCTTTTATTTTATTTCTCTTGTGTTTACACTACCCTTCCATTGTACTTGCTTTGGCAATACAAATGTACCAATTGTTTGTCATGCCAATAAAGCACATGAAAACTTTTTATTAAGACATGTTAGTGTGTGTATGTGTGTGTGTGCTTGTCCAGAAAGCTGTTTCTCAATATGGTTTTATTTCACTTCCTTGTGTTAAATGGCAGTCTTTTAACTCGACCTTGCAAGGAAGCCCAGTTGCCCCACTGCCGTATTGCTGTAACAAACGACCCACACTAGCAATCAGAGACACAGTGGTTGGAATCCTTTGCTCTATGATACAAAGTCACAAGTGTCGGGAAATTGGCACAGTTGACAACAAGCACTCTTTAAACCCTTGGTTTCTTTATTGATCGTTTTTAGATTCAGTGGGGAGTGTGGCAAATTTCAAATGCTTTCGGCTGTTGAGGAAACTAGTTAAACCCTGCAACATGCTCTCTCACTGGTTTCCTTGTTCAAAACACCACATCAACACAGGAATATGGAATCAAATCATGACTCTCTCAGGCATTTTCATGGGCACTCTAAATCAGATTTATTTTCACTGGAACAACTGTCAATTAAAACAAAACAAAACAAAAAGTGATGTTACTATTGGTGTACATGTTGGACCTCATGTCTATTACTGCCAAACTAAATAATTACAGTTTCATATGGAGATCATGTCTCACTTTGTAGCTCGGTGAAAGTGCCATAGCCTCGCTGAAGTCAGTTCAGATTCCACTGTGAAAGCGGTGGCTAGTAGGCTTGTGCCATATAGATTTTTTTTCCTTTTTAAGATTTCCTAGAAATCACGATAAAAGATTTAATCTTCCTGAAATGAGAGCCTAAAAAAGACAGGGAAATGAGGATTTCCACCATTTCAGGTTTAAGGAGAGTAGTGGAGGGTGTAGTAATATTATCAGGTATGCAGTGGAAACTGTGGCAATCACGAAAACTAAACTGGATGGTGGATTTTTAGGTGATTCTGCAGTAATGACCACTAAATAGTGAAAAAACATAACAGTACAGTGGTGCCTGAAAGTTTGTGAACCCTTTAGAATTTTCTATATACAGTATCTGCATAAATTTGCATAAAGATTTTCACACACAAGTCACAAGTCCTAAAAGTAGACAAAGCGAACCCAATTAAACAAATGAGACAAAATATTGTACTTGGTCATTTATTTATTAAGGAAAATGATCCAATATTACATGTCTGTGAGTGGCAAAAGTATGTGAACCTCTAGGATCAGCAGTTAATTTGAAGGTGAAATTAGAGTCAGGTGTTTTTAATCAATGGGATGACAATCAGGTGTGAGTGAGTGCCCTGTTTTATTTAAAGAACAGGGATCTATCAAAGTCTGATCTTCACAACACATCTTTGTGGAAGTGTATCATGGCATGAGCAAAGGAGATTTCTGAGGACCTCAGAAAAAGTTGCTGATGGTCATCAGGCTGGAAAAGTTTACAAAACCATCTCTAAGGAGTTTGGACTTCACCGAACCACAGTCAGACAGATTGTGTACAAATGGAGGAAATTCAAGACCATTGTGACCCTAACCAGGAGTGGTCGACCAACAAAGATCACTCCAAGAGCAAGACTTCTAATTGTCTGCAAGGTCACAAAGGAACCTTCTAAGCAACTAAAGGCCTCTCTCACATTGGCTAATGTTAATGTTCATGAGTCCACCATCAGGAGAACCCTGAGCAACAATGGTGTGCATCTTAGGGTTCCAAGGAGAAAGCCACTGCTCTCCAAAAAGAACATTGCTGCCTGTCTGCAATTTGCTAAAGATCACATGGACAAGCCAGAAGGCTATTGGTAAAATGTTTTGTGGACGGATGAGACCAAAATAGAACCTTTTGGTTTAAATGAGAAGCGTTATGTTTCAAGAAAGGAAAATACTGCATTCAGCATAATAACCTTATCCCATCTGTGAAACATGGTGATGGCAGTATCATGGTTTGGGCCAGTTTTGCTGCATCTGAGCCTGGATGGCTTGCCGTCATTGATCGAACAATGAATTCTGAATTATACCAGCGAATTCTAAAGGAAAATGTCAGGACATCTGCCCGTGAACTGAATCTCAAAAAGAAGTGGGTCATGCAGCAAGAGAATGACCCTAAGCGCACAAGTTGTTCTACCAAATAATGGTTAAAGAAGAATAAAGTTAAAGTTTTGGAATGGCCAAGTCAAAGTCCTGACCTTAATCCAATAGAAATGTTGTGATTGACAGGTGTAGCCCTTTTGAAAATGTTTCAGTCAAAACTTTTTGTCCTTTTCTCACTTTTTCTCTTGTGGCCAGCATTTTTGACCATTTTTGACCAAGTCGTTTGACTCTCCCATTTCTATTGGGAAGAAAAAGACTACTTCTTTGAGTTATAACTCATACTAGCATACTCCAGTGTTAAATGCAAACCATGTAAAATTGACCAGATCTGGTAGTATAATATAATCAGAGTGAAAGTCACTGGATATTGCGGCAGAGTGTAGAAATGTTTAAATCATTATATCGTGCAAGCCTAGTGGTTAGGTGGTTAGGCTCTTCTCGTGTGACAGTTGGTTAACAGTTTTCCTTTGCCGCATTCTTTTATTCTCTATCCTTTATGCTTTGTTCTTCTTCCTCCTCTACCAGAGCTGGACATATACAGCCATTATTGCCCCCACAAGACAAGTCACCAGTCACAGAAATTGATTTGATAATACAAATTCACATGTGTGGGCTACAGAGGAAAGGAATGAGACTGTCCTTCCTCCGAGAAACTAATTTGTCTTCTGCCACTATTTTTATCACTGTGATTGTTTATCCTTCATGTGATTGTCAGCTTTTTAGTATTCAAAACTCTTCAGCTGTCCAGTTTTTGCATGATAACCAAATGTGAATTAAATAAGAAATTTCCTTCCTAATGAAAGTATGATTAAATTTACATATGAGGATTTCTCAAACATCTAACAAATTGACTTGACTCATCTCAGTTCATCTCCATTCTTTATGAGTAAACCTCTGTTAGATTTCCATAAATGATTAAATATGCAAAATTAATAATGTCCTCAGACTTGGACCCTGCTGTAATAATAATAATAAAATAATAATAAAACCAAAACAACCAACACCAAAAAAAAAAAAAAAAAAAAAAAAAAAAAACATTACTTATTTGTTTTGTTTTGGTAGAATATGGACTACACTCCAGGAACTTGGAGGAGAACCGATGTCCATCTGGAGAACCCAGAGTACCACACCAGATGGTTCTTCAAGTACTTCCTGGGAAAAGGTGGGGGTTATGCTTTCAGCAGTGATGGAGTGTTCCCTCTTCAGTTATAAGATTCAGATCATTTTGTTATTATTCACTAAAAGCTGATCACTAATGCGTACCATAGCAGGCCTTACTAATAGGAGATGACATTTTAACATTAACACGATGTTAGCATACACATTACCTTTTGAATGAAATATATTCCACTATGCTTTGAGAATGTTCTTTTTGCTGTTTCATCATGTCAGAAAAGCCTTGATAGCATACGCATAATGCCAGCATTTTTAATTTTGCCATAAACCTGTATACAAACACTCGTGCACATACAAGAGCATTTGAGACACAATAAAAGTTTGTATGGCTTGCTATATTTAATAGCATCGTCAATACAGTGTGTGAGAACCCTCATCCGAGCATCAATATTTTCATCTCTCTCTCTCTCTCTCTCTCTCTCTCTCTCTCTCTCTCTTTCTTACACACACACATGCTTGCACACAGTGTTCTCCAGAGTGCACACACATTGCCACTGCATGCCCAGAAAGCAGATGCCTGCATTATGTCTTCTTAATTCGTTTAAAGCAGTACACATACATTTCAGGGAGTGGGAGAGATGGAGCTAGGGGAGAGAGATGGAGAGAGAGAATGAATATGTGACACAGGAAGGGTGGGGACAGTGAAACAGAACAGATCCCCATCCCTGTAATTGCATTTAAGGCTTTATTCATTTACCTTCTGTCTTCTAACCACCACTCTGCTTCTGTCCAAACTAGCTTTGGCAAATGTTTGAGCTTAAGACATTTTATATAGATATCCTGTATAAGTGTGTGTATTTATAGGTATAGACGTTCTTTTGGACATCTCTCTGGTCTCTCATTCTGTATGTTTGCTCTACATTTTGCCTCCAGTCCATCAGAACTATGTCGGTGTGGATGCAGAGAAAAACCCGTTCTACTTATCTGTGGTTTTGTCAGACCAGAACAACCAGAGGGTTCCCCAGTACCGAGCCATCCTTTGGCGCAAAACGGTGAGAGAGAATGTCTCTTATGATCAGTGAATCGTGTTCTCTTCCTGTTTCTAGTCATCCTGCTTAGCCACTCAGAAAACAGTCCAGAAGAGCTAATTGGTTTCATATCATTATAGAGGCTGATTTATTATGTTGAAGCTCAGTGTGTGTTTGTGTGTGTGTGTGTGTGTGCGTTTGTTTTATATACACACATTCCCTCACCCACCAAATAAATCAATAATTACACAAATTTATTCCACCAGTGGATATTTGTATAAATCAGATTAATGAAGTACAACCAATGCCGCATAATAGATAACATTATTTTTCTGCTGTGTCCACTTTTATTTCTGCTGAACTTGCAGTATTATTAAATCTCATGATCAGCCTAATTACTGTCTGTCTAATGCATGTCGCATTTTGTGTGTTTTTCTGCAGGGTACTCTTAAGATTAGCCTTCCTTACAGCCCTACAAAAACTCTATCAGTCAAATCCATATTAAGGTAAGCAGTACACTCGTGTGTGGCATGGCATACTGTCAGTAACACACCGATTTTTACACACATACAGGTGCATCTCAATAAATTAGAATGTCGTGGAAAAGTTCATTTATTTCAGTAATTCAACTCAAATTGTGAAACTCGTGTATAAAATAAATTCAATGCACACAGACTGAAGTAGTTTAAGTCTTTGGTTCTTTTAATTGTGATGATTTTGGCTCACGTTTAACAAAAACCCACCAATTCACTATCTCAACAAATTAGAATACTTCATAAGACCAATAAAAAAAAACATTTTTAGTGAATTGTTGGCCTTCTGGAAAGTATGTTCATTTACTGTACATGTACTCAATACTTGGTAGGGGCTCCTTTTGCTTTAATTACTGCCTCAGTTCGGCGTGGCATGGAGGTGATCAGTTTGTGGCACTGCTGAGGTGGTATGGAAGCCCAGGTTTCTTTGACAGTGGCCTTCAGCTCATCTGCATTTTTTGGTCTCTTGTTTCTCATTTTCCTCTTGACAATACCCCATAGATTCTCTGTGGTGTTCAGGTCTGGTGAGTTTGCTGGCCAGTCAAGCACACCAACACCATGGTCATTTAACCAACTTTTGGTGCTTTTGGCAGAGTGGGCAGGTGCCAAATCCTGCTGGAAAATGAAATCAGCATCTTCAAAAAGCTGGTCAGCTGAAGGAAGCATGAAGTGCTCCAAAATTTCTTGGTAAACGGGTGCAATGACTTTGGTTTTCAAAACACACAATGGACCAACACCAGCAGATGACATTGCACCCTAAATCATCACAGACTGTGGAAACTGAACACTGGACTTCAAGCAACTTGGGCTATGAGCTTCTCCACCCTTCCTCCAGACTCTAGGACCTTGGTTTCCAAATGAAATACAAAACTTGCTCCCATCTGAAAAGAGGATATTGGACCACTGGTCAACAGTCCAGTTCTTCTTCTCCTTAGCCCAGGTAAGATGCCTCTGACGTTGTCTGTGGTTCAGGAGTGGCTTAACAAGAGGAATACGACAACTGTAGCCAAATTCCTTGACACGTCTGTGTGTGGTGGCTCTTGATGCCTTGACCCCAGCCTCAGTCCATTCCTTGTGAAGTTCACTCAAATTCTTGAGTTGATTTTGCTTGACAATCCTCATAAGGCTGCGGTTCTCTCGGTTGGTTGTGCATCTTTTTCTTCCACAATTTTTCCTTCCACTCAACTTTCTGTTAACATGCTTGGATACAGCACTCTGTGAACAGCCAGCTTCTTTGGCAATGAATGTTTGTGTCTTACCTAGTGAACCAAACTGAGAGACCATTTTGAAGACTCAGGAAACCTTTGCAAGTGTTTTGAGATGATTAGCTGATTGGCATGTCACCATATTCTAATTTGTTGAGATAGTGAATTGGTGGTTTTTTTTAAACGTGAGCCAAAATCATCACAATTAAAAGAACCAAAGACTTAAACTACTTCAGTCTGTGGCATTGAATTTATTTAATACACGAGTTTCACAATTTGAGTTGAATTACTGAAACGAACTTTTCCACGACATTCTAATTTATTGAGATGCACCTGTACAAAGTGTCTTAAGAAGTAGGCCTGGACTGGCCATTGGAAGTACTGGGAGATTTCTCAATGTCCTGGTACTGTATGGTAATACGTCAACACAAAATCTGTGAAAGGACCTATTATTGAGGGCGTTACTGTATTAAACAGTGTGTTGATGTATTAGAACCGCAAACTTTAATCTTTCCTTAATTGTTAGCTCTAAAAATTAGCTCCATTATGAAGCACTTCTGGGGAACGGTGGCTTAGTGGTTACTAAGGGTTGGGGGTTTCAATCCTGCCGCCGCCCTGTTCTCCGCGTGCTTCGGGGGTTTCCTCCGGGTACTCCCGTTTCCTCCCCAGTCCAAAGACATTGTAGGCTGATTGGCATTTCCAAATTGTCCGTCGTGTGTGATTGTGCCCTGCAGTGGGTTGGTACCCCATCCAGGGTGTCCCTCACCTTGTGACTTGAGTACCCTGGGATAGGCTCCAGGCTCCTCCATGACCCTGTGTAGGAAAAGCAGTATGGAGAATGGATGGATGAAGCACTTCTCACACCTGACTGCTTGCATGTAGGGGAAATTTTGTACATTTTCATTTGTCTAGATGAAAGTGAATGGAAATAATGAAATCGCAAACCACAGTCTTGAAAACTTAATTAGTAAGGAAGATGCAATTTACAAAAACTGGATTCATGAGATGGTAAATTCCGAATTCACTTCAACTAACTCTAATCTGAACTTAATAAACTTGACCTATGCTTCCTGAAACATTATAGTGAAAACATTTACTATACACAGCATAATGGTTATTAATTCATTCATTGATCTTCATGCAGTGGTCTTTTCTGGTAAATTACATGATCAGTGTGATCAAATGTACGTAGCTAGATGCCATGGCAAAATTCAGAGGAAACATTCCTTATTTAAAAATAATGAACATACCAACACCAGGCGAGATGTATTTGACCCCTCTCCAGATCTGGAATTACCATCCGTCTCAGGTGACTGATTTCAAGTGGACATTTTCAATGCCTGAGCAGGGTCAAGTGCATCTTGTGATCCCATCACTCAGAACACTTGCGGAGATGTTCTGGGACCCATGTGGTCTTATTTGTAGTCTGCACAGCTGATGCGTCCACAGCAAAAGGCCAGATTTCTTCATGAGGAATCATTCAACAAAGCTATTCATACTTGTAACATGTTGACTTTTTGGCTAAAGCTTGGGCATTTTACATAAATCACATTTATTAATTCTCTATTTTTAAATCATGAATGGCCTTCTCATATGTGTGTTTCTTGTTATCTTTCTCAACATAAGCTCTGTTCATTACTTTTTGAGTGTAGTCTATTTGTGTTCTGTTAGTGAAGTGGTCCACAGCTGTTCTTTATTTATGAAAATATACAGTGGTGCTTGAAAGTTTGTGAACCATTTAGAATTTTCTATATAACTGCATAAATATGACCTAAAACATCATCAGATTTTCACACAAGTCCTAAAAGTAGGCAGAGAACCAAATTTAAAAAATGAGACAAAATATTATTACCAATATTACATATCTGTGAGTGGCAAAAGTATGTGAACGTCTAGGATTAGCAGTTAATTTGAAGGTGAAATTAGAGTCTTAGAGTCTAGTTTAGTGTAGAGTCTAGTGTTTTCAATCAATGGGATGACAATCAGGTGTGAGTGAGCGCCTTGTTTTATTTAAAGAACAGGGATCTACCAAAGTCTGATCTTCACAACACATGTTTGTGGAAGTGTATCATGGCACATGCAAAGGAGAAGAAACAGAGTTGTTAATGCTTATCAGGCTGGAAAAGGTTACAAAACTATCTCTAAAGAGTTTGGACTCCACCGATCCACAGTCAGACAGATTGTGTACAAATGGAGGAAATTCAAGATCATTGTTCCCCTCCTCAGGAGTGGGGACCAACAAAGATCACTCAAGAGCAAGATGTGTAATAGTCTGCGAGGTCACAAAGGAACCCAGTGTAACTTCTAAGCAACTAAAGGCCTCTCTCACATTGGCTAATCTTAATGTTCATGAATCCACCATCAGGAGACCACTAAATAACAGTAGTGTGCATGGCAGGGTTGCAAAGAGAAAGCCACTGCTCTCCAAAAAGAACATTGCTGCCCATCTGCAGTTTGCTAAAGATCACGTGGACAAGCCAGAAGGCTATTGTAAAATATTTTGTGGAAGGATGAGACCAAAATAGATTTTTTGGTTTAAATGAGAAGCATTATGTTTGGAGAAAAGAAAACACTGCATTCCTGCATAAGAACCTTATCCCATCTGTGAAACATAGTGGTGGTAGTATCATGGTTTGGGCCTGTTTTGCTGCATCTGAGCCTGGACGGCTTGCCATCATTGATGGAACAATGAATTCTGAATTACACCAGCGAATTCTAAAGGAAAATGTCAGGACATCTGCCCGTGAACTGAATCTCAAGAAAAAGTGGGTCATGCAGCATGAGAATGACCCTAAGCGCACAAGTATTTCTACCAAATAATCATTAAAGAAGAAGAAAGTTAATGTTTTGGAATGGCCAAGTCAAAGTACTGACCTTAATTCAAAATAAATGTTTTGGAAGGACCTGAAGCAAGCAGTTCATGTGAGGAAACCCACTAACATCCCAGAGTTGAAGCTGTTCTGTACTGAGGAATGGGCTAAAATTCCTCCACACTCCAAGTGATCAACAGTTAACGGAAATGTTTAGTTGCAGTTATTGCTGCACAAGGGGGTCACACCAGATACTGAAAGCAAAGGTTCACATACTTTTGCCGCTCACAGATATGTAATATTGGATCTTTCTCCTCAGTAAGTAAATGACCAAGTATAATATTTTTGTATCATTTGTTTAATTGGGATCTCTTTGTCTACTTTTAGGACTTATGTTTTAGGTCATATTTATGCAGAAATATAGAAAATTCTAAAGGGTTCACAAACTTTCAAGCACCACTGTATGTAATAACATGAGATCTGGGAGAAATATTTAAGAAAATGACCAAATTTATTACCGCTGCATTTGTGAGGGACTGATTTTTTTAGTCCTTGGACTCCAGCCGCATGTGTCCACGTGCTCGCAATAAATTTTTAATTCACTTACTTCTCTCTCTTTTCATTTGGGTGATTGTTAAAAGCACATGAAACATGATTAGATGAGCAAAAGCTGCGCACAATGGAGCACAGCCTGATGACAGTATGAACATAGCTTTTATCAACTCGTTAGAGCGCCCAACGATTTAATTAGGAAATGACATCTGACGGCTAAATATAAGCACTTTGTTGGAGTTTTGTTTGGTATTGTTTAGTATTTTTGGGGCTTGTTTGTAAAGTGACAGCAGTATGTTTGGCAGTCGCAGGGAAGAAGCTGTTGCAGAGTCTGGTGGTTGTGGTATGTATTCTCCAGTACCTTGTGCCAGATGGCAGGAGGGAGAAAAGTCCATGATAGGGGTGGGAGGGGACATGCTTAGTGCCGGTGGCCTTGGGGACAAAATGTGATACAATGCACAGACAGTAACCCGAGCTCAGGAGACCCTGGAGCTGTGAGGTGGTATGGTGGAATGATATGAAAAATTCAATGCAGCATTACAGGTTTCTGTCTGCTCACAGCTTCATATTTTTATAGATGGTGTTTCTATGTTTGTTCTTGAAAAAGTAGGTGACCCTGCTTTTAAAAATATTATAACTTATTTTAAGGAACGTGTAGCACCCAGGAGTACTGTTTTTATGTAATATGAATCTTGTTAAGTTTTAGTTTCCTTGTCATGGTATACCATAATACTGCCACATTGTTAACTTAAACTATAAGAGCACATTGGTCATTGTTCCCCTTTTCCCTCTGTCTCTGCAGTGCTATGAACATGGAGCGCTTCGAGAAGGGCCCTAGAGAGATCCTCAGCCCAGAGATCCAAAAGGTTCGAGTCACATCTGTCACTGCATAAAAGGGGAATATGTCTTTTGACAAATTTTTTAATTTGCACTGCACTGAAATTTCTATATAATTAGTTTCAAGTACTGTTTTTATTTTCCACAGGACCTACTGGTACTGGAAGAGCAAGAGGTAATTTTGGATTTTAGAATTCTCTATTTCAGACAGATAGCAAAATAATGCTACTGACTGTGCATGAACTTAAATCATGTTTGTCTGTTCTTGTAGGGCAGCGTAAACTTTAAATTTGGAGTCCTCTATGCGAAAGATGGCCAGCTGACCGATGATGAAATGTTTAGTAACGGTAAACACAGCATTACAACCCTGATATACCTCGATATAATTTGACATAATTCCATTATACAAGATTTACACATCATTGCCAATTAGGCTTGTCCTTTTAATGTTGCTAATACATCTAATTTTAGCCTTTTCAAACTTTTTTAGAGACTGGAAGTGAGAACTTTGACAAGTTTTTGAATCTGCTTGGTGACACAATTTGCCTGCAAGGCTGGGCTGGTTATAGAGGCGGCCTGGACACTAAAAGTAACCTTACAACTCTATACATGAACACATATACAGTATACGCATACCCATTCTCGTATATAAATTTCATAGACAATCCTAAATGGAGATACTGACGTTTTTGTGAATGTCACACAATTAATTACGCTTTCTCTTTCTTGCTAGATGACACTACAGGAATACACTCCATCTATACAGTATATCAGGGTCACGAGCTCATGTTCCATGTATCCACAATGTTACCTTACTCTAAAGAGAATAAGCAACAGGTGGGTTTTATTACAATTATATATATATATATATATATATATATATATATATATATATATATATATATATATATATATATATATATATATATATATATAATAATTATATACTTATATATATATTTTAACATGTAAACAATAAAACACTTTGGGGACAATAAGCATCGACAGGGTGGTGTGATGCAGGCTGATACAGAGAGGAGTTACTATTACCACAACAAAGCTAATTATTTTCTGATAACAGCATGTCACAAAATGTTTTATTTCTCTTATATGACAGCAGTTTGCCAATTAATTCACACTGTATAATGTATCCATTTATAGTTATGTTTAATGTTGTAGAACATCTGTGAAACAAGTCATCACTTCCCTTATAGTAGCTATAAAGAGTTATTCTCTCACCAGTCTCCTTTTTTCTCTCCCTTGTTGTTATAAGACAAAAAAAACAGCTTGTGAAAGTATAAAAGTCCTTTGTCCTAAAACACTCTTGTGGGGGGAAATTCACTGACTGTACTGACAAAGCTCTGACACTGGAGACTCCTTCCTTAAATGTTGAATAAATGTGTCCTTACAGAAAGCTTCACCATCAACAATGATATTGGTTAGATAACGGCATGTTTTTTTTAAAATTGGCTTATTATTAGTTTTCGATTATCTGGAACAATTGAATTGTCGATCTGTGAATTTTTACTATAGCAACGATAATGTGTTAGAATTAATATCAACATTTGGGTTATATCCGGATCTGCTATTCTAGAAAATAAATCAACACCTACTGACCAATCAGAGTGGAGAATTCAACAGTGCTGCGGCTTAGTGGTTAGCACGTTTGCCCCGCACCTTCGAGATTGGGGGATCGAATCCTGTGCGTATTCTCCCAGTGCTTCGGGGTTCCTCTGGATACTCTGGTTTCCTCCCCTAGTCCAAAGACATGGTCTGTAGTCTGATTGGCATTTCCAAATTGTCTGTGGTGTGAATGTGTGTTCGATTGTGCCCCGCGATGGGTTGGCACCCTGTCCAGGGTGTCCCCTGCCTTGTGCTGCGAGTTCCATGGGATAGGCTCCATGATACCCTACGACCCTGTGTAGGATAAGCGATATGGAAAATTGATTGATGGATGGATTATTCATGTTGTTTTAAATTGGGAGGCATGGTGGCTTGGGACACGTCCAGGGTTGCATGTTCCCTGTGCTTCGGGGGTTTCCTCCCCCAGTCCAAAGACATGCGTTGTAGGCTGATTGGCATTTCCAAATTGTCTATAGTGTGTGAATGGGTGTGTGATTGTGCCGAGTGATGGATTGTCCAGGGTGTCCTGCGCCTCGTGCCCTGAGTCCCCTGGGTTAGGCTCCAGGCTCCCCGTGACCCTGCATAGGATAAGCGGTACAGAAATGGATGGATGCTTTTGTAAATTATTGGCTGGCACTGGAACAAATTTACTACTTGGGTAGAGGCTAGCAAATGCATGGCAGTTGTGACTTTGACTGTGGTCATTCACAGTGTTTCCTGGAAGTTGAAATATGGTTTTGGTCACTGGTTAAAATGAAAGTAGGACACTTGCTTGTCTGGTTTGTGTCAGGTCCGATACATTACATCAACTGGTCAGTCAAAGCACATGCCCTGTAAATGACTACAGTGCAGTGAGACTAATGTGCATTTTACAAGAGACCAAGCATTTATTTTGGCAAAAGATGAGCCAGTCTGTAAGAGAGTAGATTAAATGGGTTATAAGGCATTTGCTCTGCTGTTATTCTGACTTTCTTCAGCCCATCTCTGTGTACCTTTCTCTAGGGACATTTTGTATTCTCTGTTAGACATTGTAACATTACTCACCTTCCGAGCTCAGCAATTCATCTCATTTTGTGCTCTCAGAGCATCACCTTCTTACCTACCTCTCTCTTAATAATCCTGTACTTTGTACATAAATTAAAGGAGGGACATTATGTCTTTCTGCTGTCTGTGTAAGAGTGAGTCATACACAGTCTCAGCTGAGCCAGATCAACTTTATGAGAAATTAAAGCGATTTGTATCATTTTGAAAGATCAGGATTATGAGTTAATTACAACGGCTGGCACTGTGATAGCACCTATTTCATTTGTATGTATTTGACATCTTCTCTACTAATCCATAAGGAGATTCACACATGCAGCCAAAGCACAGGACCCACTGTCATATTAAATAACATGCTGGACTGGTGAAAAGAACGAGAATAATTTGCACAGCCTGTTCCAGGAATCCATTAGCTTAAGAGGTTGGATGAGGTCATTAATCAGAAAGGTTGATTTTAACAGTGAGTTCATGGTTGTTTTTGGTGTGGTAAAGTTTAGTTAAGATTTTGTATTAGGAGACAATGGGAATAAGCGAATTTCAACTTTTTTTTTTTTTCCAAAACCTAGGTAGCAAGCAGTATTGTTTGTTATTATGCTAGGTTTAATAAGACAGTAAGGTTAAAGGTTTTCTGAATTGAACTAGATATCAGCTAAACACTCCCCCTTACCTTTATAGGCATTTCAAGTGAATGAATTACAAACCTCAGTTTCATACGCAGATGTTCTTGCTTACCTTTGCATAATGCTTGGTGCCACAAATGAAGAAAATCTACAAATGAATCAATTTCGCGGACAGCATGCATGTCACCAGGGACATGCTAGGTATTTCAAATATTACAGATTCAGTACTCAATGCTACTCACACACAGGCTTTTTGTCCTATACTTAATTTCTTCATGGTTTCTCTCAGTGCTCGTTCAGATCAGTTTCCTAACCTCACAAAGCGATCCCCACCTAGTGACTGGAAGATCACATTACAAGCCATGTCTTTGTATGCAGCAGGGGTCATCAGCTGGTCAGGTGAATCAGGTGTCTTTTAGCAGGGAAATCACTAAACTGTGCTGAAAGGTGGCCCTGTAGGACTGAAATCGATCATCTCTGATATACATAATCATTGTGGAAAAGCAAGATCAAAACAACTAGACTAAACAGCAAGCTTGTAAACATGGTGGTGTTGTTCTTCCTTGCATAATAAATTGCTAGATATAGGGATGCATGCCTTGCAATATATAAATAAAAACAGATAATGAAGATATTGCTATATATTGTAGATAACTGATTGAGCACAGTGGACTTGTTTCAAGTTTTAAATAAGAAGTGTCAGATAGTTTCAGGTCATTGAATACCTCAGGTATCACAGATCTTTCCAGATACAGCAACAGTTAAAAACATGAAATGCCATGTATCATTTTAGATTATGATTTTGACACCCGGATGATCGCTTTTAAATTTTCTAAAACATCTGTTAGCTTTGTCTCGCGCTTTGCCTGCCGAACACTTCACTTTTTTTTTTCACCTTTTCTCTACTGTTGATAATATCAACTGGTTATCAGTTCCAGTTTTTCCTTTATACCTTATTCTCTTTCTGTTTATCAGATCAGACATGAGGTTGAGTATGAGTGCAGCTCTTGAGTTACTTGGGGCTTTCAGAGCTTTCAGAGTTCACAACAGCAGGCTTCTGAAAGCACCTGCACTCGCTCAAGGCCTTACATCCCCTTTACTGAGCACCACTTGAACTCTTACTGTCAGTCTGCATTTACCAATGATGACTGTGAAAAGAGCACATACTACACACGCGCACACACACACACACACACACACACACACATTTAAAATATCAAGCATTATTGCAGTAAAGTAAAGGTGGGCGCATCCAATAATTTCTGGGAATATTTCTAGATTTCTATTTCATGCACTGTATACACATATATACTGCATAATGGACTAATAGCACTGTACGGTGTGCTGGCATTTGGCAAATGTAATTATTGTACATTATATATGTTGTCTACAGGTTAACCTGTCCATTGCGGATCAATTATTATATTATAATATTATAATATTTTGTTTGTTTCTGACAACATTAACATTAGACACACCATGGTCACTTGTATTCTATACAAACCATTCAAACATTACAGTAGAATTACAGAAAACAGATATAACATTTATTTCACCATCTTGGATTTGTGGAAATCACATTGCAGTCATATATCAGAGTTTTCAAAAAGTTATGAATTCGTGGTCAAAAACAGTGACAGTGTGGACTAGGTCTAAATGAAGAGTTATCAGATATGCAGTGGGTTCAGACTTTAGCTCAGTATTGAGACCCCTTTTTTTTTTTTTTTGCACATTTTATTCTTATAGATTTAATTTAAACTTGAGTCAGTTTACTTTTTTGGCCATCAATCTATACACAATAACCCATAATGACTAAAGTGAAAACAATCTTTTAGAAAGTTTTGCAAATTTATTAAAAATCAAAAACTATTTCAGTATTGTATCTAAGTATTCAGACCTTTTGTTCATTACTCTGTTGCACCTTTGGCAGTCATTATAGCTTCGAGTTTTCTTGGGTCGGACTCTACTAACTCAGCACACCTGGATTTGGGCAGTTTCTCCCATTTCCCTGGCAGATCCTCTCAAGCTGAATGAGATTGGATGGGGAGCATCTGTGAATTGCCAACTTCAGGTCTTTCCATAGATGTTCTATGGGGTTCAGGTCTGGTCATGGACATTCAGATACTTGTTCCTAAAGCCACTCCAGTGTTGTTTTGGTGAACCTTTGCCCCAGTCTAAGGTCGTGTGCATTCCGGAGCAGTTTTGCATCAAGGACTTTTGTATATTTTTCCGCATTCATCCTTGTCTCTATTCTGAAAATGCATTGAAATTAAACGCTTACCCCCCAGTCTTTCTCCTGAGATAAATGACTTTAGAAGACTTGTGCTTTTAAGTTAGAATAATTTATTTAGATAACCAATTTCTCTTACTGTATACAGTAATTATGCTTACTATGTTTGTGCAGTCAGGAGCACAAATGGGAAAGCATAGTGGATTAGAAGGGAAACATTGTTTTTAATGGACACAATACAGTGAATGAATGAAATATTTTGATATTAATGTATTTTCTTTCTGGCCATTTAGGTGGAGAGAAAGAGACATATTGGGAATGACATCGTCACCATCGTATTCCAGGAAGGAGATGATGCCTCAGCAAGTTTCAAGCCCTCCATGATCAGATCTCATTTCACACGTATCCTTTTACAAAAATAACTAATCTAGACAAATCGACTAATTTAAAGCAGGGCAGTTAAACATAATGTTTCTCTATATTAAAACGGTAATTCATGTATCCTTAACTCCCCTTCCAGATATTTTTGCCTTAGTTAGATACAACAATCAGAATGACAGCTATAGGTATCTGTATGAGTTGTTATATTTTAAATTTCTCATTAGTAGTTGTTTGTAAGATTTATTTGGTCAGAGGCATTTTTGAAAATACATTTCTGAAGAAAAAAAAAATTGCATTGATATTGTATTAAAAAACACACATATATCATATTCTTGCACGTGCCCGGTAACAAATCACATTTAACTCTCAT
This sequence comes from Cranoglanis bouderius, assembly GCA_023630585.1. Classification (NCBI taxonomy): domain Eukaryota; kingdom Metazoa; phylum Chordata; class Actinopteri; order Siluriformes; family Cranoglanididae; genus Cranoglanis; species Cranoglanis bouderius. The sequence continues at coordinate 20,958,935 of CM042540.1, forward strand.
ACATCAAAGAGGGAAATATCATATATGGCTTCCTCTTTTAAACATTTAACAAATGTGTAAAAAAAATAAATAAAATAAAATTTAAGAAATCACATATGCACCCATGGTGCATATTGGACACAGTCTGCTGTAAAATGGTCTTAAGAGGTGCCCCAAACTAAGTTTAAAAAATACTTAAGAAAAAATATAATGACTTTTAGTACTACTATAGTAATACTTTTAGTTTTAATTATTTAAAAATGAAATGATCTTTATGAAATGAAAGTTTATCTGCATAGAACTTAATATGAACAGTTAACAGTTAGGTAAAAATCACTAGTACAGACAACCCCATGTGGTGTTGTGACCCCAAGGTTGAGAAACCGTGGCATAATGAATATGATATAATGTGATATTAATATTTTGCAGGCTGAAGATTTTCTCAGAAGAGAGTGTGCCGTTGTTCGGACCACCCCTTCCCTCACCGCCAGTATTTACAGACCACCAGGAGTTCAGGGACTTTTTACTAGTCAAATGTTAGTCTGCTCTTTTTATTATTATGATTATTCTTTTTTTTTTATTTTTTTTTTTATTTTTTTTTTTACATTTTTAAATATGTTTACGTATTTTTTGTTTGAGTATATAGCGTTAGCAAGAGAACATTACTGGCTAGTAAGGTGGAAGTGACAGCAAAGCTTATTTAGTTTTTCAGCATGGAGGTTTCCTTTAATGTCTGTCACGTCTGTCTCTCGGTATTTGTATTTCCCTCTTGCTCACACTTACTCTCCATCTCTCAGTAATAAATGGAGAGAAAGCCACTCTTGAGACCCCCACATTTGCTCAGAAACGTCAGCGGACTCTTGACATGCTGATTAGATCTCTGTATCAAGACCTCATGCCAGACCTGCACAAGGTACATGCACTAATTATCGGCTATCTAACACTTTTTTCTCTTTCGCTGCATCCTGTTCTTAAGGCACAGCAGACTCATTTTGTTGTTTATAACTCCTCATTATCTTGCCACCTTGTCTGCAGAAGCTCACTTTTCTCTCACCCTTCCTCTATCACCTTTCACTGCTTACTCATGCTCTCATGTTGGTAGAAATGAAAGATTTTTAAATATTCATTAGAATATAGTAATTTGTGTAAAAAATGAGAATCTGCAGGTTTAGACATTTATTATTATTATTATTATTATTATTATTATTATTATTATTATTATTATTATAGTTATATAATATATATAAATGTATCAGTTGCTCCCCAAAGGCCTAACTATCTACCATCACATATTTCTTCCTTGCACATATGCAGCTATTTAGATTAAGGATTTTTTGTGTGTTGATGGATTGTATTAAAAGTACATAACATGACGTTTTATTTATCTTTGTATTTTGTACTTTAAATTTTTTTTTATAGGACTATATGAATTGCTTCTTTTTCGCTGATTCGAGCTGAAAAATGTCAACAATTATTAAAACCTATAGTATTGCACCCCTAGGTTTTAGCCACTGCCTCCCAGGCCCTAGGTTTATGGGTTTTAACTTTGCCAACCTTTTAATGTTGTTTCCTAACAACCAGTTCTTACCCAGTGCCTGCTCTGATGCCCCCTGCCTACCTTCTTCTACCCTGTTCTGGATTTCTGCTTTTTTCCCCCGGGTCATTCTCTAAGACTCGTGTGTGTGTGTGTGTGTGTGTGTGTGTGTGTGTGTGTGTGTGTGTGTACATGTGCATGTGTGCCTGTGTTTGTGTGTGTTTGGGTTACTGTTCCTGTAGGTTCCCTTTTCTCCACAGAACATGTTAAACCGTCGCTCCTTCAGTGACGTGCTGCCTGAATCACCCAAGTCGGCCCGCAAGAAAGAGGAGGCACGCCAGGCTGAGTTTGTCCGGATAGGGCAGGTAACGCACACATATACACATCCACCAAGGACCTATGAACATGTACACACACTAAAAACAATGTATGCATTACAGAGTTTTAAAGCACTCTTGCATTTTTTTTTAAATAAATGACTTGTTTCAAATCATACATCATTTGAACAACTCAAAAGCCTACCCCAATACAGAAACACACAAAGCAAAGCCTTGTGGAAACAATCATTAAATTGACTTCATGGCAGTTTATGTAATGTAGTTGTCTTCCTAGGCATTGAAGTTGAAGACCATAGTAAGAGGGGATGCTCCTACTAGTCTAGTCAACACTGGTCTTTACAGAAAAGAGGTGAGAAGAACTGGCAGAAAATGCATGAGAGTGTGAGTGCTTCTTTAACACTCATGTTCTGTCGTTGATTTAATGAGCTTTGTTGGATTTGTTTCCCAAAATATAATAAATTTAGTAATTTAAACCCCACCAATGCTAATCAGTAAAGCAGTTACTAAGGATGAATGAGCACTGTACAGGTGTCGCTCAAGCCCTGCACAAGCACCCACTGTACTCCTAGGTTAATGAACGTGACCTTTTTTTGTCCCACACACTTTATATCTGACTGTCCACTCCCACGGGATTCCAGTCCTGATGTACACCTCTAACCTAAACTATCTGATTTGATTTTTTTAGCAGTAAAATTGTAAAATTTATTTTAAAGCATCCTTATATATTTTATTCCTTGACATACGGCTAATTTTACCTAGGCGAATATTGATATATCCTTTAGACTTACATTTTCGTAAACTTTAGAATTAAATGGACTACTTCCAGGTTGCAGTTCAGCAGTAACTTTTTGGCAAAGCATGCACTACAGTATATAGTGCCTTGTTCAAAAAGCAGTCTGTGTTGAATTGTGCTGATCAGACTGTTACAGTTGGACTGAAATGCTATAAGTTATGGATACGATTGTATACAATGAGTGAAGATACAATTGCAATATACGTAGTTTCCATATATGGATACAGTTAATTTAGAAAAAAAGAAAGTAAATGTTTTGCATCGTGTGGGCTCTTTAAAACACCATATACATTAATCTGAATAAAGCATAATTATTAATTAACCGTTCGTTAAAAAAAACAAACACAAAAATCCTTAACAAATAACATACTTGTTGAAGGGTGTGTGTGTGGTGTGTGTGTGCAATGGTACGAATGTAAGTGTTATTTTCTAATATAGTATTATTGCACTGGAGCACACATTTAAAAACAGGTTTATATCTGCTTTTGCAGCCATGGGAGTCTCAGTCTTTCTGCAGTAGCTTTGCACATGAAATCGTCTGTGGAGATTCCTGGGGGCAGTCATTATTGGTAGCCACTGACTCAGCCGGGGTCATGCTGTTAGAGGGTAAGAATATCTCATTATCAGTCACCAGTTATTCACATGCTGAAAATGTAAAATGTAACACATAAGAATGACCCATAAATTACTAGCTGTTAAGGCTAGTGCAGGTACAGGGTTAGCATGTACTGCTTTGCCTTGTTAAAGGTATAATTTTAACTCTAAATACAGTATTTCTCAAACACAGCCCTAGAGAAGAGTCTTAAAGTCAGCCAAGAACTGCTTTTATTGCTGCAGTTAGGAAATGTAAATAAAATGTCATTATACTTTTCAAACAAGGATACAAATTTTTGTAAAAAGTAGAATTTTGAACCCTGCCGTGAGAATGTATATAGAATTTTTGGTAGACGTACAGATCAATTGTTTAGCTGTTTGATTGAAGTCAAATTTCATATGTTGAATAATCCTTTGACAACCTGATACATAAAGTAGTATGGTGTATGTTTGTCAAATCTACATTATTAATCTTTCTTCTTGTTTTTTGTAGCCTCAGATCCCTTGCTTTCCAGTGCAGGTAAGATATCATCAGTACAGGTGAATTAAAGGCTACATATTGTAGCACATAATAAATAACAGTTTATGTCATACTCGGAAATATATTTCGCATATGATGATAATATGGCTGAAACACAGGATAATTTCTAACACAAAGTAATACAGGGTTATATGTAATGCATTTTTTTTTTGGATATTTTTCATTATTTTGACCTAATATTTTTTTTTTATAATTTATTTTTTGTTGCTTTGTTAAGTGCTAACTATTTGATGTGTTATTTTCCATGGCAAATCAGACTCTCCATCCCTGCCTCCAGTTCAAGTGATCGACAAGACTCTGTCCGTCAAACAGATGCATGTACTTGAACCTCAGGATCTCCTCATTATGCGGGCTGATAAAGGTGTGTGTGTGTGTGTGTGTGTGTGTGTGTGTGTGTGTGTGTGTGTGTGTGTGTGTGTGTGTGTGTGTGTGTGTTAAAAGACGATTTAAAACCCCACAAAACCTAACTCCTGCTTTCTGATTAGTAATGATTAGTAATACATGTACAAATGTGCAAGAATGTATCCATTTGGGCAAAGCTTTACTTTTACTAACCAAAGGGATGATGTCGCTTGTCCTTTCTGCATTGTTACTGGGTGATAACAAACTAGTGAAACAAAACTAACTTGGCAAACATAGGTTACTGTGATATTTAGTGGGCTTGTACATGAACGGTTGAACAATCCCAGTTCTCCCAGGATCTTCCACTATATGTTGTACATGTGATGTAGCAAGCTGGGATAAAGAGACATACTCATTAGAGTAGATCTGACGATCAAAATCAGCTGGCCTCTCTTTTATATTTTTGTATAACAGATAAGAAGAAATATAGAAAAGTAATAAAGTGCATGGAAAGCAAATAATGTGTGTGAAACAGTATCTTCTGGCCTAATGAGCATCTTAACACCTGTGGAAACAGCACAAAGCAGCTTTTCTTACACACACACACACACACACACACACACAGAGTCGTAAGTTATACTATATTATCTAGATTCAAAGCTCATTAGACAGTCCCTCCAGGATTTTGAGATTGCAGAAATTTGCACAAAATCGAGCAAACTCTACAATATTTGGAGTAGTTTGCAATATTTCAAAATTACCACATATTTTCCACAGATTTGTGACAAGACGCGGCATGTGATGTCATCACAACGCACAATCAGCCAAAGCCCTCTTCGATTCATGTGCGCCGAACATGAGTACAGCTAAAAGGTCTCATTTACCAACAAACGTCACTCTGAAAGACCGTGCAATTCAAGTAGTTTTCCACAACAAAAAAAGCACAAAAACCTCCGGAAGTTGCATCGCAAACTTTCAAAAAAAGCCGCAGCAAAATCAAGCATTTTTGGCCGAAACAATCACAAAAAACTCTGTGAAATCCTGTATGGACTGATTAGAGAGACATGAGTAGAAGTAACAGACACTCATACAAAACTCCACCTTCTAGCGTTTCTGGTTCTAGCAAAAGCCAAAGCCTGTTCAGTCTGGACTTTCACCTGAGGTAGGATCTTATTCTGAAACCAGGCAACCTCTGTTTACAATACCAACAATTTCAGTAGATAACAAATAAGAAATCTTAGGAAGACAAGAAACAGTACTATTTTGCTGTCTATTGTCTGACTTCTGTAGTGTGTATAAGTTGTATACGCTTACTTAAGAAGCCAACATGTACTGTGTACAAGTGCTGAATACGTGTTTTGGCATGTTAAGTATTAACTGATCATCAACAGGCCTGCTCCACAAATTGAAGAAAATCAATTCAGCTTTCTGTAATGAGGAACTGCTGTGCCTTGATTTATCGCCTGGCTGTGTTGGACTCAAAACATGACAGCAGTGTCTCTTCTACAATCAACATTGAAGTAACATAAAAACAGCATGTTGCGAAATTGATGCAAGATGAGACGTTATAACCTCCCTTCCATTTCTCATATCAGTGAGACATATACGTGGTGTTGCTTGTATTTCAGGGAAAGACGCCCGACTCTATGTGTACAAACTGAGCGCTCTCAAGCGAGGGATAGAGGAGCGGCAACTTGTGCGCACCAAATGTGACAGCAGAGAGAACAAACTGGAGAAAACCAAGGGTATAAGAGACTTGATTTGTACAAATTAATATCTAAACTCTGTAAAAATATTAATCTGTAGAATCGATCCATGAATCCTGTTTTTAGTGGTAAAACTTTATTCTGTCAATTATTATCTAATTATTTCAAATAGCGTTAGAGGCACCCAGGATACTAACATCCAAAAAAGTATAACTGTTGGGTTAATGTAGAATTGACATCAGTTCACAGTCTGCATTTACAGTATTCGCAGTATTGATTACAAAAAATATTATTATCATGGACACTTGTGTTTGTCATCACGACCCATGTGTTTTATAAATTGTAAGCTTGGAGTCGAGTTATGTTCAAATGACCAAACAATGCAATTATGGCATTCATTCTAAAACATTGGGGTTTGGGGTCTGTTGGAAAAGTGTAAACAAAGGAACATTTTTCTTCTTGGTTTGTGTTGGTTCTGTCGCTTTAGGCTGCCATCTGTATTCCATAAACACACACCATGGAGTGGAGCTACGCATTGTGGCAGCGATTAGGAACAAGCTCCTCCTTATAACAAGGAAACACCCTCGTCTCGACTGCCTCAGCTGTGTCAGCACAAGCATGGGAACGAGTGATTCCCCAGTTGAGGAGTTCCAGTACATCCGGGTAGGAGAGGATGAGAATGTACACTAATAAAGTTTGCTTATGTTGAATACCATCCATTGTTTTCAGGCTTTGGCAGCACTAGTTACTGTGGTTCTGTGATAACCACAAGGAGATGTAAAAATTACCTTTTTGTGTACATGCACAAACATGCCTAGACCTACCAAAATAGTCAGCATTTCCGTTAAATACCACTTCCATACAGCCATCGTTCCCTGGAAGCCTTTTGAGTTCTTGCCAGGTTGGCACTGGCTCTGAATCACAAGGAACCCTTGTGATTAATTGACAAAATTGGGTGATATGACCTTGGTCAGAAATCCTGGGTTCATTTGTAGAAGGGGATCTAGCCCTAGAGTGAGGTATTGGTAGAAGTCCACTGTCACAGGTTAACCTGAGAACAGTGTATGCCAATGGAGAAGTACTGAACTCAAGAAGTATATAGCCACAGGCCTGAAAGTGAAATCCAATTATGGCCCCAGTATCGCATGTTAGCGGAATCCAACTAACATAGCAGACTCACTAGTGAAAATGCGTGGTATGGTGAGGCAGAACCACTCAATCCTGCTAGTCACTCGCTAGACAGTGGGGGATGTGAATACTTTTAGGAGATGGCATTGTGGAAGAAGGAAACAGAACTATAGCAAATTTCTAGGCAGTTCACAAGTAACTTAACTGTTATCATCTTCTAACAAGTAGCACATGATATTGACTCAGGTAGTAAGGTCTTACGTGTGTTTTGTATGGTTGTCTAGACTGTTTTCATTAAGTTAACAGCAAACATCGACTTCTGTTAGCAAATCCTTATGTTTGGCAAAGATGAACAAAATACGACACACAGGAATTGCAAGAAACCATTGTCCTTGTTCCCTGTCTGTGTGTGTTACACAGGAGATCTGCTTGTGTGATTCTCCGGTTGTCATGGCACTGGTCGATGGGCCAACAGGAGAGAATGATCACATGATCTGCGTGGCATACAAACACCAGTTTGACCTGATCAATGAGAGCACAGGGGACGCCTACAGACTGCACCATGTGGACTCCAACCGGGTCAGTAACACATGCATATACACATACATATGCGCAGCATGTTGAGTGGCACACAGCTGATTGTTGATGTGTGTGTTTGCAGGTAAATTTTGTGGCGGCTATAGACGTGTATGAAGATGGTGAAGCTGGGTTACTGCTCTGCTATAACAGTCAGTGTCTGTAAAAATCCACTGGAGTCCAATGCCATGATCATTTATCACAATAATAATAATACAGTAATCTCCAAATAAGATTACATCAATAATATTTGGCTTTATTAAAAGTACTCTTTAAAACACTCGTGATGATAATATGTAAAATGTAGAGGACCACACTACTTAACTAACTTAATTAACAATGTCAGGTGTTTGATTTGAAGATAGTTTGTTAAAGCCCGGTTCACACTGCACAGACAGACCAGCCAAGGGGAGGAACAACAAAACTATCAATGTATGGGTTTAGCTGCTACAGTGCCATGCAAAATACGTTAGCTGTCCTTATGCCCTGCTCATATCATGTTCACGTAACATATAATTCATATAGACATTTACACACCTTGTTTTCCTGCTCAGCATGAGAGGATGTTAGTGTTTCTGTTTCAACCCCCTATATCCATTTTTCCCCTCACACTGACTGACTGTGTGAGCTAGTGTTTGGCAGAATTGAGACCTGTCAGCCAATAAGACACGAGTATTTCCACGTGTTTTTCTGTAAACCCTGTCTGATTGGCCTCGCTTCCGTTCACTGAAAATAGAAAATTACAACGCTGCCGTCTTCTTTTACTGATGTTCAGTTACATAGTGACAAACTGCTCCATGTGGAGAATTATTCGGGGCTAAAGAAAAAGTCTCCGGGGCTACAGCCCCAAATACTCAGGCCAGGTTACGACCCTGGACAAACCGAGCAAAATTTTTAAAGCTTTGCACATCCTCTGTCTGCAGTTCTCTGAATAAATGTAAGTAAGCGCCCTGTCTCTCACAACCTCTTTTGGTTCACTCTTCATCTTTTCAGGTGAAAAACGACACGTAAAGACACTAGCAATAGTAAAATTTTGATTGTGGTAAAAGGATCATCCATTTTTAAACAAGTCAGACTGTCCGTAAAAAAGTTTGTTGGTGTCTGTTAGGGCAGTGTGAACATGAGAGTCGTGTTTCCCAACATTCTAAATCCAACAGCCAACTTATGCCAACTTGTGTATATGTGCTGCAATTGAAATGTTTAAGGTTTCCTAACAATTGAAAAAGTATTTTGCCTCATATAAGGGTGGAAGCTATATTTGTTAAATTAAACCAAATTTGCAGTGACTGATGTGATAATTATACCTTGGACTATTCATGCAGCAGTGTATTGCCAATATACTAGACTATTAGTCTTTATTTCAATACTTGAAATATCTTCTCGTTCATATATCATCGTATTGGTCTTATTAATTAAAATTTTAAGTTGTCTCTTGCTTTTATGTTACATCGTATTGCATTTGAATGCAAACTGCTAGTGTTTAAATGTGGAGGTCTAGACACTATTAGTGTAGAAAAATTTGGCAAACTCTGAGGTGTGAACTACACCCAGGTAATTTATGTTAAGTTTTGAGGAGTCCATAAAATTTACTTAAGAATTATTAAAGTATTTACAACTTTAAAGTTTTTGCACATTTTGTTGTTATAGATTTATTTTTAAAATGGAATGCATTTACTTTTTTTGCCATCAATCTGCACACATTAAACCATAATGGCGAAGCGAACAATTCTAGTTTTTTTGTGCAAATTTAGCAAAAATCAAAAACTGAAACTTAGTATAATAAGTATTCAGACCCTTTTTTGAGTACTTTGTAGAAGTACCTTTGGCAGCAATTACAGCTCCGGCTCTTCTCTAGTAGGTCTGCAAGCTTTGCACCCCTGGATTTGGGCAGTTCCTCCCATTTTTCCTGGCAGATCCTCTCAAGTTTGATCCTCATCAGATTGAATGGGCAGTGTCTTCAGGTCTCTCCACATATCTATGGGGTTCAATTCTGGGCTGAGCCACATAATGACATTCAGAGACTTGTCCCAAACCCACTCTAGCATTGTTTTGGCTGTATGCTTTGGGTAGTTGTCATGTTGAAAGGTGAACCTTTGCCCCAGTCTGAGGTTATGTGCTTTTTGCTCACCTCCTTGTCCAAAACCCTTCTAGCCTGGTTACTGCATTTGGCCAGACAGCCAACTCAAGGAAACATCATGGTGGTTCCAAACATCTTCTCTTTCACAGTGATGTGCTCACTGTGATCCTGGAAACATTCAAAGCTACAAAAATGGTTTAATACCTGTGCCCAGAGCTATGTCTCAACACAGTTTGATCCTAGAGGTCTATGCAGAGTTCCTTGGACTTCATGGCTTGTTTTTCGTTGTGACATGCACTGTGAATTGTAGGACACACAGGTTTGTGCCTTTCTAAATCATGTCCAATCATTTTAATGTGCCACAAGTGGACTCCATCCAAGTTGTAGACATCCCCAAATAATTAAAGCAAACAGGATGCACTTGAGTTCAGTTTGGAGTGCCATAGTCAAGGGTCTGAATACTTATCTGAATCAGAGATGTTAGCTTTTGATTTTTTATAAATTTGCAAAAAAAATTGTAAAATCATGTTTATGAATAATAACTACCCCATTATGGGTAACACCTATTATCCCCCCCTTGGTAGTGGGTTCAATATTTTAACTAAACTTTTAAAGCTTTAACATCCTTTCTGATACCTGCTAATTATTTGCTTGTAGATCTCTGCGCCTATAAGAAGGTGTGTCCATTTAATGGGTCCACACCCATGATTCAGCCAAACTCTTCTGACTTTCACTTCAGCTGGAATCAAATGCCTAATGGTATTGGTAAGTGACTGAATTTTATTACAGTTTTACCATTTGTGTGACCACAAGAATGGTGAGGAGATGGACACAGGAAGCTAATGAGGCACTGCAAGACTGTTTGGTAAGCACGGACTGGGACGCACTATGTGAGTCACATGGGGAAGACATTAAGAACATGACAGAGTGCATAACAGACTACATTACCTTGTGTTATGTAATGTAATGTATTGTTATGTGTTAATACTGTAACTCTCTACCAGTCAAGTCAGTACACTGTTTCCCCAACAACAAGCCCTGGATCACCAGCGACTTGAAGGAGCTATTAAATAAGAAGAAAAGAGCCTTCAGGACAGGAGACAGAGAGGAGCTGAGGTGTGTGAAAAGGGAATTAAGAATGAGGCTAATGGAAAGGAAAGACGGCTAATGAAGTAAGTTGGAGATGATGCTTCAGCAAGGAAACACGAGAGATGTGTGGCCTGGTATGAGGCAGATCACTGGTTTCAAGATAGGCCATTGACAATCTGAGGGAAGCCTGGACAGGGCAAATAAGTTATATTTGTTTGTCCATAGATTCAGCTCAGGGCCAGTGGCTGTTCCTCCCCCCACATGATGGTGGTGGACAGATTTGTGGAGTGGTGTGAGAACAACCATTTGCTACTCAATGTGTCCAAGACCAAGGAGTTGGTGGTGGACTATATGAGGAAGAAGACGGTAACCCAGCCCATCTTTATTAAGGGAGAGGAAGTCATGGTGATCAGTGATTATAAATACTTTGGTGTCCACCTCAACAACAGACTGGACTGGAGGACCAACAGTGAGGTGGTCTACAAGAAGGGTATGAGCAGACTCTACTTCCTGAGGATCCTCAATGAATGTACCAAATTGCTGGAGACCTTCTACTAGTCTGTGGTTGCAAGTACAATATTCTTTGCTGCAATCAATTGGGGGAGTAGCATCAGAGCTGGCAATGCAAAGAAGCTGAATAAGCTAATCAAGAATGCTTGCCCCATCCTAGGCTGCAAACTAGACACCCTGGAGGTGGTGGTGGACAAAATTGAGAGGATCATGGACAATAGCCAACACACCCTCCATGCCACACTGGCCAAACAGCGGAACTTCTTCTCCAGGAGACTACGGCAGCTTCGCTTTAACAAGGAGAGGTACAAGAAGTCATTCTTGCCCACTGCTATCAAACTGTACAATGAGTCAACAGCGAGGTTGAGGAGCTATGTGAACATTGGAAACAATGGACATGTCTACTGATTTTGCATACCCAACTACTACACTGCATATTGTACAACAAATTTTACATAGGGTCACTTCACATTCTTACATATGCACTGCCACTTTACTTATGACTACTGTAAATTTTTATACACATACTACCACAACTGCTCATCACACGTCTAATGTACAGTTTTAAGCCTGCCAACCTATAATATGATCATATGTAAATAACTTGGAGAGCTATTTATATTTTTATTCCCTATTATTTGTGATATATTTTGAGTTTATTGCACATTTTTAAAGTCTTGTGAACTTAATTAAGTCTTAGTCCTCCCTGTTGCTCTTGTGTTGTGGCTGTTGTGACACCAGATTTCCTTTTGGGGATCAATAAAGTAGTATCTGTCTGTAGGTCTGTCTGTCTATCTGTCTGTTGTGTAATACAGACTACCCTTTTCATATCACATATTTTCATATGTACAGTTTTGTGCTTTGTGTCATATAATGGCAAAATATTAAAGAAACTATGCTGTGTCATTCAGAGTACAAACTCGCTTATTTTCTTATGCATGCATTATCAGAATGATTTGGTGATCTCTATCATGTCACTTCCTATGTTACAGTATGTGCATTCCCCTACATTCTGGCCTTCACCACTGACTCCATAGAGATCCGACTGGTGGTCAATGGAAACCTGGTTTACACTGCTGTGGTCCCAGAGCTTCATCTGATTGCATCTAGGGTGAGTGTAATATTAATGGACTACATGTAACTCAAAATATGTAGTCTAATTTCAAAAATGAATTATGTAGAGTAAGAAAAAAATATATCACGGCTTGCATACAGTATTTGTTTATCAATCCAGAATTTACTAGTGTGCCCATAAACTGCATCACAGATGTCACTATTACTATCACTATGTAATCTATATTTTTCTATTTCATTTGTTCCCTTTAAAGTGTGTGAAGCACACTTTTTTTTTTGTTAATACAATGAATGAATAATCAACACTGATGGCACTCGATATGATACTCAATCTCAGATTTAAGGAAAAACAAAGATAGACCTCTCACAAAAACCCATGAGTAATCATGGCTAACTCTTATGAAACAGTACAATAATCTTATATTTGGTTTATTGTAATCTTATAATGGGAAATACTAGATAAATTTGACTATATTCAAGATATTTCCACTTAGTAACATCAGTTTTTGCAGTGTGTTGACAGTATCAATAGATTGGTTATAACGTTTGTTTTGCATCAGCTTAGCTAAAATAAGTTGAGAGACGATGATCAGTAGCAAATGTTGACATTCTCTTATGCTGTTCTATTGATGGCTTTTCTTTTTCTTGTTTTGCCCCTCTAGTCCGACATTTACTTCATATCATCAGCTCCAGTAAACTCTGCCTCCAACTGTAGCTCCAGAGACACCAGTTCCCAGAGTTCTCCTCAAACTCCAACAGGCTATGAGATGCCCATTTTCCCCTCACCCCTTGGAGATGGTGCGTCTTGTTTCATTCATTTTCTACTGTCGACTAAATCATGGGAAGATCTTTATATATGAATTTTCATGTTTGTGAATTTGTCATTAATGTTTTCACATATTGGACAGAATGCTATTTATGTACCCATGTCTACATTGTGGTGACAAGTGTATGTTTATGTGTGTTAATGGATGTGTCTTTTGTTCTTTCTCAGTTTGAATAATGTGTGTGAGTTGGGTTGGTGTAATGCTTTTTTCCGTCCCCTGGTCCAGATTGTATTCGGATCCCGTACGGCACCAAGCTTTCCCTCTACATGTCTAAAGATTCTGAAGGTACTGAAGGGACTCCTGATTTTGCCTGCGTTACCCATAATGCCTCACTAACACCCATACCCACACACACTTCCATAGAAGTGTGCCGTGGTCCTGCCTTCATTACTCACAGACACATGCTGACTTCAGTAAGCACAATGTGTCCAACCCTTCCTTCAGACAGACGGAAAGAGAGAGAAAGAGAGAGAGAGAGAGAATTATTAAGGTGTTCAATGGCCGGGAAGGGTAACCTCTGGATAAAACGGGCACATTTGGCACTGCATGACTAACATTATTTTGTTACCATGGATACGTTTGTCAACGCCCCTCTGCCACCCCCCCCTCCACCCCCGATCCCCAACCCCACCCCCCTCTCTCCAAAGTAATTCTGTCCAAACAAATGGTTTAGAGAGGCATTGAGGGGCTGTGCCAAAACCCACATCCTGGTACATCTCTGCATCATTGGACAAAATCTATCCTTTAGCAAAATGTTCACCATACAGTATTTGTGAACATTATTGGGAGCACATATTATACATTACATTTTTTCCTGGTCCATGGTGCAGAAATATAAGAGGAATATGTTGTATATATATATTGTATATTGTGTACAACATATGTCTTCACCTAGGGATTGGGTCAATACATGAGTAATTTTCAAAACTGAAATTGCTGAACTGACTGGAAACATTTAAACAGTGCAAACGTATAACAGTGCAAATAACATTAAACGATCGATAATCATATGTTGGATACATATGGCTCGCCGGCCACATTCTTCTTCTTCCTCTTATTATTATTTTTGAATGATTGATTGATTGATTGATTGGTGGAAAATGTTTAAAACACTGAATACCAAACAACTCAAGCTTTTTTCAGTATTGACCCTGTCCTAACGTGTTTAATATCCTTTTTGTATTGACCCTGTCCTGATATGTTTAATATATGTTTTTAGATGTCCTTGTTTTTCACATTAGGAAGGATTCTTCTTCGCCTGTGCATGTGTTAAGACAATGGCAGTATTACCACATGACCTTGGTATTTTCAGGCTCTATATGCCATATTGGTCAAAAAATCAGCACCAAAACTTCATTATAACATTTTTTGGTTTAATCTTCAAAACCAAATATAAACTGTGTATTACAGGTATTAGAATGATCACTGATATAGGAAGAAATGGTGGCAGGTCAATCAAAGTCTGCTTCATAGTTTAATACCGCAAAAGAATAGTAGTCGGAAGACTTATTTAAAATTACTGTCATGGCACACGGGACAAAGCAAAAATGAAGCTAAACTTCCTGAATGCTTGTTGCACAAAACGCTATTCAGAATGATGTGTTTGCTACACAAACTACTTTCTAAATGTCATGTATTTTGATTATGTACATTTAAAACACATTTAAAGCGTAGGCTCGATTACAGTATAAGCTGGATTACACTACTATAGAATTTTGAGAAATACAGAAATGTTGAAACTTTGATGCCCAATATATCATCGAGAACCTACAGTCAACTCCAGAATTCGAGGTCCTCTTGGTAAAGATGAGTAAAAAAGTCTGTTTACAACTACTGTGTGGAATGCATGAATGCATACATGAATCAGGAAATAATCCACAGGTGAATGAGGGAACTAGACTAGTACTCAAAAGATGGTGACTTCTTCTGGCAGTGTGGGGTAGCATTCAGAGTTACTGTGTCAGTAGACACAGAGACTTCATGACCGAGAACATCATTCTGCAAATCTCCAACCATGATCCTTGGAGAAATATTTGCCTAACCTTACTAGGAGTTGGTAAAATACCTGTCCTCTTCCAGGCAGGTTCAGAGCAAGACAAACTTCTTAATTATTGCCTTAACAATGGATATGGGCATTTTGTAGTGTGTAGCTGTTTTTTTTATAGTCATTGCCTTATTTACAAAGGTAAGGCCCACTTTTGTCTCATTTCATGTGTATATTCTCTAATTCTCCCCATGCTGATGAATGACAAGGACATTTTGCCTCTGTACCTCATATATACCCCAGTGAAACAGGAAATCATGCATGATCACTTCAAGTTTTTTAAACACTCAGTATATGTTCTGTTCATAAGAAATTCTGGAGCTGACTGTATAAGACTAAGGTCATGATCTGTTCCTGACCATTTTTTTTTTCTCTTTAGGATGAACCAAGCCCTTTTTGTATATGTGTTATTTGTGTGGTCTACCCAAAAACACATGCACCTTTGCATGCTTATATTTCTTTGACTCATACAGTATTGTGTAAGTAGGAGTATTAGTGATGTGTCACTGTATGACAACACTGTTTTGGCACTGCAGGTCAAGCTGTTCATTTTCAGTGAATGTAGTATAATTTGGTTATCATTTCTTTTCTTTTTTTTCTTTTTCTTTTTTTGTAATTGGTGGGGATCATTTTCTTGTTTAAGTTAATGGCTTTATAGTGCATGTATTTGGACTTCCCAAAAAAATACTTAGCTAGTATTGACCTCTAGTGGTAATAAGGTGTCATGCTATTCAGAATTTGCAGAACCATGACAAGATACAAAATGAAATCAACATTATAGGTTTATTAAAATGGTATTGTGGCCAGGCTGTAGGGTTTGGACAGTGTTAATGTGTTTGGTGAAGAGGTAGATTTTTATTTTATTTTTTTACTTTAAACAAGAAAGCTTTGAGAGAAAGAACTGGATAAAAGCTTGTCAAAACAGGAAGTCAGTCTAACAGTGTAAAGTTTTGAAGGGAATGTAAAACTAATACTTTGTTTACTTTGTACAGCTGAATTTTGAACACATTTTGTTTCAAAACTTTTGCTGAAGTGCCAGTGAAAAGGGAAATGCAATATCTAATGTCTGAATTTTTCTCTCTTTTGTTCTCTTCTTATTCCAGGCGAAGCTCCCTCCAAACACATCTATAAGATCCCACTCTGTAACCTAGTGGGGCGAAGCATAGAGAGGCCGCTTAAATCTCCATTAGTCAGTAAGATGCTTATGGGTGCAGCACCTGGTGTGATAGGCCCCACCTCCATGATCTCGACCACACCATCTCTCTCACTGTCTCGCATGGAGATCAAAGAGATCGCCAGCCGAACAAGGAAAGAACTGCTGGGTGAGGGGTGTCTCTCTCTCTCTCTCTCTCTCTCTCTCTCTCTCTCTCTCTCTCTCTCTCTCTCTCTGTGTGTGTGTGTGTGTGTGTGTGGGTAAATCTCTGCAGTATTAGTGGTTTGGGTCTGGGCTAACAGACAACCATTGTAGCTTTTGTTTTATTAAATAATACACTTGTGTTAGCAGAATGCATGCTCAATACATGCTACATTTGTATGCTACGTGTGCTTGATCCTATGTCCTTGTTCCAGGTTTAGCTGAAGAACCTAGCAGCAAGTCAGACAGTTTCTCCATGAAACAGAGGAAGACAAGCAGGAAAACAAAGGAGGAAGAGAAAAGGAGACCAGCAGGGATCGCAAGCACTGAGCAGTAAGTTAAATCCCTGAGATAATGGCTGAATTGAAAACAACTCCCTACCTGTGACTTAAAGGTACATTAAGTACAATTTGTGAAAAATCGGTCTCTAATGGTTAATGGGTGGAGTTAAATAAGATCACTTTCAAGCACACTCAGATATTCAACTGCTTGAAAGCCAAGTTATAACTCTATAAACATGCAACTTTACCTCATAATAATTTATGAAGACGTAAAGGGGCTTTGGGGGCATGCATATAAAATGACTGACAAGAGGCCAATCCAAATACAAAGAAATGTTTCGGACCGAAATGCAGGTTTCCAAAGTGGAATTTTTTTTTCAGCTATGTAATCCACTTTTTCTGGGACATTGGCTTAAACTATAATTTTTTATCATGTCTACATAATTTTCCACATTATTTTTTACGAATAAGAAATTAAATATATTGACTATTACACCTTTAAGTATCAGTGAATAAGTGAACATACAAACTAACTTGCTCTGTCCTGTGTAGTACACGAGACGCTTAACTGTGTATGTTAGGTGCGTCTAATATCTAGCCATTTTTAAGGCACCTTGTTTATTTATTGCGAGATGTGACCACAGTTAAAAGGATGTATATGCAATTGCTAAGTACTGTATGTTCTACATAGTAAGCTGGACAAGCACAGACGGATTTTGGACACAGCTGTGTATTCATTTGGAACAATAATAGTGCACATTAGAGACCTGAATAGCTGATGACCTCATTCTGTAGTAGTGCTCCCTCTCCGCACTGTAAAATGAATGGTTGTCTAGGGGTGTAAACTTATTTCCCCGGCCCCAACTAAAGTGCCTTGCAAAAGTATTCAGCCCCCCTTGAACCCTTCCACATTTTTCCACAATTTTAATTGTTACACCATGAAACTGAAATGGACTTAATTTGGTCTATATATCATGAATCTACAGCCGTGGCCAAAAGTTTTGAGAATGACACAAATATTAATTTTTACAAAGTCTGCTGCGTCAGTTTTTATGATGGCAATTTGCATATACTCCAGAATGTTATGAAGAGTGATCAGATGAATTGCAATTAATTTCAAAGTCCCTCTTTGCCATGAAAATGAACTTAATCCCAAAAAAACATGTCCACTGCATTTCAGCCCTTCCACAAAAGGACCAGCTGACATCATGTCAGTGATTCTCTCGTTAACACAGGTGAGAGTGTTAACGAGGACAAGGCTGGAGATCACTCTGTCATGCTGATTGAGTTAGAATAACAGACTGGAAGCTTTAAAAGGAGGGTGGCGCTTGAAATTATTGTTCTTCCTCTGTTAACTATGGTTACCTGCAAGGAAACACGTGCAGCCATCATTGCTTTGCACAAAAAGGGATTCACAGGCAAGGATATTGCTGCTAGTAAGATTGCACCTAAATCAACCATTTATCGGATCATCAAGACCTTCAAGGAGAGAGGTTCAACTGTTGTGAAGAAGGCTTCGGGGTGCCCAAGAAAGTCCAGCAAGTGCCAGGACCGTCTCCTAAAGTTGATTCAGCTGCAGGATCAGGGCACCACCAGTGCAGAGCTTGCTCAGGAATGGCAGCAGGCAGGTGTGAGTGCGTCTGCACGCACAGCAAGGCGAAGACTTTTGGAGGATGGCCTGGTGTCAAGAAGGGCAGCAAAGAAGCCACTTCTCTCCAGGAAAAACATCAGGGACAGACTGCTATTCTGCAAAAAGTACAGGGATTGGACTGCTGAGGACTGCGGTAATGTCATTTTCTCTGATGAATCCCCTTTCCGATTGTTTGGGGCATCTGGAAAAAAGCTTGTCCGGAGAAGAAAAGGTGAGCGCTACCATCAGTCCTGTGTCATGCCAACAGTACAGCATCCTGAGACCACTCATGTGTGGGGTTGCTTCTCAGCCAAGGGAGTGGGCTCACTCACAATTTTGCCTAAGAACACAGCCATGAATAAAGAATGGTACAAAAACATCCTCAGAGAGCAACTTATCCCAACCATCCAAGAACAGTTTGGTGACGAACAATGCCTTTTCCAGCATGATGGGGCACCTTGCCACAAGGCAAAAGTGATAACGAAGTGGCTCGGGGAACAAAACATCGACATTTTGGGTCCATGGCCAGGAAACTCCCCAGACCTTAATCCCATTGAGAATTTGTGGTCAATCCTCAAGAGGCGGGTGGACAAACAAAAACCCACAAACTCTGACAAACTCCAAGCATTGATTATGCAAGAATGGGCTGCCATCAGTCAGGATGTGGCCCAGAAGCTGATTGACAGCATGCCAGGGCGAATTGCAGAGGTCTTGAAAAAGAAGGGTCAACACTGCAAATATTGACTCTTTGCATAAACTTCATGTAATTGTCAACAAAAGCCATTGACACTTATGAAATGCTTGTGATTATACTTCAGTAACAGTTAGTAACATCTGACAAAAAGATCTAAAAACACTGAAGCAGTAGACTTTGTGAAAATTAATATTTGTGTCATTCTCAAAACTTTTGGCCACGGCTGTAGTTGAAGTTGGAGTCCACTTGTGTGCAAATAAAGTGTCGTCTGATCTCAACGTAATTAAGCCTGCTCCTCGAGATTGTTAGAGAACATAAACAAACAGCATCTTGAAGGCCAAGGAGCTCTCAAAACAATCTAGGACAAAGTTCTGGGAACGTATCAGTAAAAATGGAAAAGAATATAGCTCAACTGTGACTACTGCCTAGAGGAGGTCGCCCACCAAAAGTCAGTAACAGGGTAAGGAGGGCATTTTATAACCGAACCCTGATTAATACATAGCTCCTTGGTCTTCATGATGCTGTTTGTTAGGGCACTCTTCGGCCTTCCAGGAATTTGTAAACAATTTTGCAAACTATATGGATTTTTCCTCCCATTCCAAAATTATGGGCTATTTTGTGTAGATTCATTACATAAAGTTATTTAAGTTCACCCTCTCAACACACAGGGCTGGAGTGAACACCTGTTCCCACAGACACACCTATTCATGCTCAGGTTATAGACACTCCATGACATTGCTGCTTGATTCACTATACAATGGTACCATGCTGCTCTATCAACTGTGATGCCATTGCACATACACTCACCAACCACAAAACTCACAACACTTTTTCCAATCATTATCTGTCCAGTTTTGGTGAGCCTGTGCCTACTGTAGTCTCAGATTCCTGTTCTTGGCTGACAGGAATGGAACCTGATGTAGTTGTGGCCCATCCACGGTGTCATTGAGATCAGTCACTGAGATTTTTGACTCATTCTGATTTGACATGTAATTAAGCTTTTGACCTGTATCTGCATGACTTTTTGTATTATGCTGCCACATGAAAAGTCATTGCTAGTGAGACTGAATTTGTATTATATATATACATATATATATATATATATATATATATATATATATATAATATACTGTGTGTGTGTGTGTGTGTGTGTGTGTATATATATATATATATATATATATATATATATATATATATATATATGTATGTATGTGTGTGTGTGTGTATATATATATATATATATACACACACACACACACACACACACACACAAATAGAAGTTCTATAAAGACAGTAAATGGCCCTCTAGTGGCCCAAGGTGGAACTGACCCTGGGGGCCATGACAATTACACAGGTAGACCTTCTGTGATGTGCTTCTACTGTGAGTGCATGTGCCAAACATAAGACTCTGGGTATAAAATAAGGAGCCATTTTGTATATGTATATGTATGTATAGCGTGTATATTACATTTTTATAACAGGATCTGTCTAATCCACCAGAGTCGGGTTGGAGTGTGTTGATGGCGACATTGACATTCAGCGGCATTGTTCCTCTGGCTCTGAGGCGGAGCCTCATGAGGGCAGCCCACCCCTGACCAGCACTTTAACGCTCTCTGCATCCTTCGAGGAGGACATCCTGGACCTGAAGTGATGACAACCCTGCAGTGTCTCTTGTAGCCCCTCCTCAACCCCACCTGCGCTCTATTTGTTTGTTGTTGTTTTTTTATGGGTTTTTTTTTTTTTTTTTACATTTTGTTATTTGGATTTTTTTAATTTTTTTTTTACTTTTGTCCTCATCTACACTATGTGATGTAGAAATGGAACCACAAAGCTTTGCACCTGAGTGAGTTTACAATAACCAGTGTGATATGAAGGTTACAGTGCACTTGTGTGTGTGTGTGTGTGTGTGTGTGTGTGTGTGTGTGTGTGTTTCTTTCTGTCTTGTTCAGTGAGACTCAAGCTGAACTTAGCAACAGTCATAATATCAAAATGCTGTAAGGAAAAGAAAAAAGCAGATGAGCTCTGGGATCAAAATTTGAAAAGACTTCCTCCCTTTTGAAGTCACAGGGCCTCAATAAGGTTTTGATGACAGAACTTATCAGATACACTTAATGATAATATAGCCATGGAAGACTTAAGGTCATAGCTTATATTCCCAGGTCAAAGGATATGATCCAAAGCATAGCATAGCAACCAAGCCTGAATGTAAATCTGAAGCACCTAAGTCAGATTATCTATTTTAAATCATATTGTGATTTAAGTGGTTTATCTGTCAATTGCACATTGTAATTATTTCAGAGTTAAAAAGAATAAACTATATATATATATATATATATATATATATATATATATATATATATATATATATATATATATATGCGCACATCTCAGGCTGTGGCTGCACACATTAAGATACATATATACACAAATACAAATAAATATTCTTTCTAAATATATTTAGTGATGAAACTTTAATAAAGAATATAGGTAAGTTAAATGTTATTCTACACCCAAGCAAAACAATCTTGACCTGCACACCTTTGGCAAACAGGGCAGAAATCTCCCACAAGTGCCATTTTCCTACAACTCCCAGCAACTGCATTAAATCAGACTGGACATGGATTACATTTCCCACAAGGCAAGTAGCTACACTTAGAAACCACTATCTATAGCTGCTTCATTAAGCGGACACAACAAGCTTTGTTTCATTAGCACATGCGCCTCAGCTCTTGATGCCTAATGTAATACTATGTAAGTGCACACTAAAATATATATATATATATATATATATATATATATATATATATATATATATATATATATATATATATATATATATTTGCCTCTGGATTAAAAGGGCTCCCGAACACCTGCATGCCTCCCTTAAATCATATTACAAACTAAAAAGGGATTTTGTATACTGAAATATTAGAATTAGGATTTGATACCTTCACAAGTCATAGACAGTTTACATAGAATGGAATAATTAATATAAATGTCAGCTAAGAGTTTGAATACAGACTGCAGATTAAGTTCTAATTTAAAAGGCCAAAGAGGGAGTAAAGTAGCCGATAGTGAAATAGTAACCTAGATGTTTATGTCCCATCTCATGTTGAGACGGGAGAAGAAAGTTTTGGCGTATAAATAGAGAAAGACAGATTATGGCATCATGTTATGCTAAATGCATGCCCTCTCTAACAATTTTTTTTTCTAACTCTGTATATGCCTCAAGAACCATTATCCAACACTAGTAGCAGCCTGATTGAAAAGCGAAATTGTGGGACTATTTTTGCAAATTCAAGATTTCAGTGTATTATTGTCGCACTGCAGTTTTTATTATCACCTGTTGAAAGGATCGTGTGGTGCTGGTGACTCATGGAAGATGTTTATAATTTTACATTTTTGTTCTCTTTGCCTCCTGTCCCTCTGTTTGCTCGATCCTCGTTTTCGCAGTGGTTTTTGTATTTGAATCAATATTAACTGTTTAGACTGTCGCTGAAACTGTTGTTGATACTGAAATTAAAACACAAAAAAGAAAAAAAAAAACAGAAAAAAAAAACACCAAGTGTCTTAAAAATTGTATTGCCATTGTTTTTAATGCCAAGTACTACTTGTAAATGGTTGTGTTTCAGATGTGGCCTCAAACAAAACTATT
The DNA here is from genome assembly GCA_023630585.1 of Cranoglanis bouderius. Lineage (NCBI taxonomy): Eukaryota > Metazoa > Chordata > Actinopteri > Siluriformes > Cranoglanididae > Cranoglanis > Cranoglanis bouderius. Next base: position 20,981,701 of record CM042540.1, read on the forward strand.
ATTATTATTATTATTATTATTATTATTATTATTATTTGAGCAAGTGGATCACTGCTGTAGTTCGTATTGTTCATTGATATTAAATAAATATTTATGAAATTTCAGTGGTCAAATTCATGTGTTCATGTGGGACTCGACTGTAGTGGTATAACTACATGTTGCAGTTTATTTAATGGTGTTAGCGAAAGGAATATATAAACACATCTGATTGTAAATCACTTCAAGTCTATATACAAAATGTACTGTATGTTTTTCTTACTGTGTTTTTACTCCCCGATCAATCCTCCCACGTTCCAGGACTAATTATTTGGGGATTCTTTGGGGTTGGCAGGTCTGCATTTATATTTGTCTCTCTTAAGTTCACCTGAGTGTTTAGGAACCTGTAAGCTGTCATCCATGAAGTTGTGTTTCACTGCTTTAAATACTCATATTATATAATTTTGAATATATAATATATGTATGGATATTAAAAAATAGCTACACACCTGAAAGGCACATTATGATGCAATAAGTAAGAAGTTTACCACCACTGGAGCTGTAATGAACCTTTTCTTTCATCAAACCACAAGCATAAGCACTTACTGTTTGCTAATATGCTACTGGAACTGGCTTCTGTGGTCAAATATGACAAAAATAGAGCTTTCTGGCAAACACTCAAGGTTGGTTTGATGTAAAAAGAAGGATGGTTATACAGAAAACAGTCCCCACTCTTAATTATGGTGAAGGATCTGTTATGGGGCTGTTTTTTCTTCAATAACCATGAGAACCTTGTTAGAATTAATAGCATCATGGGTATGACGCATCATGCAACTCTACCTCCCTCTGCCAAGAAGCTACATCTTGGGTAATGGCTGGATCTTCTAGCAAGTCAATGATCCAGAACTTACCTCCAAATCCACACAAAAATGGTTAAATGACCAAAGAATCAGGCTTCTGACACGGCCATACCAGTCCCCTGACTTAAAACCCACTGAAAATAGGTGAGCTGAAGAGCAGAATCTAGTCCACAAGAGAAGACCTAGGACCCTGAGGTTTTTATTTTCATTGTTTTGCTGTAACTGCTGGTCCACAACAATCTAATACCAGACGATCTGATGCTGCATTAAATACAGCAGAAAACAACTTGTCTTTAACTGTATAAAGTTTTAATAACATTAACAAAAAGAAACATGACAACGGCATGTGTATGCAGTAGTGTTCACATATTATAAATATTATATTCATCCCATATTTCCCCAAAACTGTCATAACAATATTGTTAAACATGTATCAGTTTCAAGCCTGTTTGTTGCTATTAAAGCCCTTGATCATTTTAAGTGTTGTGTCTCTCAGATCTGATGAATTTTTCGGTCATTTGCATTCCATCACTGGCTGGAAATTTTGGTGGGGTGGTTTTAAACATTTCATGTTTAAAACAGGTACCCCCAGGATACATATCAAATATAATTTATTCATACTAATAATGTTTAAATACAAGGTATGTAGGATATTTGCATTAACATGTATGCATATCATGCCAGTATGAAGTTTTAACATGACGCAACAGCACTTGTGTGTAAATAATAATTAGTTACATGTATATAGCACTTTTCTAGACACTCAAAGCGCTTTACATAGTATGGGGGAATCTCCTCAACCACCACCAGTGTGTAGCATCCACCTGGATGATGCGACGGCAGCCATAGTGCGCCAGAACGCCCACACACACCAGCTATTAGTGGAGAGGAGAGGAGGGTGATATAGCCATTCAGAGATGGAGATTATTAGGGGGCCATGATAGACAAGGGCCAATGGGGCAAAATTGCCAGGACACCAGGGTGATACCCCTACTCTTTACAAGAAGTGACCTGGGATTTTTAATGACCACAGAGAGTCAGGACCTCAGTTGAACATCTCATCTGAAAGACGGTGCTCTTTTTACAGTATAGTGTCCCTGTCACTATACTGGGGCATTAGGACCCACACAAACCACAGGGAGAGCACCACCTACTGGCCTCCCTAATACCACTTCCAGCAGAAACCTTAGTTTTCCCCAGTAGGTCTCCCATCCAGGTACTGGCCAAGCTCAACGCTGTTTAGATTCAGTGGGAAACCAGGCAAGAACTGCAGGGTGATATGGCTCTGGACTCTAAAGCCTAAAAAGAATGGTAGCTATTTTAAGAAAGAATGCAACTTTATAAATCAGATGAGTACCACAACTGTTATTATTAACAATTATTAATGAATAAATATCAATATTCATAAAAACCTGCATAAGCCCTTAGCGGCACCTCGAGCCACCCATAGCAGACTTCCTAATTGGTAAGGCATGGTAATGTCTGCCACGCATTGGAGCTTGATCCCCTCAAATCAAGCCTTCCTGTGATGCATCGTATGGTCTCCTCCAGTCAGGAATATGGCCATACACTTTTGTCTATGCCCTCTGCTCTAGAGAAGGCAGAGTAAGACATTGGTTTGAAATGTCTGTCCTCGAAAGGAGCAGTGTTCCCTAGTGATGAGGCTATGTCCATTCTATTTTGTTTTCTTTGTCTTTTGAGTCTGAGAATTGAATTCTCTTCTCTCGGGCTTCTTTGGCCACAGGCCCAAAGATGTAACTGGTGTTGGTCCAAAATTAAACTGGACAAGAGCTGTACTGCATCATCGTCCAAAGTGCCAAGTGCAGAAGTGCAGGTTCAATCAACCTCATCACTGAGTGGTCCTATGTGGGCCTTCCCCAAACTGTTGCCATAAAGTTGGAAGCACATAATTGTATGGGATGTCTTTACATGCTGTAGCATGATAATTTTCATTCACTGGAGCCAAGACAAGACCAAGAGGCCCAAACATGTTCCAGCAAGGTTGGAGTGGAAGAACTCGAGTGGCCTTCACAGAGCCCTGACCTCAACCCCACTGAACATCTTTGGGATGAACTGGAACACTAACTGAGCCCCAAGTCTCCCCAGATTCAGCCCTAGGTTGGCCATACAGTAGGCTACTGTGGCTAGATAATCTGCTGAGTGAAAAGAGAATGAATTTTGTCTGTTGCTGAAGATCCCTGAATGCAATATGTCAGCTACATGGCACTGAAGCCACAGCCGGGAACCCAAGGTTGATGCCATTAAAGCTTGCTGAGAGATGACTAGGTTACTTGCCTTAGCATCATGAGAGTGGAATTGCAAGGGCAAACCACTCCACCACGTTGATGACTCAGCATTATGAGCATGGATTAAGTGAGCAATCCACTCCATCACACTCATGCCTTTCTCACACATCATAATACCCCTGAGGGCTCTAACTGCGAGGTTAGTACCACTTAGTTGGTAGTCGATTTTAAGAGATTATCACCAGGTTTGGATTTATTATTATTATTATTATAGTATAAAACTACTTTATGTGATTTTTTATATACAGTATCTCACAAAAGTGAGTACACCCCTCACATTTTTGTAAATATTTTATTATATCTTTTCATGGGACAACATTGAAGAAATGACACTTTGCTACAATGTAAAGTAGTGAGTGTACAGCTTGTAAAACAGTGTAAATTTGCTGTCCCCTCAAAATAACTCAACACACAGCCATTAATGTCTAAACTGCTGGCAAAAAAAGTGAGTACACCCCTAAGTGAAAATGTCCAATTGGGCCCAAAGTGTCAATATTTTGTGTGGCCACCATTATTTTCCAGCACTGCCTTAAACGTGTTGGGCATGGAGTTCACCAGAGCTTCATAGGTTGCCACTGGAGTCCTCTTCCACTCCTCCATGACGACATCACAGAGCTGGTGGATGTTAGAGACCTTGCGCTCCTCCACCTTCCATTTGAGGATGCCCCACAGATGCTCAATAGGGTTTCGGTCTGGAGACATGGTTGGCCAGTCCATCACCTTTACCCTCAGCTTCTTTAGCAAGGCAGTGGCCGTCTTGGAGGTGTGTTTGGGGTCGTTATCATTTTGGAATATTGCCCTGCGGCCCAGTTTCTGAAGGGAGGGGATCATGCTCTACTCCAGTATGTCACAGTACATGTTGGCATTCATTGTTCCCTCAATGAACTGTAGCTCCCCAGTGCCGGCAGCACTCATGCAGCCCCAGACCATGACACTCCCACCACCATGCTTGACTGTAGGCAAGACACACTTGTCTTTGTACTCCTCACCTGGTTGCCGCCACACACGCTTGACACCATCTGAACCAAATAAGTTTATCTTGGTCTCATCAGACCACAGGACATGGTTCCAGTAATCCATGTCCTTATTCTGCTTGTCTTCAGCAAACTGTTTGCGGGCTTTCTTGTGCATCATCTTTAAAAGAGGCTTCCTTCTGGGACGACAGCCATGCAGACCAATTTGATGCAGTGTGCGGCGTATGGTCTGAGCACTGACAGGCTGAACCCCCCCACCCCTTCAACCTCTGCAGCAATGCTGGCAGCACTCATACGTTTATTCTGCAAGGCCAACCTCTGGATATGATGCTGAGCAGGTGCACTCAACTGCTTTGGTCAACCATGGCGAGGCCTGTTCTGAGTGGAACCTGTCCTGTTAAACCGTTGTATGGTCTTGGCCACCGTGCTGCAGCTCAGTTTCAGGGTGTTGGCAATCTTCTTATAGCCTAGGCCATCTATATGTAGAGCAACAATTCTTTTTTTCAGATCCTCAGAGAGTTCTTTGCCATGAGGTGCCATGTTGAACTTCCAGTGACCAGTATGAGAGAGTGTGAGAGCGATAACACCAAACTTAACACACCTGCTCCCCATTCACACCTGAGACCTTGTAACACTAACGAGTCACATGACACCGGGGAGGGAAAATGGCTAATTGGGCCCAATTTGGACATTGTCACTTAGGGGTGTACTCACTTTTGTTGCCAGCAGTTTAGACATTAATGGCTGCGTGTTGGGTTATTTTGAGGGAACAGCAAATTTACACTGTTATACAAGCTGTACACTCACTACTTTACATTGTAGCAAAGTGTTATTTCTTCCGTGTTGTCCCATGAAAAGATATAATAAAACATTTACAAAAATCTGAGGGGTGTACTCACTTTTGTGAGATACTGTATATATTTTAAAACTATACATATTGTATTGTCCCTATTTACCTGTATACACAATAAATTATTTAAAGAAATTAGATTACAACGCTTTCTGGGTAAGTTCTGCATTTTACAAAATTTATGAAAATTCCTGAGCTGTGAGTCATCCTGATAATCATGTAATGGTAATTCACAGACAGTGCTGTGTCAGGAGGTCCCAACTGGCAGGATACGTCAAACGTTATCAAGCCCCGACTTTAGACATGAATGAAGTCGGCCAATAAAGGGAGAAAGAGCAAGACAGAGATGGAGTGGGAAACCAATATAATACAATTTAATAAGAGGAAAAATGGATTTGTTCTTGCTGAATAGGTAAGACATTTATTTGTTCTCTTAGGAAACTAGTGAATGAGATGTATCCTTGGAATTGGAATTGTACTGTTACCCGGACATGAAGTTGCTTTAGCTAAAGAGATAACGGTAGCTAGATAGTGGATAACTAGTTACGTTTGGTGTGTTTCTTTGTATTTGTGTATGCCTTTGTTAATTCAGTGTGATCTACTCTAAAGAGAAGTTTACAGGAGTTTGCCTACAGTTTAAATGAGAAAGTTGACCACACACTTACCTCCTATGATTATAAGCTCACTTTAAGTAAGCGCAGGTCTTAATTTTATCCATATAAACTCTGGTACTTGAAGTAATTAATATATCTGATTAAGATCCTATGTCCTTTACTCTCCTCTCCTCATTTTCAAGTTTCTCCCATTCAAGTTTCTTTAGCCATAGCAAAACCCTTTCCATTAGGTAGTTCTTACAGAACATCTCCCAGCTGGTGAGGGCAAATGCTTACATGCTTCCTTCAAGAACACTTGAAGCTACCACATCTTTTCAAACTGTTGCTCACTGGGTAGCTGAATGTGCTTGAATGAACAGAGCCAATTATGCTCTCTTTTATGGTTATGACATATGACATATGGATTTGAACCTGTGATCTCACAAAGATCAGGTAACACCTTTACCATTGCACTATTATGCATCAGCCATTTAGTGAAGAGTTTTCAGCTTATGGTTTTATTAATTAATGAATTACGATCAGTCCTTGCTGCCTTGACCAAAATCCTTTATCCATGATATACAGGTACATCTCAATAAATTAGAATGTCGTGGAAAAGTTCATTTATTTCAGTAATTCAACTCAAATTGTGAAACTTGTGTATTAAATAAATTCAGTGCACACAGACTGAAGTAGTTTAAGTCTTTGGTTCTTTTAATTGTGATGATTTTGGCTCACGTTTAACAAAAACCCACCAATTCACTATCTCAACAAATTAGAATACTTCATAAGACCAATAAAACAAACATTTTAGTGAATTGTTGACCTTCTGGAAAGTATGTTCATTTACTGTGCATGTACTCAATACTTGGTAGGGGCTCCTTTTGCTTTAATTGCTGCCTCAATTTGGCATGGCATGGAGGTGATCAGTTTGTGGCACTGCTGAGGTGGTATGGAAGCCCAGGTTTCTTTGACAGTGGCCTTCAGCTCATCTGCATTTTTTGGTCTCTTGTTTCTCATTTTCCTCTTGACAATACCCCATAGATTCTCTATGGGGTTCAGGTCTGGTGAGTTTGCTGGCCAGTCAAGCACACCAACACCATGGTCATTTAACCAACTTTTGGTGCTTTTGGCAGAGTGGGCAGGTGCCAAATCCTGCTGGAAAATGAAATCAGCATCTTCAAAAAGCTGGTCAGCAGAAGGAAGCATGAAGTGCTCCAAAATTTCTTGGTAAACAGGTGCAGTGACTTTGGTTTTCCAAAAACACAATGGACCAACACCAGCAGATGACATTGCACCCCAAATCATCACAGAGTATGGAAACTTAACACTGGACTTCAAGCAACTTGGGCTATGAGCTTCTCCACCCTTCCTCCAGACTCTAGGACCTTGGTTTCCAAATGAAATACAAAACTTGCTCTCATCTGAAAAGAGGATTTTGGACCACTGGGCAACAGTCCAGTTCTTCTTCTCGTTAGCCCAGGTAAGACGCCTCTGACGTTGTCTGTGGTTCAGGAGTGGCTTAACAAGAGGAATACGACAACTGTAGCCAAATTCCTTGGCACGTCTGTGTGTGGTGGCTCTTGATGCCTTGACCCCAGCCTCAGTCCATTCCTTGTTAAGTTCACTCAAATTCTTGAATCGATTTTGCTTGACAATCCTCATAAGGCTGCGGTTCTCTCGGTTGGTTGTGCATCTTTTTCTTCTGCACTTTTTCCTTCCACTCAACTTTCTGTTAACATGCTTGGATACAGCACTCTGTGAACAGCCAGCTTCTTTGGCAATGAATGTTTGTGGCTTACCTAGTGAACCAAACTGAGAGACCATTTTGAAGGCTCAGGAAACCTTTGCAAGTGTTTTGAGTTGATTAGCTGATTGGCATGTCACCATATTCTAATTTGTTGAGATAGTGAATTGGTGGGTTTTTGTTAAATGTGAGCCAAAATCATCACAATTAAAAGAACCAAAGACTTAAACTACTTCAGTCTGTGGCATTGAATTTATTTAATACACGAGTTTCACAATTTGAGTTGAATTACTGAAATAAACGAACTTTTCCACGACATTCTAATTTATTGAGATGCACCTGTAGCACCTCCTATAAAAACCAGGCCTAGCGTTCTCCAACCAATAGGAATGTACTTTCATTTGACGATGGACATTGATTGGTTTATACATCAGGAACTGCATCATCTATCCATTTCAAGTAGGAGTGACTTCCATCTTGAATAGGAAAACTGAGGATTTCTGGAGTTTGGTATGGATGTATGGCTCTAGAGGAACACAGACTGGCATGAGAAATCCAAAATACATTAATACGTTTGAATTCTTCAAACAAATTTAGTACTTAGTATATGTGTAATAGGAAAAGCATGCTTTTAATTAAAAGGAAATTCGCTTACTTTACAAAATCAGTGAGTTGCTGAATCATAGAAGTTCTTGTCCTCACCAGCTAAGAAACACAAATGTAAATATATTTGTTATGCTTTTCCATTTCTACATAATTTTGAATAGCCACTGACATTATCTTGTTTTATATTCAGGGCAGTAGAATCATCACAATTTATAACATAAGGCTTAAAAGACTTATTAAGAAAGTCTACACACCAGCAGGATTTCGGAAGCATCTTGAATCTCCCCTTTCCAGTAGAACCTTATAAACACAAATAATATTTAGTAACAATATTATATATATTGGCACACTATATGGCTAAAATTTTGTGGACACCTGACCACAAAGGCATTAGCGAGGTCAGGCACTGATGTCAGGCAAGAAGGCCTGGGGCGCAGTCAGTGTACCAATTAATTCCAAAGGTGTTCAATGTGTTTGAGGTCAGGGCTCTGTGCAGGAATCTCAAGTTTTACCACACCAAATTTGGCAAACCTTGTCTTCATGGATCTCACTTTGTGCACAGGCCTCTGTCATATTCAAACATACCAGCCCATCTGGCACCAACAACCATGCCAAGGTTAAAGTAACTAACGTCACATTATTTCCCAATTCTGATGTTTGGGATGAACATTAACTGAAGTGCTTGTATATACTAATAATATCCATTAATATGTACTGTTGCCACAAAGTTAGAAGCATACATTTGTCTAAAATGTCTTTTTATGCTGCATTAACATTACCCTTCACTGGAACAAGGTGTCTAGCCCAAACACTGAAAAACAGCCTCAGACCACTATCCCTCCTGCACCAAACTTTACTGTTGGCACTGTGCATTCTGCTCGGTAGCATTCTCCTGGCATCCGCCAAACCCCGATTTGTCCATCAGACTGCCAGATAGTGAAGTGTGATTCATCACTCCACAGAACACGTTTCCACTGCTCCAGAATCCAGTTTACACTGCATGCTTTATACCACTGCAGTAGATAGTGTTTGTCATTGCACATAGCCTTGTGTGCAGCAGCTCAGCCATGGAAACCCATTCATGAAGCACCTGATGCACAGTTCTTCTGCGGATGTTACTTCCAGAGGCAGTTTGGAACTGTTGGAGAGGTGATTTTTATGTGCTACGCGCTTCAGCACTTGGCGACCCTGCTCTGTGAGTTTGGGTGGTCTACTGCTTCGTGGCTAAGCTGTTGTTGCTCCTAAATGTTTCCATATTACAATAATAGCACTTAGAGTTGACCAGATCTAGATCTAGCTGGGCAGAAATGGACTGATTGCATGGCTCTGTGCTTGATTTTATGCAGCTGTTAGCAATGGCTTCTACAATTAATCCATAAATGACTCTTCTGTTCATACTCAAGTTCCTATTAACACAATTAGCACTGTTCGACTATATAGTATACAGTTATAGAAGGGAAATTATTTATAATTGCATTAAGTATCTCTCACATCTATTAAGTAAACCGTCATCAAGTACCAGAAAGAGCACCCTTGTTTATCTCTTATACACACTTACTCACATATCTCCACCTCCCAACTTGTATCAGTATCTTTAGGGGCTGATTTAGTATTATTCCTCATTTTTGTGCAATATCATCCCAACCTTTAGAGATTGCAGGATGGTACTAAAAGCAGTTTTTATACCTGCCCTTTTCTGTTAAGCATTGATTGTATAATGCTGATTTCACACAGGCTTTTAAACCACAAGTTGCACAGGTTTCATTTATTAGACAATTCTGAGTGCAGTTTAAATGATGAACTACAGCCTCCATTTGAAGCCTCCACTTTATCTAAGTAGTACTCTCTTGTACTCAGTGATGGGTGGTTGTCATATTAGTTGGGAGAGCAAAAATCTAATATCTAACAATAGATTAACAACGAAACTATCGAGCTTTATTATATCACGAGGTCATCTCACTCATTGCATACGGATGATGTTGGGCAAAAGTATTTTACAATCTGCATAAGTGTATTCATTTTTTTGGCTGCTTAAAACGTGTTATGTTTACATAATTCTGCAACTTCTTCTAAAACAGTAGCTTACTAAAGAAAATTGCAGTTACCCAGTAAGAGCAGTGCCAAACAGGAAGCCCCAGGTTTCTTCTGAATAATTGTTCCTGCTGATTAGTCGTTCCTACTTTTGATATCCTTCCAACTATTATAAATATATATATATATATATATATATATATACAACAGACCCTTCCATATGCTGTTTGTTTTAGTAATGATAAGTACATTGTTTTTCCTAATAATTTCATGTACATGAACATAACACGGTGTCACATCAGTCCACCAAAACGTCCTGTAAAGGTAACAAAGTATTGACAGTTCACTCAGTTAACTATCACTGTCAGGTTTGGCTCATTTTCAGCATTGAATTTATTCGTGATGTCACACTTCACAGCAATGGTTAATGGCTGATATGAAAGTAGACACTCGGGGCTTTAAGAATTAGCAGATTTTCAAAGTATTTCTTTTTTTTTTTTTTTTACTTAGCCTATTAGGTTTAAATGTTTCAACAATTGAAATAATTTTCTTGTGGCAGTTGTATACAGTGTTTTACCTTTATCTCTGTATCAATGTTATTGTGGAGAGGTATGAATTGTTTCACACCCCTCCCATATCCCATCATCCTGCTCACCAGCAGCTAAACACAGAGTCATGATACTCTACACACAGAAACCCAACAGTGTCCTGACTAATCTTATAACAGACTTGCAGAAATCCCAACTCTCCCGGAAGTTCAGTGAGTCTCCCACATTTTAATAGCGGCTCCCTGACACCTGCAAATTATATACAATATCCCGGAAATCGATTTTTTTTTAGAGCGAGCGAGAGAGAGTTCAATGGTCATTTCTAATGGTAGACAAGCTCTGGAGAAACCGAGAGAGCGAGTGACAGACATGGTGAGAGAGTGATACAGCATGCGTCCTGATTGGTCTTGTTGGTGAAGCCACCTCCCTGAAATGAGTTTTTGCAGGTTGGGATGTCTGGACTTGCGGTGATAAACTAATTCATTTGTTTATACTGATTGAAAAGGTCTGATAAGTCGATTCCCGTTCTGCCAGCGGAATTGAACGCCAGTTTCCTGTTTCCTTTTCTTGTACCTTGCCACGAGCTCTAGTGTTCTTGTTTTGTTTTTGTATATAATTAAACGTTGCACTATCCCTATCTGCACTTGCATCCGTCTCTACCTACACTAAAGAATTTTAAATAATAAATGTCTCAAACCAATTTAACTTTAAGTCCCTTTTAACTCTGTTATAGCAAACTACACTGCAAAAAAAATGCCATGTTAGCAAGTGAATATATCTTGAATAGAGTCAAAGTTATCTAATATTTCCTATTATACCACAGCGCTGTTGAATTCTCAATTCCGATTGGCTTACAGACGTTCTGAGGTGTGCAGTTATTTTTCAGTAAATGCACAGCTAAAGTAGTTCCAGTCAGGTCTTGACCACATTACAGTTCCACATCACTGCGCCAAGTTAACTGAAATAACGGAACAGTTAGCCTACTGTCCACCACAGCACACACATTTAACAACAAACAAAATGACAGAAAAGTTCGATTTTCCAGAAATAAGTAAGTAATAACTGATGACGGGCTGTTGAATTATTGGAAAAAATAATGTGGTAATGCGGCCACGAGGCGAAGCAGAGGCTTGAGCCATTGATATGCAGTTATTGGAGAGAGAGAGAGAGAAAGCAAGAAAAAAGAAAGAGAGAGTGCGAGAGAGCACGTGTGGTTGCAATAATGAGATAGAAAAGCCGGTAAACATCATCGGTATCAATATTTATTTATTTATTCATTGTATTTTCTGCAGTAAAGAAAAAACGAAAAACCCTGTGATCAAGTAGGCCTATCGATATTTTTGTTCTATTTTTATATTATCAGCGTGAAACGAAAAAAACTGTGAACTGTGTCTCTCTCTCTCTATCTCAATCTCGCTCCCTCTCTCTCTCCAATAACTGAATATCAATGGCTTGAGCCTCTGTTACTAGCTCTGGAGTTTTAGAGTTAGTAACGGAAGCTTGAGATGGGATGTGTAATAATTTAGTTCCACACACAAGAGTGTTTTAAGGACAAAAACCTGACAAATGTCTTGAAATAAAACATCTGAACAATATCTTGAGGTGTGGTAACTGTGGTATAAGCGGAATAATTGACTCCGGTCCGTTGAATTATTAGAAAATAATGCACACCTGAGGTATAACATGCATTAACACCTTGGGGTGTGCAATACTTTCTAATAATTCAACGGCCCATCGTCAATTATTCCTTACTTATAAGATTACACCGAAACAAATATAACATTATAAAACTTTTTATTGATATTTTAACAATAATTTTCAAGCTTGAAATAATATTGTGCTAATCGTAAGCCATTTTGTTGCTTAAAAAATTATCTACCAATAGAATAAGACAATGGATATACTAGATACACACTACACTCAAGAGATTTTCACTTGTCATTTATTGCAGTGAAGTGTTACTGGGCTGGTTAGGCAGTTACGCTATTACAGTTAAGGTATGTGCTGGTTTATAGAAAAAAAGTCAGTCTGTTCTTACATGGTGGATGTGCGGGGGAGAATATTCACACACGCTGCCATCCTTTTCTCCATGATGTGTCTGAGAGAGAAAGATTATTATTATTATTATTATTATTATTATTATTTATTCGTTCACTCATCTTTAATAACCACTATAATCCTGATCCGGGGAATACACTCTAGACGGAATGCGAGACCACCACAGGGCACCATGCACACACACACACTCAATCACACACTCGTTCATACCTATAGGCAACTTAGTGGTCTCCAGTCCTCCCACAGGCAGGTTTTTGGGAGGTAAGAGGAAACCGGGGAACCCAGACGGACACGAGGAGAACACGTGAAACTGTGATGTCTTGCAACAATCTTATTACATCGTACAAATTTCTATAAATATTTAACAGTGAGAATATGTTTCAACATATTAAACGACTAAAAAATTCTTGAGATTTTTCCAAATGATGTATAATTCTGTAATCCAGATACCTCACTTCTGTTTTTCCTTGTGTTTTGTTTGACAGTTTCACTCAAATTTGCTAATAAATAATCCAATGAATGTTATTATAAACTGGTTAATACAATTAAAGTATATTTAGCTAAATTATTAAGTAAATGGTATATACGGTATATTCTTCAGTGACTTTTACAATCCCCACTGTTTGAAAAACATTCCTTAGCAAACGGGCAGAAAATTAATTGAGTTTGCTTTCATTCTTTTCCAAATTTGCTTTTGCCGAATGAAGGAAGTAAGCTAAATTCCTTTTAATTGATTCGCTGTGTGAACACTGTGATTGATTATAGTGCATGGGTCTGAGAAGAGAGTGTATTTACCCATTCTAAATGCCTTCCGAACACTGGCATACAACTGCATGTCAAGTCAAAGACACCAGTGTTCTCTCTCACACTCACACACACACAAACACACCGCACACCCCTAATTTGTATGCAGCTGTGATGTCTCAAAAAGAAACCCAACAACATCCTAAACGGCGTATCATCGTCTTACCTCATTAAAAATTATTAAATAATCAAACAAAAAAAGACCCATAATACCAATAATGAAAAAGAATTGCTTGCACACATCATATACCCTCATATAACATCATGATGTGTACATTTGTATGCACCCTTGCACATGGTGCAGCCTGCACTAATGAGATTAACCACTGAAACAATGCCAGTCTCAGCCAGTCATTCTGAGAATGAGCATAATGATGCAATATAAATTGGGTAATGGTTTAAAATTCAATTTATATTCCTGCGGTCGCATTACTGTTTTCAATCTGAGTCATGTGGGCTGCTTAAAGCCGATGGCAACTCATTTTCATGATTAGCTTCTTACTGGTTTCAATAGATGCTTTGTTGAATTTAGCACGAAAATGAAAAATGAACATTGTTGGGTTTTTTTTTTTTTTTAGTTCGTTTAAGAATTATTTTCGGACATTTTTTTTTCTCTCACTGATTCGAGTTTGGCAGGACTATATTTGGTACGGGTGACGTCAAGGCTACCAAACTACCAAACCAAAACCAATAATCACGACCCTATTATGGCTAATAAGGTGCTTGGTGCCACATGATAGTAGGAAGTTCAATGAGAAGGTAGTACAACTGCAAAATGCACACGGCTTTTGCATGCTCTATCGATTAATGTAACTTTTTAAACTAACAACACACAAACTTACTTGATTATGCCAAGTGAGCACAGCGCTGATAGAAATACCCTAACACACCACTCAACAATGAATGCATGTCTTGCGTGTAAAAATAACTTGCATACCTTCCTAGTACTACCAGTGTCTAGCACTAGCGCTTCACGAGTTGTTTACAGTTCCCAGGAGTCACCACTGTCAATCATTATGCAATCTGACAGGTCCATGGGGTTCTGATCACGTTTTTGTAGCTTTTATAATTCAATTGTTTTTAGGGATTTATAATTCTTAGATATACCATTGATCGCAAAGTTGTTTTTTTTTGTTGGTTTTTTTTTACATTTGAAATGGTTTTCCCAAACCATACGGCAGTATGAACATTTATAACCAAATTAAGTTTTCTAAAGCTGCTGGTGTACATACACATTTTGAACAATGCTAATGAACGACAACATTAAAAAAGGTACAACATGACAGTTTTTGATTATGTGTGAAAATGTGTGTGCACCTGCCAATATCTTTAGCAGTTTGCTCAGTAGGACAGTTGATGAGCAATACGGAATGATGTCCAGCGACGTAACTGCCGCTCAGGGCCGTGTACATCTGAACAGCCAACATCGACATCATTGGGTACAGCATCATGGTCAGGATCAGTGTCTAAAACAAATTATACCAAAAGGTTATCAAAGACATTGTTCAGGACACAGAAGGTCATTAAAGAACATTATTTATTAATTTATTAAAATATCCTACTTTAGTTGCAGCAACCAGTTGTTATGGTGTTTATGGCTTTGTTTATGGTAAAAACAGCTGTTACGTACATAGGGGACATTTCTCTCCTGCTTCCTGCTATTTTGTTTTACATAGAGTACTGTAGTCCACAACACTACACTGATCAGCCAAACCACCTGCCTAATATCGTGTAGTTCACCCTTGTGCCGCCAAAACAGCTCTGACCTGTCAAGGCATGGACTCCACAAGACCTCTGAAGGTGTGCTGTGGTATCTGGCACCAAGACGTTAGCAGCAGATCCTTTAAGTCCTGTAAGTTGTGAGGTGGGGCCTGCATGAATCGGACTTGTTTGTCCAGCACATCCCACAGATGCTCGATCGGATTGAGATCTGGGGAAATTGGAGGTCAAGTCAACACCTTGAACTCTTGAACTGTCATGTTCCTCAAACCATTCCTGAACAATTTTTGCAGTGTGGCAGGGCACTGCCATTAGGGAATACCGTTGCCATGAAGGGGTGTACTTGGTCTGCAGCAATGTTTAAGTAGGTGGTACGTGTCAAAGTAACATCCACATGAAAGCCAGGACCAAAGGTTTCCCAACAGTACATTGCCCAGAGCATCACACTGCCTCCACTGGCTTGCCTTCTTCCCATAGTGCATCCTGGTGCCATCTCTTCCCCAGGTAAGTGACACACAAGCACCCAGCCATACACATGATGTAAATGAAAATGTGATTCATCAGACCAGGCCACCTTCTTCCATTACTCCACGGTCCAGTTCTGATGTTCATGTAGACACTTTCGGTGATGGACAGGGGTCAGCATGGACACTCTGACCAGTCTGTGGCTACACAGCCCCATATGCAGCAAGCTGCAATACACTGTTTGTTCTGACACCTTTCTATTATAGCCAGCATGAAGTTTTCAGCAATTTGTGCTACAGTAGCTCTTCTGTGGGATCGGACCAGACGGGATAGCCCTCGCTCCCCATGTGCACTCAGTGAGCCTTGAGTGCCGATGACCCTGTCGTCGGTTCACCGGTTGTCCTTCCTTGGACCAATTTTTCCTTGACCGTCACAATTTGGCCTTTGTCAAAGTCACTCAGATCCTTACGATTGCCCATTTTTCCTTCTTCCAACACATCAACTTTGACAACTGACTGTTCACTTGCTGCCTAATACAGGTGCATCTCAATAAATTAGAATGTCGTGGAAAAGTTCATTTATTTCAGTAATTCAACTCAAATTGTGAAACTCGCGTATTAAATAAATTCAATGCACACAGACTGAAGTAGTTTAAGTCTTTGGTTCTTTTAATTGTGATGATTTTGGCTCACATTTAACAAAAACCCACCAATTCACTATCTCAACAAATTAGAATACTTCATAAGACCAATAAAAAAAACATTTTTAGTGAATTGTTGGCCTTCTGGAAGGTATGTTCATTTACTGTACATGTACTCAATACTTGGTAGGGGCTCCTTTTGCTTTAATTACTGCCTCAATTCGGCATGGCATGGAGGTGATCAGTTTGTGGCACTGCTGAGGTGGTATGGAAGCCCAGGTTTCTTTGACAGTGGCCTTCAGCTCATCTGCATTTTTTGGTCTCTTGTTTCTCATTTTCCTCTTGACAATACCCCATAGATTCTCTATGGGGTTCAGGTGTGGTCAGTTTGCTGGCCAGTCAAGCACACCAACACCATGGTCATTTAACCAACTTTTGTTGCTTTTGGCAGTGTGGGCAGGTGCCAAATCCTGCTGGAAAATGAAATCAGCATCTTCAAAAAGCTGGTCAGCAGAAGGAAGCATGAAGTGCTCCAAAATTTCTTGGTAAAAGGGTGCAGTGACTTTGGTTGTCAAAAAACAAAATGGACCAACACCAGCAGATGACATTGCACCCCAAATCATCACAGACTGTGGAAACTTAACACTGGACTTCAAGCAACTTGGGCTATGAGCTTCTCCACCCTTCCTCCAAACTCTAGGACCTTGGTTTCCAAATGAAATACAAAACTTGCTCTCATCTGACAAGAGGACTTTAGACCACTGGGCAACAATCCAGTTCTTCTTCTCCTTAGCCCAGGTAAGACGCCTCTGACGTTGTCTGTGGTTCAGGAGTGGCTTAACAAGAGGAATACGACAACTGTAGCCAAATTCCTTGACACGTCTGTGTGTGGTGGCTCTTGATGCCTTGACCCCAGCCTCAGTCCATTCCTTGTGAAGTTCACTCAAATTCTTGAATTGATTTTGCTTGACAATCCTCATAAGGCTGCGGTTCTCTCGGTTGGTTGTGCATCTTTTTCTTCCACACTTTTTCCTTTCACTCAACTTTCTGTTAACATGCTTGGATACAGCACTCCGTGAACAGCCAGCTTCTTTGGCAATGAATGTTTGTGGCTTACCCTCCTTGTGAACGGTGTCAATGATTGTCTTCTGGACAACTGTCAGATCAGCAGTCTACCCCATGATTGTGTAGCCTAGTGAACCAAACTGAGAGACCATTTTGAAGGCTCAGGAAACCTTTGCAGGTGTTTTGAGTTGATTAGCTGATTGGCATGTCACCATATTCTAATTTGTTGAGATAGTGAATTGGTGGGTTTTTGTTAAATGTGAGCCAAAATCATCACAATTAAAAGAACCAAAGACTTAAACTACTTCAGTCTGTGTGCATTGAATTTATTTAATACAAGAGTTTCACAATTTGAGTTGAATTATTGAAATAAATGAACTTTTCCACGACATTCTAATTTATTGAGATGCACCCGTATACACCACCCCTTTACAGGTGCCACTGTAAAGAGATAATCAAAGTTATTCACGGCACCTGTCAGTGGTTTTAATGTTATGGCTGATCAGTGTATGGGTCTAGTTTTGGCTAGGGTTTTTGCGAGATCTAGCCACACTGGCTAGATGATTCATGGCATTTACATGTGGGATGGGGGATGGTAACACAAGAGGGATATTTTATAAAACAAAAAAAATTATAATAAAGAAACATCACACAATTTCATCTTTTATTATTTATTGAATAAAGATATTTGAAACAATTTAAACACGAATTGGCTTTCATTCATATTTTACACTAGGTTTTGTGTAGTTCATGATTGGTTGAACTCGACTGAGTTCTTGATCCACTAGACGGGCAGGTGGGCTTTCTCTCTATTATTTGATTGGATGGAGGAAATTGATGTGGGTGTGAGTCTGACAGACGTAATTCTTCCAAGTTCGGCATCACACCTGCTTTAGCTAGCAAGTTGTCCTGGAACTAAAAAAAATACATGCGAGTAATTATAGGTAGAATTTAATACACGCACAAAGATTGTGCAATTAATGGGTATGTTGTAGCTGAGCTGACAATGTAAAGGTTGATTGATCTGCTGTATGACCTTGCTAGTTGTTGTGAAAATATTTTATATAACATCTTGGTCATTCTGATTTCTATTTGTGATGCATGTGTACATCAATGCATTGTTGATACATTATAAGTGGTAAACATGAATACAGTCTGGTTGTACTAACAGTTCTTCTGTGCCAGTCCCATTGCATTATGGGATAGCGCAGTGTCCAGTGGTTCCATACTGCAGAATCGAGGCGGAAGTTACTAGTTACTTCTTGAATGGCAAAAGACAAAATCAAAATGAACATGGATTGTTCACATGTAGTAAAAGTAAAAGTTCATTTGTTTCTGACATTAAATATTGTACTAATAGTGAATTAACTACTTATGTGTTATTTTAATGAAGAAATGTCTTAATGGTTTGCAATTTTCACATGAATGCTTACATCTAAGGTCAGGTCCATAAATATTTGGACACTGACAAGTGATTGTTATTTTAACTGTGTGCCACATATTACAGTGAAAATGATTTGAGTGATGAATATGAGTGCAGACTTTGAGCTTTCATTTCCAAATTGGGTGAATAGTGTAGGAATTACAGCACTTTTTAAATGTGGTGCCCCCCTTTTCGAGGAACCAAAACTAATTAGACAATTGGCTACCTAGCTGTTTCATGGCAATGTGTGTGTTCTTTTCTCATTATCCCATGTACAAGTAAGCTGATAAAAGACCTAGACTGTTAACTGTTGACTGTTAGCTCTCCATATGAAGTCGAAAGGGCTGTCACTGCAAGTGAAGCGAACCATCATTAGGCTGAAAAATCTAAACAAACCCATCAGAGAGAAAGCCAAATAAACTATTTGGCATTTTCGTAAAAAGAAATGTGATTTCAGAAACACCAGAAGACCCAGAAGGTCATGGTAAACAACTGTGGTGGATGACAGAAGAATTCTTTCCCTGGTGAAGAAAAACTATAGCCAGATCAATAACAACCTCCAGGAGTTAGGAGTTGTGTCAAAGTCAACAATCAAAAGAAGTTTTCACCAGAGTAAATACAGTGGGTTTACCACAAGTTGTAAAACTCAAAAAAAAAAAAAAAAAAAAAAAAAAAAAAGAAAAGAAAAAGCTGTACATTTCTGGAACAACATCCTAGGCACAGGTGAGACAAAGGTCAACTTGTATCAGAATGATGGGAAAAGAAGATTATGAAAAAGGGAAGGAACTGCTCATGATCTGCATACCACCTCATTTTATGGTATGGACATGTATGGCTGCCAATGGAATTGGTTTCCTTGAATTTATTGATGATGTGACTGCTGACAAAAGCAACAGGATGAATTCTGGAGTGTATAGGGCTATATTACCTACTCAGATTCAGCCAAATGCCTCAAAATTCATTGGATGGTGCATCACAGTACAGATGGATAATGACCTAAAGCACACTTCGAAAACAACCCGGACTTTTTCAAGGCAAATAAGTGGAATGTTTTGCAATGGCCAAGTGAATCGCCTGACCTGAATCCAACTGATCATGCATTTCACTTGCTGAAGGAAAAACGCCCCAAGAACAAGACGGAACTGAAGACTGCAGTAATGGCCTGGTGGAGCAACCAGGGAAGAAACCCAGTGTCTGGTGATGTCTATTGATTCCAGACTTCAAGCAGTTATTGAATACAAAGGATTTGCAACCAAGCATTAACATGTAATACAATGTAATTTATGATTGTTATTTTGCCCAATTACATTTTGTCTTAATTTACAAGCTAGATAATAACATAAAATACAAAAACATTATACTTTCACAGGAAGAGTCCATTTGTTCTGTATGGCAGATGAACAACCACAATGCTGTAAACCACCAACAAAAAGACAGACATCTCATTTACTCACCACTAAGTGCGTCACACAAAACTGCTGAATAACTTTTAAAGATAGTATTCTGTGACCATTTTTTTCTTGCTCCAAAAAAACGGTGCACAGGTTCAAACAAGCAGGTTCCTCTTTCCAATGCCATAAAGTGATCAGTTGTTGCAGTAAATCTCCCAGTCATCTTAGTCACAAAGAAAGGTTCTCACATCTGGGATCACTTTCACACGTACACCAGGAAGTTAATCAGACCATAGGAGGGGGATGAGAGTAGAATAAATAGGATTATTTAAGTCAAAGGTGTATCAACTATTTTCCTATGGGTGATGATTCCTGCTCAAGAGGTTTTAGATGCTCTGGGTTCAGGCTGACTTGGAGGTGCTTTTCAAGTGTGCCTTGTGGTTATTGGAATAAAGACAGTCACATTTTTCACAAATTTCTAAAAAGAATTTTTCCCTACAAAACCCAGACACAAAGTTGGAAGCACACAGTGATCAGAAATCAGAATCAGAAACAGCTTTATTGGCCAAGGAAATTGTTTCCGGCTTACAGGTGCTTCCGGTAGTTACGCTGAGTACAACACTCAATGAGGTGTAACCACCATCTACTCGGTAGAAGTAGAATGCCGTGGCTTTTTTGGAACATCAACTGTTCACCTCCTGAGGAATATGAGAGTAACTAGAGCAAACCAATGGAAGGCCCTGAAAGACCTGGCTGAAGAAGCCAGCAATACCAGCTTTTGGCTCTGGGTGAGGAGAAAGGAGTAGTGTTCGGGTAGTAACACCTAACCTGAGGTCTAGTTGCAGGTGGTGGAGACGTCCCTGCCACTGCTCTGCTACCAGGAGACATTCTGGGGTTAAAGGAGCGAAACGTTGTTGAGCAGTGGTACCTAGCTGACAACCCTGCAGCTGACCTATGCCATACGGAAAAGGTGATCCTAAGCTTGCATTAACGGCGCCAGTGGGGCTTGTCACAGCCTTAGTCACTGGGAAGGTCTGTATGATTTTGGTTGCATTAGGCATGTTGGCAAGAATCAAGGATGAGCGGGGTAATCCTATTGGCACCGGAGGAGGTGCCTGTGCGATTAGTACACAGTATTGTATGTGCCAATCAGTAAATGTGGATTACAAAGTAGGAGTAGCATATTACATTATAGCCCAACAATTGCATTACTGTCCGTATTAATTGTTCATGATGGAGATGGCCTGTGGCCTAGTTGTGTTGGTGCAGAGAGTGCTCTGTAGAGAGTACTCCTACCAGAGGGAAGGATGTCTTCATATGCTGTAACATTACAATTTCCCATCACTGGTTATAAAAGGCCCAAACATGACAATGCCCCTGTGTACAAAGCGAGCTCCAAGACATGGTTTGCCAAAGTTGGAGCGGAAGACCTTGAGTGGCCTGCAAAAAAGTCCTGGCCTCAACCCCACTGAACAACTTTGGGATGAATTTGGATGCTTCCTTGCTCAACATCACTAATGCTCTTTGTGGCAATCTGTTAGGTCGTGCAAAAAGCGCGACTTCAATTACCAGAACTCTCATTCACACACTCCACACAACATTTCCCAGCAAGCTCGGCTGCCTACAAACATGGCCGCCAGGGACTACAACACCCAAAGCACCCACACACTACCACGGTCACAATCACCCTCCTTCTAATCCCGCGCACCTGTCTTCAATTTCACAAGCACTTTATTTAAGGACTTTTGTGTTACAGGTTGGACGCGAAGTATTGTTTGTTTTCCCAAATCTTACCTTACTGAGCAATTGAATTCTGGACTGATTCTCACGGCATTGACCTTTAAGCTAAGTACCTTGGATTCCGACTTCCTCTCAAGCCCTCTTTCTGTTTACACATCTCGGTGATAATTTTACGTGCACTTGTTTCTGATTTTCGGTTAGCGCTGTTTAGTTAGCACACTTTATGTAGTGACCACTATTTTGTTAAGGGTGTTTATTTCTGGATGCTGTTTTTCCGTTTTTCCTTTCTGTTGTTAAGTGTGTGTTTTTCTTACTGCTAGCGCTAACGATTTTGAGAGTGTGTATAAACTTTGCCACGATATCCCGCGAAGACTCGAAGCCTTCTAAAAGCTTTTGTGTTACCCTGTGTCCTTTCCACATGTGTGCTGAATAAAGTGACGAAGTTTTTGACCGCAACTGTGTCCAGCCTTCTTCTGGTGATATAACAGAATACTTCGCCTCGACATGGACGCAGCGGAGGAAATTCGTCAAGCAATCGCAGCTCACGGTCAAATTATCAACGCGCAACAACAACGCTTGGGAGAAATGGATCAGAATCTTCAACTTCTCTCTCAAGTCACGGCTACAGCAACGCAGCGCGCCGCGCCCACCTCCTTTTCCACACCTCGGCTGCCTATGCCCGTACCTGATAAGTACAACGGTGACACTGGATTATGTAAGGGTTTCATCTTACAATGCTCCTTATACTTTGACTGTTGTGGGGAAATGGGGGATCATGAGAAAGTGGCGCGATTCATCTCCTTATTAACAGGCAAGGCATTAAAGTGGGCGGCGGCAGTAAGGGAACGAGGGGGAGAAACGGTTGCTTCCTATGACACCTTTGTCTCCATGTTCCGGCGGGTGTTTGACCACGCCCCCGATCACCAGGAAGTCGGGGAACGGCTCCTAACACTGAGGCAAGGCTCACTTCGAGTGGCGGATTACGCGTTAGAATTCCGGACTATCGCTGCGGGTAGCGGCTGGAATGACGTGGCGTTAAAAGCTGTCTTCTGTCAGGGCCTCAACCCCGCCATAGTCACTGAGATGGCCTGCCGCGATGAGCCTCTTAACCTAGATTCGTTGATTGATCTCGCCATTCGCCTCGATCAACTTCTTTACAGCCGTAGGCATTCATCTCAGCACCCATAGGAGACTAAAACAAGCAGCCTCCAAATCAAAAGCCCAGGCGGATCGCCACCGACAGGTAACACCACGCTACCAACCCGGTGAACGGGTATGGCTCTCCACCCAAAACTTGCACCTCAGACATCCCTGCCAGAAGCTCTGTCCTCGTTATCTCGGCCCCTTCAAAGTCATCAGGCCCATCAATGAGGTAACCTACAGACTAGCCATCCCCAAACATTGGCGCATTGCCCCCTCGTTTCACGTTTCTCTCCTGAAACCCTTCCACACAGGCATCCTCACCTCTCAAAACCCTTCTAATCCACCTCCCCCACAGGAAGTTGACGGACAACCGGCCTATCAGATTCGTCAGATTCTAAAATCCCGGCGACGTCAAGGAAAACTTCAGTACCTCATTGACTGGGAGGGGTACGGGCCCGAGGAACAGAGCTGGGTGGCGGCTACGGACATGCTGGACCCTGAAATGGTGGACGAATTTCACCGCATCCATCCAGAATACCCAAAACCTAGACCCAGAGGTCGACCCAGGCAAGGAGAGGCTCCCGGAGTGAGCCCTTTGGGGGGGGCTCTGTTAGGTCGCGCAAAAAGCGCGACTTCAATTACCAGAACTCTCATTCACACACTCCACACTACATTTCCCAGCAAGCTCGGCGGCCTACAAACATGGCCGCCAGGGACTACAACACCCAAAGCACCCACACACTACCACGGTCACAATCACCCTCCTTCTAATCCCGCGCACCTGTCTTCAATTTCACAAGCACTTTATTTAAGGACTTTTGTGTTACAGGTTGGACGCGAAGTATTGTTTGTTTTCCCAAATCTTACCTTACTGAGCAATTGAATTCTGGACTGATTCTCACGGCATTGACCTTTAAGCTAAGTACCTTGGATTCCGACTTCCTCTCAAGCCCTCTTTCTGTTTACACATCTCGGTGATAATTTTACGTGCACTTGTTTCTGATTTTCGGTTAGCGCTGTTTAGTTAGCACACTTTATGTAGTGACCACTATTTTGTTAAGGGTGTTTATTTCTGGATGCTGTTTTTCCGTTTTTCCTTTCTGTTGTTAAGTGTGTGTTTTTCTTACTGCTAGCGCTAACGATTTTGAGTGTGTATAAACTTTGCCACGATATCCCGCGAAGACTCGAAGCCTTCTAAAAGCTTTTGTTACCCTGTGTCCTTTCCACATGTGTGCTGAATAAAGTGACGAAGTTTTTGACCGCAACTGTGTCCAGCCTTCTTCTGGTGATATAACACAATCCTCACAGCCATGTGCCAAAATCTAGTGGAAAGCCTTTGCAGAAGAGTGGAGGTTATTATAATAGCAAAAGGGGGACTACATCTGGAATGGGATGTTCAACAATCATATATGGGTGTGACAGTCAAGTGTTCACAAACATTTTGCCATATGGTGTATATGTTTAGTGGAATTTTTAAACCTTCCCTGCTGAAAAAAACAACCCTCATAGAAACCCTCATAAAATTTGTAATGGCTTTAATGGTTATACAACCCAAATTCTGAAAAAGAGTCATTTGAAAATTCAATTCACCCTGTACTATATTAAAAACACATTATTAACACATTATTTGATGTTTTACCTTGTGAATTTAATTTATTTTTGAAAATCTGATGACTGCAACACATTCCAAAAAAGTTGGGACAGTCGACTGTTTACCACTGTGTAACATCACCATTTCTTTTAATAACACGTATTAAGCGTTTGGGCACTGAAGACACCAGTTGGTTAAGTTTAGCAAGTGGAATTTTCTCCCATTCATCCATTATGCATTTCTTCAGCTGTGCAACTGTACGTGGCCTTCATTGCCTTATTTTGCACTTCATAATGTGCCACACATTCTCAATCAGAGACAGGTCAGGACTGCAGGCAGGCCATGCTAGCACCCGCACTCTCTGCTTATGCAACCATGCGCTTGTAATCCGGGCAGAATGTGGTTTGGCATTGTCTTGCTCTGGATGGCAGCATCTGTTGCTCCAAAATGTGTACATATCTTTCTGCATTAATGGTGCCCTCACAGATATGCAAGTTACCCATGCCATGGGCACTGACACACCCCCATACCATGACAGACTGATAACAGCTTGGATGGTCCTTTTCCTCTTTGGCCCGGAGAACACGACGGCTGTTTTGTCCAAAAACTATTTGAAATGTTCCCTGGTCGGACCACAAAACACGATTCCACTGTGCTACCGTCCATCTCAGATGAGATCGAGCCCAGAGAAGTCGGCGGGGCTTCTGGACAGTGTTGATGTATGGCTTCTGCTTTTGCATAGTAAAGCCTTAATTTGCATTTGTGGATGCATCAGCGAATGGTGTTGACTGATAAAGGTTTACCAAAGTATTCCCGAGCCCATGTTAGGATATCCTTCACAGACTCATGACAGTTTTTAAGACAGTGACGTCTGAGGGATCGGAGATCACGCGCATTCAGAAGTGTTTTTCGGCCTTGCCCTTTACTCACCGAGGTTTGACCGGATTCCTTGAATCTTTTAATTATATTGTGCACTGTAGAAGGTGAAATTCCAAAAATCCTACTGATTTGTCTTTGGGGAATGTTGTTCTCAAAGTGTTGGATTATTTGCTGACGCATCTGTTGGCAGATTGGTGAGCCTCGACCCATCCTTGCTCTTGAAGGACTTGGCCATTTTTGGAGGCTCCTTATATACTATGATTAGACGATTCTCTCACCTGTTTAACATCACCTTCTTATTTCAACTCGTCACATGCTATTAGTCCTAAATTATCCCTGTCCCAACTTTTTTGGAACGTGTTGCATGCATCAATTTCAAAATAAACATTTATATAAAAAAAAAAACTATGCCGTTGATTAGGTAAAACATCAAGTACCTTGTCTTTATATGTTTTTTGTTTAAATACAAGTCAAAGTACATTTACAAACCTCTTTGTTTTTATTAGCATTTTCCATACTGTCCCAACTTTTTCGGAATTTGGGTTGTAACAGGAATTGTATTTGTTTTAATAGAAACTGTAATGGTCCATGTGGGTCTCTGCTGGTAATTTGTTGCCTTCTGTTGGTGGCATGTTATGTCTAGTGGATACCATTAAGGACCAATAATGGCAATGGTTTTAATGGTTATCTGATGGTCTGTATTAGTATTTGTAGTGGAAAACATTAGAATTTCTGTGATGGTTTGTATTATTTATTTATTTTTTAACCAGGTTTTTTTTTTGTTTTGTTTTTTTTTATGTTAAAAGCAATTTTAAAAATAAATACAAATGCCTTTCTGTTATCATTTTCAATCCCTCTTTTTTTGGTGAGCTTAAAGCCGAGTGAATGTTTTAAAGGTGAATAAATAAATAAATAAATAAATCAAATCAATCTACAGCACATCTCTGTACGGAACAGCACAGTTCCCAACAGTGACTCTACAGAGCAGTGCAGAAAATACACTATCACTTTTTCTTTTTTTTTTTTTTTGACGTTTCATTCATAAGAAATGGAGAGCAAAGTTAACATTCAGTATTGTCCAAAACGCAGCTTTCATTTTTCAGTTTCGACCTACATTTACGCGAGCCGAAATGCTAAATATGTTTGGAAGTCACTTACCCAGAAAATGACAACAAGCCGAGTTTTAGTCATGCTGTGTGAAATTTGATCCGTGAGACACCGCGGACAAAACCAGTCCATTCCGTGTCCTTCAGAGACAGAGTACACGACCTGTTAACCTCCCAGTGCCTTATAAAAATATAAAAACAAAGAGTCTACCCCAGCTGTTTACATGGCATCTCTTTCGGAACCTTGACACGTCTAGCAGTTACAATGTTGACAGTTACTTCACTGACTGACAGGTGGACGCGAGGCGAGTCGAAGCTGATTGGTTTGCTGTTCATAAGCCGGAAGTCAAAGCGTTTTAGATAATAAACTTCACCGTTGTTGTTTAGCGTGTGAGTCTAAACTGTACCACTGCAGACAAAACAAATGTTTCTGAGGTCAGTAGTGCAGTGCATAAAAGCATGCAGATACAGCTCAAGAGCTTCAGTTAATGAGGGAGAAATGTGATCTCAGTGACTTTGACTGTGGCATGGTTGTGTGTGTGTGTGTGTGTGTGTGTGTGTGTGTGTGAGAGAGATCAAATATTTATTGAAAATGAGCAACCATTATGTGACAAAGATATGCTAGGATTTTACAAACAAAAGGAACTTTTGATAGATAGAGACTGTATACATACATGCATAAAGAGAACACAATATGAAGTCACTAGTACACATAGGTGTCATTTGCAGGTGGGACGGGTGGGACGGGTGGTTCGGGTGGGACATGTCCCCACCACTTTTTGCCAGAGTCGATTGTGTCCCCATCACTTTTTAAAAGCCACTGAATAATAGTTTGCAGAAAGTATGTGTAAAAGGAAAACCATCTACAAACCATCATTCTTCATAATATAATTCATACATGTAACATAAACTTGTATGCCAGAACATCAGCCAGAACATCAGCTCTTTACAACTGGATAAATGATGAATAGTAGAACTCGTTGCGAAACTCTTGCGAGAGCGTATTTGTTGCTACTAGAAAGTGGCTAGGGTTTCGCGAGATCTGGCCACACCGGCTAGATGATTCATGGCATTTACGTGTGGGATGGGGGATGGTAACACAAGAGGGATAGTTTATAAAACAAAAAAAATTATAATAAAGAAACATCACACAATTTCATCTTTTATTATTTGTTGAATAAAGATATTTGAAACAATTTAAACACGAATTGGCTTTCATTCATATTTTACACTAGGTTTTGTGTAGTTCATGATTGGTTGAACTCGACTGAGTTCTTGATCCACTAGACGGGCAGGTAGGCTTTCACTCTATTATTTGATTGGATGGAGGAAATTGATGTGGGTGTGAGTCTGACAGACGTAATTCTTCCAAGTTCGGCATCACACCTGCTTTAGCTAGCAAGTTGTCCTGGAACTAAAAAAAATACATGCGAGTAATTATAGGTAGAATTTAATACACGCACAAAGATTGTGCAATTAATGGGTATGTTGTAGCTGAGCTGACAATGTAAAGGTTGATTGATCTGCTGTATGACCTTGCTAGTTGTTGTGAAAATATTTTATATAACATTTTGGTCATTCTGATTTCTATTTGTGATGCATGTGTACATCAATGCATTGTTGATACATTATAAGTGGTAAACATGAATACAGTCTGGTTGTACTAACAGTTCTTCTGTGCCAGTCCCATTGCATTATGGGATAGCGCAGTGTCCAGTGGTTCCATACTGCAGAATCGAGGCGGAAACAGTAGGTCATCCGGGTATTTCTCACCTACTGTTTTATGAATACTGAGAATCCGGACATACTACTCCTTCAGCATACTGCTTTTTGCCTACTGTGTAGTAGGGTAGTAGGGATATTCGGATGCAGCCATTGGGTCATTGTCTTGCTGCATGATGAAGTTCCTCCCAATTAGATTGGATGCATTTCTCTGTAAACTGGAAGACATTGTTTTGACTTCTGAATTCATTCTGCTGCTACCATCATGAGTTACATCATCAATAAATTTGATGGCAAAAATTGCCAGAGCCATGCAGTTCTCCCCTGGTTTCACACTGAAGCTAAGCGGGCTTGAGCCTGGCCAGTACCTAGATGGGAGCTCTCATGGGGGGAAAACTAAGGTTGATGCTGGAAGTGGCACTAGGGAGGCCAGCAGGTGGTGCTCTCCCTGTAGTCTGTATGGCTCCTAATGCCCTATTAAAGTGATGGGGACACTGTACTGTAAAAAGTGCACTGTCTTTTGGATGAGATGTTACGCCGAGGTCCTGACTCTCTGTGGTCATTTAAAATCCCCATTGGCCCCCTAATAATCTCCATCCCTGAATTGACTACATCACCCTCCTCTCCTCTCCACCTATAGCTGCTGTGTGCTGTAACAAATTCTTAATTATAAAGATTAGTGAGCCCATTCCAGAAGCAGCCATGCAAGCCCAAGCCATGACACTACCCCCACCATGGTTGACTGATGAGCTTCTATGTTTTGGATCATGATCAGATCCTTTCTTTCTCCACACTTTGGCCTTTCCATGACTTTGGTAGAGGTTAATCTTGGTTCCAGAACTTTTGTGGCTCCTTTTCAGGACATTCCAAATTGTTGTATTGGCTATGCCCAATGCTTGTGCAATTGCTCTGATTGATTTTCCCTCTTTTCTCAGCTTCAAAATGGCTTGCATTTCATTTTTGTGAAATGACATTTGAGTTTAGAAATGGTAACTGCTGAGAGATCCTTCAAAATCAAAAAAGGCAAGGTTTGAGGAGCATGGCCATTTTTTTTTACCAGTCTTTACAAATGTGGTGAGCAGAAAAGAATCTCAGAACGCTTAAGCCAGTGAACCTTAAGGCATATGGCTACAAACAGCAGAAGACCACTTTGGGTTCCTCTTTTATTAACCAAGAACTACAGGTTACAGGTTCACAGAAACTGGAATGTCATGTTAATAAAGACAAAATAGCACAAAATGCTTGCTGTGTTTTCTGTTGACAAATGTCTTAAGTCAGATTGTTTTCCACTTTTGTGGAACAAAGAACAAACCCAGCACCAATAGCTATAAGAAAAATACACAGAATGGTATGAAGAAGTGAGGCTAGAACTGATTTCTTCTAGCCCAGACTGTAGATACATTCAGCCAGTTGGTAACAGTCATGTCAGGTGATTGCAAAGAGAGAAACACCCTCTAGATGTTGTGCACATTTGGGCTGATATTTTTCACCCTGCGTTACTGTCACTGACTCTGATTGATGTCGGGCTTGAATGGCCCAAGCACATTCCAGTCAAGATGCTGGAGCTTATGGGAACACTGTGAAGGGAAATACAAAAACACTAGTCCCTTTTCAAACGCAATGCAATCCTCCAATGCACCCAGGAGGTCCCTCGTTGGCTGAATCTTTTTTTTTTTTTTTTTTTTGTGAAAGATCCAAAACAATGGAGGTAGACTGATCCCTTGTATATTTACAGCCAGTGCCATGGTGACAAGGGTTCCATGTTCAGAGGAGGTCATAGCACCAACCTGCTTCATGCCCTTGGTTGCTATGATCTTCTCTGGGGTCTGGACTGTGGTCATGCAGGTCTCAACTATATTCCAGACATACAGTGCCTATGGAAAATCTTCATACAATGTCAAAATCCTTACCTTTTGTCTCATTACACCCTGAAAATTAAAATAAATTAAATCTAACTTTTGCCAGCTGTATTTACACATTAAAATGCTTGACATCTAAGTGAAAATAACAGTTTAAAAAATTCTGAACAATTATTTAAATTTAATTAATGAAATACCTGGTTTGGATAAGTGATCATAAACTTGCTCAGGTACAACCAGTCACTTCCCAGATCACACATCATGCTAATTGCCCCCCACCTGACATCAATTGCAGTGGTTTTGATTACTTCATAAGAAAACCGGCTGTTCCATGATGATTTCATTACGAGTAGTCCATGGCAGTGCAAAGAATACACCAAACAAGCAAAGGTGCTTTCAAAAGGGCTCCGGGACAAAGTTGTGGAAAGGCACAAGTTAGGAGAAGGATACAAAAAGAGGCTTTAACTATCCCTCTGAGTACCGTTCAGAGCATTATTAAGAAGTGGAAAGCGTGTGGCACCACCAACACCTTGCTTAGATCAGGCCGTCCCTCTAAACTGGATGACTGAGCCAGGAGGATATTGATCAGGGAAGCTACCAAGAGGCCAATGGCAACTTTGAAGGACTTACAAGTCGTTATGGCAGAGATTGGTCAGTCTGTGCATGTGACAACAATCTCACAAGCTTTACACAAAGCTGGCCTATATGGCAGGGTGGCAAGAAAGAAGCCTCTTCTGAAAAGGCTTTGCAAAAAAACCACTTGGAAGATTCTAATGCCATGTGGCAAAAGGTTTTATGGTCAGATGAGACCAAGATTGAACTTTTTGGACTGAACTGCAAATGTTATGTTTGGCGAAAACCAAACACAGTACACCACCCAAAACACAACATACCTACTGTGAAGCATGGTGGTGGCAACATTATGTTGTGAGGGTGTTTCTCTTCAGCGGGGACTGGGCAATTGGTCAGGATTGAAGGGAAAATGGATGCTGCCAAGTACACCCAAATTCTTGAGAAAAACCTGCGGTCCTCTGCTAGACAGCTGAAGATGGGCAGGTGGTTCACCTTCCAGCACAACATCAACCCTAAACACACCACCAAAAAAACTACACAGAGGCTTAAGGATACGAAGGTGAATGTCCTTGAGTGGCTAAGTCAGAGCCCTGACCTAAATCCAATTGAAAATCTGTGGATGGACCGCTCACCACAAAATGTGACTGAACTCGAACAATTCTGCAAGGATGAACGGGCAAATATTCCCCACTCTAGGTGCGCAAAGCTAATAGAGACATATCCAAACAGACTGATGGCTGTAATTAAAGCAAAAGGTGGCTCTATGAAGTATTAAATCGTGGGACTGATCACTTTTCCAACTCTGTTATTCTAGTTTTCTTTTTTTTTTTTAACGTTTCCGAACTGTTGCCTTTTTACGTTACTTGAATGTTGTTAGGCAGAATGTGTAAATAAAGCTGGAACAAAAAAATATATTTTAATGGGTTTTGATTTCAGGCTGTAAGACAAAAAAAAAGTGACTATTTCAAAGGGGTATGATGATTTTCGATAGGCACTGTACCATGCCTCCAGGCCATGATGCCCCCGAACTGTCACCAGGTTGTCAAAAAAAGGTAGGAACAGGCAATGCCTATTGAAGCTGGTTGTCCTGGGGAGCCTGGTGGCCTGGGGACACCTGATGGCTAAATTTCTATTCTGGCCACTTGGGTCCTCCTCCAGGACTCCAGAACTGCTGGCTGGAAAGAGAATCTCTAAACATTTAATGATAAAATCATTTAAAAAAGTTACTTAGATGACTTTTGTACCCTGTCTTCAGCAATTCATCACTCCCTTTCTTCTGCAGAGATGTGACATGGCATATGACATATTCTTGGCAACACCACAGACTGGTGCTCCCTGCCTCAAAATTATATAATAAAGCTTTCTTCAAGAACTCCACTGGCACTAAGCCTCTCTTTCATTTTGTATGTGTTGGGATTCTGTAAAAATAAACAATTAAAAATTGTCCTGTGTATTTTTTTATGTTATAGTAACCATGGCAAAACCAAAGTTTTAAACCATAGTATGCTGCAGCTCTTGACTGGTGCAACAGAAAAGTCTTAACCTTATCATCCAGAGTTTGTGAGTTTAAATCCTGACAATGCCACACAGCCATGGAATGGTTGGGAGTCTGAGAGAGCAAAATTGGCTGTGCTTTCAGTGTGGGAGGGATGACAAACACTCTCTCTCCTCTCAATCACAATGACACTAGCCAAATGTGGGCATATTTGAGCTCATGCATGTGGAAGTGGGCATGTAGCACTTTCCTCCAAAAACTTTGCACAAGCAACGGTTGGCCCTCTGATTTTAAGTTACATATCTGCTGGGGAAAAAAACTGTAGAAACCCTCATAGAATTTTTAATGGTTATAATGGGAATTTTATTGGTTTTAAGGTTAATTTGCATCTTGGTGATTTAAATCTACTGGTAATTTGTTGCCTTCTATTAGTGGCATGTTATGTCTACTGGATACCATTAAGGACCAATAATAGTAATGGTAATGGTTTTAATGGGTAGCTGATGGTTTGTAATGGTATTTGTAGTGGAAAACATTAGAATTTCTGTGATGGTTTCTATTGGGGTTTTTTTTTCAGCAGGGATGAGCAACAAGTGGTATCTATCATGTGATAGGGGAGAACTGGCTGAAAAATTAGGAACAAAAAAAACATAAAAAACATGGTAGCCATAATATCCATGTTTACCATAGTTTTGTGGTGAAAAAACATGGATAACATCTTCATTATGTCTGCATCAATTCATCCTTACATGTACATCTTTTCTGTACCAGTGCCAGCACTTTTTACTACTCTTAACAGTCTGTGTGGGAATTTATTTCAGCTGCAGTAAAATTTAATATTTGAAAATGAATTCTGCGTACCACAAGTGGCACCCACAATTTCTTCTGGTCTAGCTAACAGAGTTAGCATATGTAGGCACACTTAGTGTAGGCCAAAGTGTACATAACTGCATAGATTTCAGTTTTTAAACATGTAAGGGAAAAAAATAACCTTTTGTTCTGTACCTGGCTCCGTTGAAATGGGGAACCAGGCCATGTTTAAGAAAATATCAAAAAGTGTATCAGTAACTGGGATGTTGATGTTCCTAAAGACTGCCAAGATAAAGTATATTCAAATGTTTAAAAGAAAAAAAACAACAACACAGAAATATTAAGGATGGTGTGTTCTCCCACCCTTTCATCTGAAAAAAGCTGAAATTTGCAGTATGCTTATTCAATTAATTGTATTTATTTATTATTATTAATATTTTTACCTCCGATCAAGTCAGGTTTCAGAATGCAGTCCAAGTTTGATAGAGCAGATAACATTGTTAACAATAAAGCTTTTGTTGGCCAGTGATCTAATATTGAGACAACTAATTTTATAGTAAATATAGAGAAATTAGAACTTGGTTCCAAAGACTTGATGTGCACAATATTTTCTGCATGAGCATACTTTATAAGTGAACCATCCAGACCACAAGGGGGAGCAATATATTTGTTACATCTATTTGGATAGTGGCCACATCTTCTAAAAAGTGCAGGCCATTTCTAAAACAGATAAAAAAACTATCAATTAAACCAAAACTTTGGGATCTACATTGTAATTGGATCAAGGAATGAAGACTGAGTAGGCTGCGAAAACATTTATACCCACAACCTAGTGTGGGAATTGGACCAGACGTCTCTCTCACATTTCTCTAGGAGCGCAAACAGAACTAAAAGGTTACTTTGAGCAGTTCAGTCTGGAGTTTTGAAATGTTTGTCAGCGTGGATGATCATTTTTGGACTATGGGATGTTGAGATAATACGCCCGGAAGCTTAAAGGTTATGCCAGACACTCTGGAGCCAGAGTAGTAGAGTGTTAGAGTCTGGAGCTCCCCCAACGAATTTGACAGTGACAAAGCAGTAAACTGTGCCATAGGCTTGACCAGCTTCTTTACATTATGGATGATGGACAGCCATGCAACAGTCATGAACAAGGTCAAGTCAAGTCACCTTTATTTATAGAACACATTTAAACAACAAGTATCACGCAAAATCTTGTACAATAAAAGCAAGCAGATCTAAACAGTAATGAAATAAAATACAGATAAAATGAAATAACAAAATAATTTAAAATAAATTAGTATAAGTATAATTATCATCAAGTATAAATGTAAATGTAAATGTAAATTCACATTTTTCAAGTTTTCTATAAGTACGCAGATGTTACTTTAATATTAAAACATATATATATATATATATATATATATATATATATATATATATATATATATATATATATATATATATATATATATATATATATAAAAATATACAGGTGCATCTCAATAAATTAGAATGTCATGGAAAAGTTCGTTTATTTCAGTAATTCAACTCAAATTGTGAAACTCGTGTATTAAATAAATTTAATGCCACAGACTGAAGTAGTTTAAGTCTTTGGTTCTTTTATTTGTGATGATTTTGGTTCACATTTAACAAAAACCCACCAATTCACTATCTCAACAAATTAGAATATGGTGACATGCCAATCAGCTAATCAACTCAAAACACTTGCAAAGGTTTCCTGAGCCTTCAAAATGGTCTCTCAGTTTGGTTCACTAGGTAAGCCACAAACATTCATTGCCAAAGAAGCTGGCTGTTCACAGAGTGCTGTATCCAAGCATGTTAACAGAAAGTTGAGTGGAAGGAAAAAATTGTGGAAGAAAAAGATGCACAACCAACCGAGAGAACTGCAGCCTTATGAGGATTGTCAAGCAAAATCGATTCAAGAATTTGAGTGAAATTCACAAGGAATGGACTGAGGCTGGGGTCAAGGCATCAAGAGCCACCACACACACACGTGCCAAGGAATTTGGCTACAGTTGTCGTATTCCTCTTGTTAAGCCACTCCTGAACCACAGACAACGTCAGAGGCGTCTTACCTGGGCTAAGGAGAAGAAGAACTGGACTGTTGACCAGTGGTCCAATATCCTCTTTTCAGATGGGAGCAAGTTTTGTATTTCTTTTGGAAACGAAGGTCCTAGAGTCTGGAGGAAGGGTGGAGAAGCTCATAGCCCAAGTTGCTTGAAGTCCAGTGTTAAGTTTCCACAGTCTGTGATGATTTGGGGTGCAATGTCATCTGCTGGTGTTGGTCCATTGTGTTTTTTGAAAACCAAAGTCACTGCACCCGTTTACCAAGAAATTTTGGAGCACTTCATGCTTCCTTCAGCTGACCAGCTTTTTGAAGATGCTGATTTCATTTTCCAGCAGGATTTGGCGCCTGCCCACTCTGCCAAAAGCACCAAAAGTTGGTGAAATGACCATGGTGTTGGTGTGCTTGACTGGCCAGCAAACTCACCAGACCTGAACCCCATAGAGAATCTATGGGGTATTGTCAAGAGGAAAATGAAAAACAAGAGACCAAAAAATGCAGATGAGCTGAAGGCCACTGTCAAAGAAACCTGGGCTTCTATACCACCTCAGCAGTGCCACAAACTGATCACCTCCATGCCACGCTGAATTGAGGCAGCAATTAAAGCAAAAGGAGCCCCTACCAAGTATTGAGTACATGTACAGTAAATGAACATACTTTCGAGAAGGCCAACAATTCACTAAAAATGTTTTTTTCTTTGTCTTATGAAGTATTCTAATTTGTTGAGATAGTGAATTGGTGGGTTTTTGTTAAACGTGAGCCAAAATCATCACAATTAAAAGAACCAAAGACTTAAACTACTTCAGTCTGTGTGCATTGAATTTATTTAATACACGAGTTTCACAATTTGAGTTGAATTTTACTGAAATAAACAAACTTTTCCACGACATTCTAATTTATTGAGATGCACCTGTATATATATTGTCTTCAAGACAAAATTCAATTCAAGAAATTCAAAATTCAAGAGAGAGAAAAAAAGAAGGCAGGTCAGGGACTGACTGTTTATAGCTGCTATAATGTTAATAAAGTGTTGGGGAAAAGTATTTGATTACTGGTGTTTTTGTGTATATCTCATACTAAATAGTTTTAGATATTCAAATAAAATACAACATAAAACCAAGGCAACCTGAGTAAACACACATACAAAACAAAAAACACATACAGTTTTTATTTATCTTTTGTATTTTTTTTATTGAAGCAAAAAAAAAAAGTTATCCAATGCCTATCACCAATGTAAAAAAACTAATTGTTTGGTTTAGTTGTGTTTGGTTTACGCCAGATGTAATGGGGCCCCTGTCTGCCAAGCAGTTCCACTTTTGGCTCATCAGTCCACAGAACATTCTCCTAAAAGTTTTGAGGATCATCAAGGTATGTTTTGGCACAATTTAGACAAGCCTTAATGTTCTTCTGGGTTAGCAGTGGTTTTCACCTCCCCACTCTTCCATGGATGCCATTTTTGCCAAGTGTCTTTCTGATAGTGGAGTAATGAACAGTGACCTTTATTGATGCAAGAGAGGCCTGTAGATCCTTTGATGTTGTCCTTGGCTCTTTTGTGACTTCCTGGATTAGTAGTTGCTGTGCTCTTGGAAGAATTTCGGAAGGTCGGCCACTTCTGGGGTGGTTCACTACTGTGTTTTTCCATTTGGAGATAATGGCTCTCACTGTGGTTTCATTGGAGTCCCAGAGCCTTTGAAATAGCTTTGTAACCCTTCCCAGACTGATATATTTCAATCACCTTCTTCCTCATCATTTCTGGAATTTCTTTCGACTTTGGCATAGTGTGTTACTGGGTAAGACCTTTTAACCAGCTACATGCTGTTGAAAAGGTTATATTTAAGTGTTGATTTGATTGAACAGGGTTTGCAGTAATCAGGCCTGGTTGCATATCGTCCAGCTGAACCCCATTATGAATGCAATTTCATAGATTTGGGGAATTAGTAACTGCAGGGGCAAATGCATTTTCACACAGGCCCAGATGGTATTGGATAACGTTTCTGCTTCAATAAATAACACCAACATTTAAAAAACTATATTTTGTGTTTACTCAGGTCACCTTTGTTTTATCTTAGATTTTGTTTTAATTTTTGAAACAATTTAGTAAGAGATGTACACAAAAACAGAAGAAATCAGAATAAATACTTTTTAACAGCACTGTAGGTGATAACACAAACTAAATTGTCTTGTGGGTTTTTCACGTAATGAATGTATATAATGATTAAAAAAGCACAAAGTGTCTATCAGTTGATTTTAAAAAATTGCAATCGTTGGAATTAAAAAGTCTACTGCTTGGAAAGGGTTTATAAAAAGTGTTATTCCATAATCTCAGGGCTGCAACAGCAAAAGACTGGTCACTTTTCATTTGAGTCTAAGGAATAGTTAAAAGCAGCTGGTTAGAAGATCTTAAAGCATCTTAAAGCAGATGTTAGTGTGCAAATTCCACTGTGCTTATCATAGACAGAAGTCAGTAGCTTTGTAAGACACATAGAAGAGCAGCTCACTTTCTTGGGCTTCACTGCAAGCCAGGCTCAAAGGTCTGAGGCTTGACAGTGAGAATCTGTTCAGGGAACATTAGTATCCTTTTCACCTATTGAGGTGGTAGCATGGACCGAAACCAACAGGGAATCCAAAAGTTCCTCGTAATCCTTGATCTGCCAAAGCATGGATATCCTGCCTTGCAGTTCACTAATCCTCTGACTAAGAGGCCACAGCTGTCACAGCCATTAGGCAAGGTTAGAGGAATAGTAAGTAGAAGGATCAGGCTCCAGTAAGCTTAAATCCTGTTCCCATTTTCTTACAAGCTGTCCTTTCTGTCCTTTTCTATGTTAGCCATTGGTGGTCTGGGGCTATTTTGGCCATTTTCGTATGCTTTTGATTTTGCCTATATATAAAACCATAAAAAAAATTTTACCATGCAATATAATATAATTCTCTGTGTTCACTTAAACACTTAAATGTTCACACAAACATACTATATCAATACACTTCACCCAAAACCAAACATCCATCCATCCACTATCTGTACCGCTTATCCTACACGTGGGGAGCCTGGAGCCTATCCCAGGGGACTCAGGGCACAAGGCTGGGGACACCCTGGAGAGGGTGCCAACCCATCAAAGTGCATAATCGCATATATACTTTCACACACTACAGGCCTCTCTTGCATCAATAAAGGTCACTGTTCATTTGTTAGGTTCCCGCTCCCCCGCTCTCTCGCTGCGAAGCTAGCGAGTGGCATACTTCTGCATTCCACTGAGCGCCTTCCAGCGCTATTCATAAAAACCCTCTGGACTGTCATTCATAGACTCTCGTTATGTTTTCGTTCACGTCATGTCTCCGCCTCCTGTGTTTCCCCATGTGCTCATGTTTTCGTTCACGTCATGTCTCCGCCTCCTGTGTTTCCCCATGTGCTCATGTTTTGGTTTGTGTCATGTCTCCGCCTCCTTAATTCTTACTGGTTCATGTTTGTCTAATTCATTCTGTGTATTATGAGTTTCAGCTGTCTGTGATTTTCTGTGTGTTTAAATGCCTCGCTCCGTGTCTGCTTCGGCTCGGAATATTAGATGAGTTTAACCTTGCCTTAGTTTAGATTGAACTTAGATATTTACCGTAGCCATTTGTTCGTGGTTTCCAAACCACTTCCTTGCATGAGCTTTTTCCCGTAGCTCATTATTCGTGGTTCCCAGACCACCTTTCTAGCTTCGCGTATTTATCCTGTAGCTCATAATTCGTGGTTCCCAGACCACCTCCTAGCCTTGCGTGTGTTTCCCTGTGTTTTTTGGATAACTGCCTTTTTGTGGATTACTGTGTTTTTTTTGGATTACTGCTTCTTCGGCTAAGTACATTATCATTTTGGATTACTGTTACCTTTTTTGTCATGATTTATGTTTGATGGTCTTTTGTGTGTTCGTTTATTTTTGAACTTCCAGTTCCTAATAAACTGACCACTTTCCCCTGCGAGTGCATCCTGCTTCTCTCCACGTGTCGTAACATCATTATTCCACTATCAGAAAGACACTAGGCAAAAATGCCATCCATGGAAGAGTGGGGAGGCGAAACCATGGTGTCAACCAAACACAGAATTCCGCAAAAAGAACATCATATCTACAGTCAAGCATGGTGTTGGATTTGCTGCTTCAGGGCCTGGGCAACTTGCAATAATTGAGGGAAACAAATTCTGCTCTCTACCAGAAAATCGTAAAGGAGAATGCCGGTCTTCAGTCCGTAAGTTGAAACTGAAGCGCAACTGGATTATGCAGAAAGACAATGATCCAAAGCATAGAAGTAAGTCCACCTCTGACTGACTCAGAAAAAGCAAAATTAAAGTTTTGGAGTGGCCTAGTCAAAGTCCTGACTTGAACCCAATTAAGATGCTGTGACAGGACCTGAAACGGGCAGTTCATGGTCGAAAACCCTCCAATGTGGCTGAACTAAAACAGTTCTGCAAAGAAGAGTGGGCCATAATACTACCACAGTACTGTGAAAGACTGATTTCCAGTTATCAGAAGCTTTTGGTTGCAGTTATTGCTGTTAAAGGTGGTACAACCAGATTTAATTTAAGTTTAAGGGGGCAATTAGTTTTTCACATTGGTGATAGGCGTTGGATAACTTTTTATGCTTCAATAAAATAAATAAATAAATATAAAAAAAACAACAAATAAATAAATATAAAAAAAAACAACTGCATTGTGTGTTTACTCAGGTTGCGTTTCTTATGTTGTATTTATTTTGACAATCTAAAACTATTTAATATGAGATATACACAAAAACAGAAGAAATCAGGATGGGGCAAATACTTTTTTACAGCACTGTAGATAGTTAGATAGATTGATTGATCGGTCAAAGCAATCGGTCGATTAGCAGGCAAGTTTTTTTATTTTTTTTTTATCTACATTTAGAAGTACATTAGAAATTTATAAGTGAATATTGTAGCAATAATTTATTTATTAAATTTTGTTCATTTAATGCTGCTAGATCAGCCAAACTGTCCTCATCCTCCTTGACCTTACAGCAGCATTTAACACAGTCAATCACAAGACTCTCTTGTCCACCCTCACAAGTCTCGGAATTCGTGGTGCAGCATGGCAGTGGTTTGCTTCCTACCTGCAAGGTCGCTCATACCAGGTGACATGGAGGGGATCCACATCTGCTTCCCACCGACTCTCCACTGGTGTCCCACAAGACTCAGTACTTGGTCCTCCTCTGTTCTCCCTCTATACTCGATCTCTTGGTGAGGTCATATCCTCACATGGGTTCTCATACCACTGCTATGCGGATGACACTCAACTCATCCTCCCCTTCACTCCCTCTGATCCTCTTGTTTCTGCTCGGATCTCAGCATGTCTGGCAGACATCTCATCATGGATGGCAGCTCATCAGCTGAAACTTAATCCCGCAAAACTGAACTGCTGTTCATCCCAGATGATTCATCAGCATGTCAGGATCTTGTGATCTCCCTGGACAATTCTCTGATCCCACCTTCGGTTACTGCACGCAACCTTGGGGTAACCATGGACAATCAACTGTCCTTTTCCTTTCACATTGCTAATTTGACATGCTCATGTCGATTTCTTCTTTACAACATCAGAAAGATTCATCCATTTCTATCTGTACAAGCCATTCAG
The DNA here is from genome assembly GCA_023630585.1 of Cranoglanis bouderius. Taxonomy (NCBI): domain Eukaryota; kingdom Metazoa; phylum Chordata; class Actinopteri; order Siluriformes; family Cranoglanididae; genus Cranoglanis; species Cranoglanis bouderius. The sequence continues at coordinate 21,022,382 of CM042540.1, forward strand.
GTGCTGGTTCAGTCTCTCGTCATTTCGAGACTGGACTACTGCAACTTACCCCTGGCAGGTCTGCCTCTGAGAGCCATTCAACCGCTGCAACTGATCAAGAATGCAGCTGCTCGACTTGTTTTCAACCTTCCTAAATTCTCCCACACCACTCCACTGCTACGCTCCCTCCACTGGCTTCCTGTAGCCGCTTTAAGACACTGATGCTAGCCTGCAAAGCCAAAAATGGACCAGCACCCACTTACCTCAAATCACTTATCACACCCCGCACTACATCACGCTCCCTCCGATCCTCTAGCACTGCTAGACTGGTGCCACCATCTCTCAGGGTACAAGGAAGGCATGCATCAAGACTGTTCTCTGTTTTGGCACCTAGGTGGTGGAATGAACCTCCCCTAGATGTCCGAACAGCTGAGTCACTGGCGGTCTTTAAACGACGTCTAAAGACCTACCTCTTCCTAAAGTACTTAAATTAGCACTTAAATTAGCACAAAAGAAGTGTTGTCGGTGTGTTTCTCTTACCATTTTACCTTCCAACAGAGTTTTTAGACTGATGGTATTCTTAGTCCGTGACCTAGTGAACCAGTATCGGGATGTATTTGATGATAGAGACTCAAAGCACTTCTGTAAGTCGCTCTGGGTAAGGGCGTCTGCCAAATGCCGTAAATGTAAATTCCAGTTTCCTTAAAAATATTGCAAAATGAACCCAGATCATGTAAACAGTCTTTTCTCATGCCGAATGATTTATTTTGCGATGACTGTATATTATCCTGCTTATTACAAGGCTACCTTTAATTGAATTAATCTAAAATATGGACATTGATATAGTGGAAAATATTAATTGAAGTAGGATAGATGACCCCAGATGTGCAGTAGTTAAGAAATAGACCACTAGGTGGAGCTATTGACCAATCAGAATAGAGTATTCTAGCCATGATGTGACAGGGAAATACATTTATGAATGTAAAATGTGTGAGCAAGGAAATATTTAGCCAAACTCGTGATTAAAATCGAATTCGCAATATCTGTCAAAAAAAAAAAAATCATGATAGTATTTTTTTTGTCCATATCGCACAGCCCTATCCCAGAGGGAAATTCAGCTATTACAGCAGCACAGAGAGTTAGAAGTATACTATAAGTAATTTAACAGTCTAAATGAATCAAAATAAGAATAAATATATTTAAAAGTAAACAGTGTACGAGTGTGATGTGGTATTGCAGTGGAGTGTAAATATTGTAGATATAAGCAGCAGAATTAAAGTGGCAGTGCAGTGAAAACACTGTCAACAGTGTAAACATTGTAAACAGCGATCAAATGAATAGGGATATACAGTATTGTATAGAGTGAATATGAGAAAAGGAAAAATTAATAGAAGTAAAATGTAGAAATGTACATGGATATAAATAGTGGATGGTGGTAAAGTTCTAACTATTAAACTACTATTTTTACTACTATTAAACTATTGTCCAATGAGCTTATTTTAAGACTGGATAAGATTAGATAAAATAAGATAATTAAGATAAGATAAGATCCTGGGTTTCCAAGATGGCGCCGTGCTAGTGCCAGCAGATTATAGTCTCGAGAGACATTATATCTTTTCTCTACTTTTTTTTTTTTTTTTTTTTTTTTTTTTTAGATCAAACATTTGAGAAAGTGATCCAAATTTGCCATCAGCATTCAAACTGGAGATGGATCCGGTGATTTTTCTAATCAGTAAGTATTTCTGATCAGTTTTGGGATGTCTAATGTATATTCAGCAGAGAGATTGAACGATTGGAGGTCCATTGACGTGGATCTTTTATAGCAGGTTGGTGGGAGATCCAGATAACAGAGACTCATCAAACATTACTTCAAGCAGAAGAGATATCTCAAATGCAAATTCTTTATAAAATTCACAGGTCAAACCATCCTACCTAGGTGTTTGATTCATTGTTTTTTGGGTTTTGAAGGCTTCTACAAACTCTGCACTGGAGTGTTCCCTGTCTCCCTTGGACACAAGTTAACTTTAACCGGAACAGAATAAAAAGTTTCTTGAAGAAGCACTTAAACTTCTAAACTGTCATCCTATTCCCAGCTGTCTAACGTAGTGCAATACTGTTAAAACATGTTGTTGATTTCTATGTGGTCCATGTGAATAAGGTGGGAGGAGACTGCTTGATGAGCTAGCTCAGCTAACAGGCCATCGATACCTGCTATAGTTTGAGAAATACTGTACAGTTTGACTTTTTGGTTTTCTCACACCGGAGGATTATTCAGTAATACTCCCACGAAGGCATTCATGGTCTCTCATATTGTTGAATGAGAAACTTCTTTGAGACGTAGGACTTGCACTCCTAGTGGACAAATATGCGACAGTTGTCATAGACTTTATCAGGAAGTGTGTGAATGACTGTGTACCCACAAAAAAAGTTTGTTGGTGTCCGAACCCGAAACCAGTAGTGCAGTCAAATATAAGCCCGTAGTAAAGCATACTGAATCAGGCATATAGTTGACATACAGTATAAGAAACGTAAGGCAATCAGAAATGCAGAATTGCAGAATAGCTCTAAACTGGAACATCACTTCAGTCAGTCCCAGAGCATGTGAATGAATGGAGTGGTGTGACACTCCACTCAATATTCCGCTCTATGTGTTTGCGCTCCGCTCAATCGCTCACGGCTCAAGCGAATGCTCCACTCATGCTCATCGGTAAAACATAATTCGCTTAAATCCCGCTCTGAAATGAAATTTCTCTGTAGTGTACTTGTTTCTGTTTGTAATACATTGCTTTAATTGTGGCATTTTCTGCCACTGGATATACAGTAGCCTCTACACAAAATACTCTAAATTCAAATAAAAAATACTCATAACACGATGGATGAGAGAAGCAAAAATCAGATTTATTGCCCAGAAATATCAGCCAACATGAGATCAGTTCAAATGAGACGTCCCAGAAGTGATCTGATCTATCCTGGGTTTGGTCTCTATTTATACTCTTTTCCCCTCCTTCATATCAAACAATTTCCCGTTATGTTTGGTTTTCAGAAAATCCAGCTACCATTAGCTTCAGAAAACCAGGTTTTTCAGCCACCATTAGCTTCAGAAAACCAGGTTTTTCAGCCACCATTAAAACCAGGTTTTTCAAGGTGAGAAGAAAATAAAAACACTCTCCCCCTTGTTCTCCTCCTTCTTTCCTTCTTGCTCCGCCCCCTATAAAAGACCTCTGTGGCCCAAACTACCAAAATTTCTCCCAGCAATCTAGACAAGCAAACTTTTCTCTGCATTCTCTCTTTGGTTATCATATTATTATAACCAAACCACTGTTATTCTTCGCTTCAATTTTATCTCTTTACATATCTGTTGTTAAACAAGTGTTGTCTGTGCATGATTTTAACATATTTTTTGTGTTTTACACACTACTTAAAGCTCTATTATAATCTAAGTCTTGAGATTACACGTTTGCTAGGATTCTAAGATTATGCTCACTGCTATAGGATTATGCTTTCATAGTGCTTTTTGCATGTGTACATATATATATACAGTATATTTATTTACAATACATATAATATAATATAATATAATATAATATAATATAATATAATATAATATAACATGTATTGTTTTTTCCCTGTTTTCCTAGCCTCTCATGGACATGCGTTATCAGCTGCAGTTGTTATGGCTTTATCACGAACTGACCTCGACATGTCCCGAGAGCTCCTCAGCCATGCACACCAATGCACGGTGAAGGGCCTGTTTTTATATTATTCTACTCCTTAAGAAACTACACTGTGTTTATGCAAATTAATTCCTACAGAATAAATGCCTCAATTACAGTATTAGAGATAATAATTATGATATTTGTGGGTGATATTCTGTTACAAGCTGTGCCTTTTATTTAGTTTTATTTTAGTTTTTTAAACCAGCATATCACATAAAGTGTATTCTGGGTTGAGCGAGCAGCCTGAGTAGTCTGAGCTCACATGCTCTGGTCAGTCCCTCCAGGATTTCATGATTTTGCGATTGCAGAAATTAACGCAAAATCAAGCAAACTCCACAATAATAGGAGGAGCTTGCAATTTTTCAAAATTAGCACAGATTAAACGCAGATTTAGGCCAAGACGTGTCATGTGACGTCATCACAACACACATTCAGCCAAAGTCCTTGTTAGGGTTTCCCTCTCCGCGCTGCTGCTGAGGACAGCCAGTAGCGCACTTCCGCATTCCCCTCATTCTGATTTACAAACTCGGTGGGACTTTTCCCTAGCGCTGCTCGCTGAGGACAGCGAGTAGCACGATCTTCCATTCATAGACTTTTGCTTTGTTTACTTCACCATGTGGTTCTTTGTTTTTGGTTTACATCATGTCTCTGCCCCCGTTTGCTGATTGGTTCTTTGTTTTTGGTTTACGTCATGTCTCCGCCCCTGCTTATTCATTGGTTCTCTGTTTTATGTTTCATTATTAGTTTTAGGTATTTTGTGTTTGTCCTTGTTTCGTTTCTAGTATTTAAACCCCTTTGTTTCTCCGCCTTGATGCGGAGTATTGAACTGTATTGTGTTGAATGAATGTTCTGTGTGTTGCACTAACCTCGCATTTCCTGGACACTGGATTATTGCCTCGTTCTTCTGTGGATTATTGACTCGTTATTCATTGGATCATTGCCTCGTTCTTCTGTGGATTATTGCCTCGCTATTGTGTGTATTATTGCCTCACCCTTTCATGGATTTCATGCCTTGCTACTTTGTGAATTATAACCTTGCTTTTTGTGGATTATTGCCTCGCTATTTTTGGGAATTACAGCCTTGCCCTTTTGTGGATTATCATTTGTTTTTGACCCTGCCTTTGTGTTGCATTTTTCCCCTGTTCTTATAGTTTTGAATGTGTCCCATTACTTTTGCATTCATTCCTATTAAAGTGACTTTTCCCCAGCACTTGCATCCAGCCCTTCCCTTGTGTTACATAACAGCCCTCTTCGATTCACGTGTGTTGAACATGAGGACAGCTAAAAAGTCTCATTTACCAACAAACATCACTGCGAAAGACCATGCGAAACAATTTCGTGCAATTGCAATTTCACCAATTCAAGTTGTTATCCACAAAAAAAGCACAAAAAACGCAAATAACGCAAATTACAACACAAATTTTGAAAGAAGCCGCAGCAAAATCAAGCATTTTTTAGTCACAACAATCACAAATCCTGTACGAACTGCTCAGTGGCACAGCAGGTACACAGCGGATATGGCAGAGCCCACCGTGCCACCATATTCACTCTCATTTTTTTTATTAAATACAGTATGAATCCAAATTTCTGAAGAAGCTCTATGATATTTACCGGATATTTAAACAGGAACCCCAGTGTACAGTATATGCACATGGTATTAACTTGTGCTTACATGAAACTGAAAGGTTGTCATTGGATATTAAATAAACCCCCTTGTGTGTGTTTGTGTGTGTGTGTGTTTGCTAATTAAGGTTGATTTTGCTGGATGACTGACAGGTCGACCGATATTGAGTTTTACCGATACCGATAGCTAGGTATGACCGTACTTACCGATAACCGATTAATTAACCGATAGTTTTTAAAATGGATACTGGATAAAAAAATAAAAATAAAAACATAACATTCCATATAAAATAGTACTGAACTTTATTACAAAAAGCAAACAAACAAAAAAAAAAAACCCAGAACTGAATCATGAAAATGTGCTATATTAATTATATTAAGAAATATTGAGGTAAATTAAAGACATGCATTCAAACTGAAACAAAAAGTAACATCCAAAATGAATAACATGTACTGGAGTGTACTGTATACATACCTTTTCGCTGTCTGTGTTTTAAACGTGCATCTGAAATTTCAGCGCTGTCCGTGCACTGCGCTCTCTCCAGGCAGCGTGCACTCTCCATGCAGCGCACAGTATCACGTGTCAAAACAAATGCACGTGTTTTCAGTGATTTTCGCCTCTAGAGGAGATATGTTGGCTCTTGCACTGTATAATGATAACGGACCCTTCACAGCCGCTCCAGCAGCGGATGCAACCCGGAAAAACTATCGGCATGGATTTTTGCCGATAACCAATAGTTCCGGGAATCAACTATCGGTGCCGATTAATCGGCAAAACCGATACATCGGTCGACCTCTACAGCACACACACCTCACCCCACCTTACCACCAACTCAGCTGGATGTAGCTCTTGCACATGCACACGCACACACACACACACACACACACACACACACATGCATACCTGTATTGCTCATGAGTTGTGTGTCATTATGAATACTTCAGCTCTGTCAGTGAAACAGAGTACATCACACACACACACAGGCACACACCCTCATTCTCACTGTTTGTCTCTCTCTCTGTCTATCCTTCTTGTTGTCTGTCCATCTGTCTCTCACTCTCACTCTGTTTTGTATGTCCGTGTCTCTTTCTCTTCCTTTCTCTCTCTCATTCAAACTGTATGTTTGTCTTTCTGTCTCTCTTCCTCTTTCTGTCTCTCTCCTTCTTTCTGTCTCTCTCTCTCTCTCTCTCTCTCTCTCTCTCTCTCTCTCTCTGACCAACAGGAAATGCAGTGAGTCACAGAGAGTGTAAGAGAGTGTGTTTTCTTGACACCACTGTGTGATGCACTTCAGCGTTAATAAAGTGTTCAAACGCAGATGACATTTCCATACATAATTCATAATACATAGCAGGTTCACCAGTGTGTGACACGATACATTGCTGCTGTACGACTGCTACTCTACTTCTAAATATGCATTCAGTTTAGCGATAAAATCTGCGATTTAACAGCGTAATTCTACTTATACCGAGTCTTTTATTAGTAATTTATCTACATACAGTATCTCACAAAAGTGCGTACACCCCTCACATTTTTGTAAATATTTTATTATATCTTTTCATGGGACAACACTGAAGAAAGAAATGACACTTTGCTACAATGTAAAGTAGTGAGTGTACAGCTTGTATAACAGTGTAAATTTGCTGTCCCCTCAAAATAACTCAACACACAGCCATTAATGTCTAAACTGCTGGCAACAAAAGTGAGTACACCCCTAAGTGAAAATGTCCAAATTGGGTCCAAAGTGTCAATATTTTGTGTGGCCACCATTATTTTCCAGCACTGCCTTAACCCTGTTGGGTATGGAGTTCACCAGAGCTTCACAGGTTGCCACTGGAGTCCTTTTCTACTCCTCCATGACGACATCACAGAGCTGGTGGATGTAAGAGACCTTGCGCTCCTCCACCTTCCGTTTGAGGATGCCCCACAGATGCTCAATAGGGTTTAGGTCTGGAGACATGCTTGGCCAGTCCATCACCTTTACCGTTAGCTTCTTTACCAAGGCAGTGGTTGTCTTGGAGGTGTGTTTGGGGTCGTTATCATGTTGGAATACTGCCCTGCAGCCCAGTTTCCAAAGGGAGGGGATCATGCTCTGCTTCAGTATGTCACAGTACATGTCACAGTACACTCCCCAGTGCCAGCAGCACTCATGCCATGCCATACCATGACACTCCCACCACCGTGCTTGACTGTAGGCAAGACACACTTGTCTTTGTACTCCTCACCTGGTTGCCGCCACACACGCTTGACACCATCTGAACCAAATAAGTTTATCTTGGTCTCATCAGACCACAGGACATGGTTCCAGTAATCCACTTGTCTTCAGCAAACTGTTTGTGGGCTTTCTTGTGCATCATCTTTAGAAGAGGCTTCCTTCTGGGACGACAGCCATGCAGACCAATTTGATGCAGTGTGCGGCGTATGGTCTGAGCACTGACAGGCTGACCCCCCACCCCTTCAACCTCTGCAGCAATGCTGGCAGCACTCATATGTCTATTCTGCAAAGCCAACCTCTGGATATGATGCTGAGCAGGTGCACTCAACTTCTGTGGTCGACCATGGCGAGGCCTGTTCTGAGTGGAACTTGTCCTGTTAAACCGCTGTATGGTCTTAGCCACCGTGCTGCAGCTCAGTTTCAGGGTGTTGGCAATCTTCTTATAGCCTAGGCCATCTTTATGTAGAGCAACAATTCTTTTTTTCAGATCCTCAGAGAGTTCTTTGCCATGAGGTGCCATGTTGAACTTCCAGTGACCAGTATGAGAGAGTGTGAGAGCGATAACACCAAACTTAACACACCTGCTCCCCATTCACACCTGAGACCTTGTAACACTAACGGGTCACATGACAGCGGGGAGGGAAAATGGCTAATAGGGCCCAATTTGGACATTGTCACTTAGGGGTGTACTCACTTTTGTTGCCAGCAGTTTAGACATTAATGGCTGTGTGTTGAGTTATTTTGCGGGGACAGCAAATTTACACTGTTATACAAGCTGTACACTCACTACTTTACACTGTAGCAAAGTGTCATTTCTTCAGTGTTGTCCCATGAAAAGATATAATAAAATATTTACAAAAATGTGAGGGGTGTACTCACTTTTGTGAGATACTGTATCTGAGGGAAATGTTGACGTTCCTGATTGTTTTGTGTCATTTTTACTGTCGCAGAGCCTTCGCATCGTCCATATCAAAGCACAAACAGCTATGCTAGCTACTCGATCACTAGCCTCATTCATTTTCTAGCATACGCTCAGGGTCAGAACCACATCTGAGAGTAAAAATGAATTTCAGAAAGCTTTCAGTGTTCGAGAATAATAGAACCATCTTAGCTGTCCATCAAACAAAGGGGGCAGGGCATTGAACAACAAAGTTTTATTGTTCGTTTACATAAAATGGTGGCGCCTTGATCAGGATGAGGAAGTTACTGTTGTAGTTGGAGTCTCTTCTGAGGTAGAATATACACATCGCAAAAAATCGTGGTAAAAATATTTCTGAAAGCATGATTCAAGGCTGTTGAAAGTAGCAGAGATTATATATTCACATTGTTCATCCCACAATTTTAAAACACGAATACACTAATTATACGGTAATAAAATGATGTAATGTTAGTCTGTGCTACTCTTTCAATCAAATACTTTAATTATTTCGAAGATTTGCTACAACAAAGTCTTTCTCACGTTTTTTTTTCCAAAACCGTGCTCCGCCCCTTCCGAAGTGCCTTGGTGTCAGAATCCTGTTTGAACGGAATTATAAAAATCCCAGTTGCCTAGCAACAGCATTCTCACAACACTGACCACTTGAATGACAGCTGTTCAATCATCTGTGCGATTACTGTACGTGTCGAATATAACGCAGATTATTGGCTGTCATAGCCGTCAAAAAGGACAAGAATGTGCATGCACACACTTTTCAGAGTGACTTCTGTTGCTGTTGGTGGGACAAACGTGTCGTGAATCTCGAATATAAAAACATATTTATTACATTAATATTAAGGATATTCATTTTTTGCAAAAGTTTCTGATCATTTCAAGATACTAAGGTATAGTTATGGGAAACTTTTTCATTATTAAGACTTAGTAAATATAGTTTTGTACACAAAAGGCTTACACAAATTTACTGTCTGCCCTTCGGTTGTACTGACTTGATTCAGTGCAGTATCCATTACTAAAGTAACTTTCAGGATTCAGCATTTATTCACTTCGAATCGGATCCTGTTGTGTGCTGCTACTCGGTGCGGTTCTTTAGGCAGGTGAGAACCCAGCAAACACACTCGGGTGCGGATCGTAACAACTATGTCCGAGAGAGCCAGAGTGAGTTCTCGGTCCTCTTCCAAGTGAATTCTACAGCAGTGACGAAGCGATTCGACTCTGAATCGACTCGACTGACTCAAGTGAAATCAAACGGGTTGAATCAATTCAAATCATTCACTGCTAAATCGAGCTGTGAGCAAAAGGACGGAGCTGAAACATATTGTGAGATTTATTTTGATTATTTTATAGTATGTGTAAATTGTTATAAAAGTAGGATAATCTGGTTGGTTTTTGTATGTGACGTGATGGACAGGTTGGCGCGATGACATGCGCAGTGGTTGTCATGTGAGACGGGGCATTCGCGGGGAGTGTGTCGAAGGAGTAAAACATGTGATGCGAGCTGCGAGTTGAATTCATTCCTGAGTCAAATAAAAGGCAGTAAAGTTCCAGTTTATGTGTATGCCTGCATTATTTCGACGGACCCATTCTAAAGAGACTGAAGTTTCCTCCTATGGTCTACAGCCCCTCTTACATGTCTGGTGGCAGTGCACGGCGCATGAGTGAACTTTCTCTTCGGTGGGTATTAAATGCGATGGATGTGGCATCACGACATTGGAGACTGATATCGAGCGCAAGATTTCAGCTTTCTGTTATCCGTGACGTCTATTTTGCTTTGTGTTTCAACCTTGGACATATTTGTGCATTTTTCACAGCAGTGAATTCACAGGGGATTACAGCGTCGGTTTGATCGGAACTTTAAAGAAACAGGACGACTCGAGCTTTATAGGGTAATCCTTGTTTAATTTAATTGACTTTTTTTGTTACATTTTATTATCGTGGGATATTGTGACTTCTGAACTGTGAACTATAATGTGTGAAGCAGACTCAGCACGCGATTTGCCTGGCGCGAGTAGTTCACATGCAATGCAGCGCTTTAATGGACATTTTCCGCCTATCTTTTTGGGCGACGGGAAAGAAGATTTTCTCCACTGGTGCAGGCGATTTGAAGTGACTGTGGAGGCTAGCGCTGATTTTGATAACGCCAGGTTGGCAAAGTTTTTGCCAACTTGTCTTGGTGGTGCTGCTTTTAACTACTGGGACAGTTTGCCTAGTGACATCAAGAAAGACTATAAACAAGTGAAAGAAAAAATGAAAGCTGTTTTTGGAAAACGAGTTTATCTGTCCACATTTCAAAGTTATGTTAATGCACGCACACGCCTGCCTGGCGAGGCGCTTCCCACATATGAGGCTAATGCAAAGAATGGAGAAAAATTCAGACGTTTTTGTTGCTGGAATTGAACCTTATCTACAGCTTCGCATACATGAACAAGGTGTAGATACACTGGATGCTGCTCTTGCGTTGGCTCTGCAGATTGAACAGGCACACCAAGCCAGCAAGGTACTGCTGCCGTCTCACCCGCAACAGTGGACTTCCTCAGCAGCAAGAGTTTTTCCTGGATCTGCCCTCAACTTTCTTCCACAGACTGTACCTACCTCTCCCTGCTCCACGATGTCTACAGTACTTCCTGCGGTTCTCTCAGCTACATCAGGGGACTTCATGAAACTTCAACGGACCCTAGAAAGTTTGACAGAGAGAGTGGATCAGCTTCAGCTTGAGGTTAACAGACAGAGGTATGCCGGCAGACACACTTCTTCACCGGATCAACAGCATTGCAGTCTTACCCCGGATGATTCACGTGGGCGCACATCAGAACGTCGCAGGTATGACGGACATTCATATACTGACTGTGACTCTTTTTATGAGCGAAGTAGACCATCATACAGAGATACGAGTGGCGACAGGGACTATTACAAAGCACGCAGATATGAGGGCTATCGTGATCAAAGTCCTAGGATGTCACCGGAATGTGGACAGTGCATTACAGCTCGGGACTCTCTGGATCGTGCTTTTTGTTCAGACAATGGTCGAGGCGACAAGTCATCAGATGGCTACTGTAACGAATCAATCATTACTAGCATTATTCTTTTCCACCAGAATAATGTAATGGATCAACTTTAAACATGAAAAATGAAACAGAAGCGCACGCTTGGATTCAAAGCACCTTTTTAAAGGAGACAAGTTTTAAAGCGTGCCCGCATTATCTACCAGAATATGTAGTAACTCGGATGAATCTGCAACATTTAAAAATATTCTCCACCAGTTACAATTTATGTAACGAATTAAAAGATGTTTAACATGTTTAAATGTATTGTCCAATTTATATAAGGAATTAGCTCGAATGGCGTGAAATATATCTATATATCTAATCAACGCGTGTTGTGACCAGTTATAAATATACATCAGCCATGAAAGGGAGTTCATGTATGTGCACATATACATATAGATAATTAACTACAACAGATTATAATTAATTATGACTATGTATGTGGTCTAGATCAGCTTTTAGGATTAGCTGTAGTCTAGTTTAGAATTATGAACTCTAAAGAGGGAGCTTATCCTTCTGGCCAGGAAGGAAATCTCTGTTTCCAGAGCGTGTAGCCGAGATCTGTAGCGTTTAAGGGACTCATCACGTGACCAAAACAGAGACAATCAAGCGTGAGATAATAGAGTTTAATAACTAGATGTAACTATGGATACACACGACTAACTCTAAGCAAAACATACATATGTACATCTATATACAAGGAAAGAAAAGGTATAGAGAGAAAGTAATGAAATAAAAGGGAATGGCAGACAAAAAAACACAACTAATTAGCCTTTTTCAAAACCAGCAACGAACTTAAATCTCCTGTAAACAGGGGTACAATCTTAAATGCAGATATAGATCCATTAACTATACTTGCATGGTTTCGGTTTGAAAGTTCGCTGGTTCGTCTTGCCGTTTAAAAAGGCGTGGGCCGTGAGGCGGTTGCATCTTTTGTCCGGGAGAGAGAGATCCTAGCTTCCTCTTCCCGGGGCACGTGGCCCCGGGGGAGAGAAGCCGGAAAGAGTGTAGAAGTGAAGTTGAAGAGTGTGAGTAAGAAGAGAGTCTGAAGAAGTTTCAAAGCGTGGTGTTGTTTTAAAGATAACACCAACGCACACACCTCTTTGGGCTATGGGCCAATCAGGAAGTTGGATTTGTTGGCGGGATGAACTCTCTTTGTCTGGTCTCAGACCCGAATTTGCATGTCCAGGGAGGAGCCGGTTTAAACCGTATTACGTGTGAAATTAAGAAAAAGCATGAAATAATGTATCCCATTGCAATATGATATGCATAATCAATCAGGGTATCGCAAGACGATTAACCACATACCAAATTCGATGGACTTATAAAGAATATTACAAGTAAAACATGGTTACAGACATTTAAAATAATATCCTAAGTTAAGCTATCTAAAATCATTATAGTTACGTTACATAAACACACAATACATGTAAACAAGATAACATCACACTATTTAGGCATTGAATAATTACATATAATTACATGTTACATTGAAAAGAGATTCTCCTATTGTGTGTGTGTGTGTGTGTGTGTGCTTTGTGTGTGTGTGCTTTGTGTGTGTGTGTGCTTTGTGTGTGTGTGCTTTGTGTGTGTGTGTGTGTCTGAAGAGGGGGGGGTCGTGTCGCATTCCGATGGCATCTGGTGAAGACCGGAGGGGGGTTACCGATAAGGATTCAAGGCTCAAAGACACAGCCTTTCAGACGTTCAGACGTTACACTACTCAAAGCGACGGAGTCCTCTGTCTCCAAGTCCTGGTCACGTGCGTTTCCAGTCTCCTTCACGTGTTCATCAGTGCCAGGGAAACTATCAGTAGTTGACAATGAGGGCCAATTGCCAACTGCTACTGACACCGGGCCCATTGGTAACGTTGTTGAACGTCATGTGACTTCAGACTCTGGTCAGGCCATGACACAAAATGTGGCACTTGCCATCGAGGACACAATAGTCCATGCATTTATTGATACTGGTGCTGATGTTTCTCTTATCAGTGAAGATTTCAGAATGTCTACTCCTACCTTGCGTCAAAGACCCTTGGTGAAACAGTTTATACCTTTGACATCCATTTCTGGTGACACTTTAGATTCAGTGGGTACATTGTCAGCGAATGTCACTCCTGGGAAAGCGTACAGTGTCACATTCATTTCAAGTGATCAGAAATTGCTCAAAAGCACTTGTACTTGGTTGGGACTTTTTGTCTATGCACAAAATTGTGACTAACATGCAGAACATGTCTTTTCAGCTAGGTGAAGACTCCATATACTTTCTGGGTGTAGATCAGCATTGCCTTAAACTTGTCGATGTGACAGTGTGTACCAATACGATTGTTCGTGCTCTGTCAGAGGCTGTAATCACTGCAAAACCTGCATCACCCCACACAGGTTTGCAGCCAAATGGCTACACAGGTGTGTTTGAGCGAAGATTCCAAGATAGGATTTGCATGGACTGTGACAAAAGCAGATAAGGGTTCAATTTATGTGAAGGTGGTCAATCCCTCTGCAGATGACATTTCTCTGTACTGTGGTACTCCAATTGGTACTTTCCATTTAATTTCTGAGAGCGATCAGGATGGTTTTGTGATCATTGAGAAAAGTGTGAACAATGTAAATGCTCAAAATGTGTTTGTGTCAAGTCAAGTGTCAATGCTGAAGTCACCTGTGCTGCCAGATCTCTCTAATACTGAGCTATCTGTGACACAGCAAAAGAGTCTGACAGATTTGCTAATCTCTTTTTCCGATGTTTTCAGTCAGCATGATCAGGACTACGGTAGAACCAGCTTGGTTACCCACAAAATCAGGACCATAGATGATACTCCCATTTCCCAGTGAGCCTACAGGACTTCTCCTGCTCTCAAGGCAGAAATTCACCGTCAGGTAGAAAAACTCAAAGCACAAGATATACTTGTATACTTGTAAGATAGTCCTTGGTCAAGTCCAGTATTAATGGTGAGAAAGAAAGACAATACCCACAGATTTTGCATTGACTATCGCAAATTGATTTCTGTAACCAGTACTGATGCACACCTGCTACCTCGAATAGACGATAGTTTTGATGCTTTGTCAGGGTCTCAGTATTTTTCTACCATGGACATGTCTTTTGGTTATTGGCAGGTAGAATTAGATCCAAATGACAGGAAAAAGACGGCCTTTACCACAGGGGATGGCCTGTATCATTTCAAAGTGATGCCTATGGGCCTTAAAAATAGTCTGCCCACGTTTCAAAGGCTAATGGAGTTAGTCCTTAGAGGGTTGCATTGGACAAAGTGTGTCATTTATTTGGATGACATCATTTGTATGGGTAAAGATTTTGAGGATCACATGAAAAACCTCACAGACATTTTGACCAGGTTCAGGGAAGCAGGTCTCAAGCTTAACCCTGCGAAGTGTCATTTTTGCAAGGCGTCTGTAATGTACATGGGTCGTGTTGTCTCAAATGATGGGCTGTCTCTTGATCCAGCTCATAGCGAGAAAGTAAGATATTGGCCAACTCCAAAATCAGCTACTGAGGTGCGAGCATTTTTGGGCTTGTGTAGCTATTATAGGTGTTTCGTTCGAGACTATGCTTTTAAGGCTCAACCTCTACACAGACTAACCCACAAAGATGTGCGCTTTGAATGGACCGATGAGTGTTCAGTAGCCTTTCAGCAACTAAAAGTCGCTCTGACGTCTCCGTCTGTCATGGCATTCCCTCCTTTTGATTAGCCGTTTACATTGAGTACAGATGCGTCTAATACAGCTATTGGGGCTGTCCTGTCTCAAATTCAAGATGGCAAAGAGTGAGTTGTTGCATACGCTAGTCATGTACTTGCCTCGACTGAATGAAAATGGTCCACTTACGACAAAGAACTGTGGGCAATAGTTTGGTCATTCAGACAGTTTCGTCACTACTTGAGTAACTGCCCTTTTACAGTTGTCACCGATCACAAACCTCTTGTTGGCCTGAGAAAATTGAACTTTGATATTGATCCCACAGGACGTAGAGGTCGGTGGGCTATGGAGCTTGATCCGTATGAATAGGTCATCATCCACAAAGATGGCAAGAGCCATACTAATGCGGATGCTATGTCTCGTATTCCTGTAGATTCATCTACGACTCCGACACCTCTCACACAGACAGTATCTATTCAAACAGATGACTTGCCTCTCACTTCTCAGACTGCTGTTTTTGTTGGTGTAAATGGTACAGAAAGTCAGCCTAAGGTGGAGTCACAAATTTGTCTGACCGAATGTGAAATCGATGATGGTTTGTCTGAGTCTACTGTGCAGATGCTGTGTACCTCTTTGGGTGAGGAGGAAAAGGACATTGCATACTATCAGAAAACAGATGCTTTGCTCTCACAGGTCTACAGTTGGGTTGAAAATCAAAAGAGACCTAATCTTAGACAAGTAAAGGGGAAATTGAGACAACTTTGGTGGCAGGTGCCCCATATGGTGTTGAAGGGTGGAGTCTTGTGTCGTATAGCCTGTAGTGCTCCAGGTAAACCTCAAACTTATCAGGTGGTCATTCCTGATGTTCTCATTCAGGACACATTACACTATTTGCATGGTGATCCCTGTTCTGGACACTACAGTGCTGAACATACACTGAAGAAAACTCAGAGTTTGTGTTTTTGGCCAGGAATGAGAAGTGCCATTGAACAGCATTGTGAGTCGTGTGAAGCTTGTGAATCTCGGAAAAAGCCTGTTCCTCAGCGAAGGGCACCTCTCCAGTCTATTAGTGCTGTACGACTTTTTCAGTTTGTATGTACTGATATCACAGAACTGCCTGTCACTTCCTGCGGTAATAGGTATGTGTTGGTGGTGCAAGATCACTTTACTAAATACGTCAACACATATCCTATGGTGGACCAAACAGCCGGTACAGTGGCACGGTTGTTGTGTGACCGGTACATACCTGAACACGGGGTTCCAGAGGAATTGTTCTCTGATCACGGACGTCAGTATGAGTCAGAGATTTTGCAGGACATCTGTAAGAGATTAAACATCAGTAAAAAGAGAACTACACCTTACCACCCTTGTGGTAATGGAATGGTAGAACGGTTCAATAGAACACTGAAGGATCAGTTAGCGAAGGTTCTTTTTCATAGTGGTGGTGAATGGGACCAGTACTTATCTGCAGTTGTACGGTCATTTAATGCTACACCTCATTCTAGCACCGGGCACTCGCCATTCTTCTTGGCCCATGGTCGTGAACCTCGTTTACCGGCACACATGTACCTTGATTCTCCATCAGGTGGAGCCGTGGACACCCCACAGACTTATGCTTCAGCTCTAGTCAATCGTATGGAAACTGTGTTTCGAGAAGTGCGTAACACTAGTGCAGATCAGAGACTTAAGCATGAGTACTACTTTAATAGGTATTAGAAATTCAGACCTTTTAAAGTGGGTGACCTGGTGTGGATGAATGATCCAACCACACAGAGAAAGAAACTTGAGCCAAAATAGACAGGACCATATCGGGTGGTTACGGTGGACATGGCTGGTATTATTTACACAGTGTTGAATGGGAGAAATGTAAAGGCAGAACCTAAGGTAGTTCACTATGAACGTTTGAAGCCCTACAGGTCCAAGTGGACAGAACCCAAACTTACTTCCACATCTGCTGGTCATGATAAGGACAAAAGGGTTCAGGGATTGAGACCACTTTACACAGCTTTATCTGGGTCTCTCCCTTTCTCATCAGGAGGGCTGTGGGTTGGTGAAAATGAGGCTCCTGTACTCTCTTCTGTTCCTCATGTACGTAGGCCTTCAGGTTGCATAGCGGAAGTTCCTCATGCTGTGCGGTAGCCACCTCAGTTGGTTGAACATACCACCTCAGTAGGTGGGGAACCTGCGTCAAAATGTGTGTTCACTCGTTCAGGGCGTGTTATTAAAAGGCCTAGGAAGTTTTCTTGTAAAAAAAAATTAAAAATAAATAAATAAATAAAAATTGGGCATAAATTGTACTTTTGTTATTGTTTTACAGTTTTACTGTTTTAGAATGCAAGAACACTTGCATTTTCACATTTTGTAATTTCTTTTCTCGTCTGCCCAAAGATCTGTGATGGTGAAGAGGTTTTTTAAAAAAACAAAACAAAACAAACAAAAAAACGGGACGAAATACAAGGTGATAACATTTGTTTTTGTACAATGGTTACAAACTGTTTGATATTGTGTTATGGCATGTTATATCTCTTATGTTTACTGTGACATTTCAAAATGTGAGATTTATTTATTCTTGTTATATTTGAAATGAGGACATTTCTTTTGCTAAGGGGGGAAAAATGTGAGATTTATTTTGATTATTTTATAGTATGTGTAAATTGTTATAAAAGTAGGATAATCTGGTTGGTTTATGTATGTGACGTGATGGACAGGTTGGCGCGATGACATGCGCAGTGAATTGGCGCAATGACATGCGCAGTGGTTGTCCTGTGAGATGGGGCATTCGCGGGGAGTGTGTCGAGGGAGTAAAACATGTGATGCGAGCTGCGAGTTGAATTCATTCCTGAGCTCTGTCAAATAAAAGGCAGTAAAGTTCCAGTTTATGTGTATGCCTGCATTATTTCGACGGACCCATTCTAAAGAGACTGAAGTTTCCTCCTATGGTCTACAGCCCCTCTTACAATATGGAAGCCCGTTTCTGCCACAGTTGAGTAAAAAAATGTGATTCTGTAAATCATAATAATGAGAAATTTCTCATAATAATATTATTATGAGATGTTAAGTCATTATTATGAGAAAGTTTCTCATTATTATGATTTACAGAATCATATTTTTTTACTCAACTGTGGCAGAAATATATTTTCTTTTATAAAGAAAATGCTTTTAATTGAAAAGAATTTTCATATTGTTTATTTTTCATATTTAATTTTTAATTTTTGTATTGAAAGTATGGTAAATACTGGTAAAATGTACCAACAATCACATTTAAAAATAAACACTTCATGGCATACCATAAAAATAAACTGTAGTCCATCTGAATTTACTAACAGTTAGGCTATCCATCTCATAGTGAAAACAATATAGCCTACCAAACTTTCATTAACAGTAGAAGTAAAATCTCATTGTAGTCTTGAAATCTGCCTGAGAGAGAGAGAGAGAGAGAGAGAGAGAGAGAGAAACAGGCTAGATGGCATAACACAGTAGTGCAATAAACAGTAGTGCAATAAACAGTTTAAACTGGCCTAACTTGGCTCTGCAGATCATCATGTTAGTCATTAGTCTATTCCTCATAGAGGTTCTCTGCCTCACTGGGTTCACTCTCACTATCATCACTCTTATGTTCTGGCTCCACCGACTCCTCCCACAGAAGGTCATCCTCGTGCGCATCCAAAGCATTTGAGATACAGCATCTTTTGAAGCCATTGATGATGCCCTCCGGGGCACTGCAGCCCATGCCTGGAGAATCCAATCACAGAGAATACTCACCACAGGCTTCTGAATTTTTCCAGATGGCGTGAGTGTGTGATACACAGCAGCCACTCTGTGTATCTCTTGCGCAGATTATCTTTGAATGGCTTGTTTACCACTACATCCAACAACTGTAGCTGACTTGTCATCCCCCCTGGTATGGTCACGAGGTCACTGTTCATTGCCCGCAGATGAGTTTTGACATGCTCAGTCACGTGTCCTTGGATCGCATCCAAAACTAGCATGTTTCTCTTATTTCTGAGTGCCCCATGTCGTCTGCCCCAGACCACTTTAAGCCAGTCCACCACAAGCGCCGTCTCCATCCAGCCCTTCTCCTGAGCACGAATGATAATGCCAGCTCGTGTTGCCTCCTTGGGTACCATCTTATGTTTTAAAATCACATACGGGGGAAGTTTGATCCCGTCATCGAGGCACGCTAACATGACAGTCACGCGGCTCTTCTCATTTCCAGTAGATTTCACAATGACTGAGTTCTCACCTTTTTTATGTACAGTGACAGATGTTGGCATGTCAAAAAACACAGGTGTTTGATCCGCATTACCTATCTGATCCAGGGGATATGAGCAGTTTCTCCCTGAAGTTGGAGGGCAAGCGCTGGGTAAGACCTGTTCTGCGACGTAATGCTAATTACACCGCATCATTCTTCTGCACCAGCCAAGGCTGGCTTTGAACTCGCTGGTGGGTATGTTCAGCTCTTTGGCGATATCCAGTGCCTTTAGCTGGATGACTGTTCTGGTTATGAGCAGCCCCTCATTTCTTTTTTCGGCTACGTACTGACACACTTTCCTGTCAATTTCTTTGAAGCAGCCGCTTTTAGGACCGCGGTAAGTTTTTCTTTGACTGTTAGCATTTTTAAGACTATTTTTGGGCTCGCCATCTTCTGACATTACACTCTGACACACCATATTTCTTGGCTGCTTGAGAGTTGTTTGATGACTCTGCTGCATTTATCACCATGAGCTTAAAGTTTACATCATAACCTCTCCTCAGTTGCTGGTTCAGTTTCCCGACATTTGAACCGCTCTGTTCTGGACGGTCACTCGCCATCATGCAGTTCCCTGGCACTGAAAACTACCAGTAGTTTACAGGGACGGGTCACTTCAGTCCTGGGGGGCCCACTTGTTTTACAGGTATTTGGCGCTACCTATTGTTGCGGGTGTATTATTGATATGTAAAAATATAAGACGACCCCATTTTTCAGATTTATTTACAAGAAAAAAAATACTGTCTTATATTATAACAATATGGTACTTTACATCTCCACAGACCGAGTCAGTAAATTGTGTGTTTAATGTGTGTGTGTGTGTATTTCACTGTCAGTCTTGTAGCTCAAAGACTGTTATGTATTGTAGCTCAAAGACTGTTATAACTGGAGTTATGTATTGCATTTCACGCAACATTTTCAGGAATGTAAAGCCGATTTTACATTGTAAAAAAATCGTGGAGCATTCATTTGTTGTCGTTTTTTTTTCACTGGTTTAGCAAATAACTGTAAATATTCTAAGCATGCATTACCATTGTATATGATCACAAAGTTTGTTAATCAAATGAGATTTTCATTTTTACACTCTGTGACAGTTAAAACGAAGTTTGGATTTTAACCGATGGCACAGCATGAGCTGCTGCAGAGGCTACAGACTGAAATATCACCTGTGTGCTGTTTAGATTATGGACATGCACTGCAATAATATAACATGAATGTTGTAGTTTGTAGTTGTTCAATTAGAAGACAAAAATAATAATACACGTATTTTATTTTAATCAATCAACTGGACATTTACATTTGACACTGGCAGCACACATGACAGCAGCTTGGACTGCTTTCTGGTGTAAAATGGACAAGAGGAGCTCCAGATTAAATGGTGGCTAATAAAAAGTGTATTATTATTATTACTATTATTGTTATTATTATTATTATTATTATTGTTATTATTAATAATAATAATACTAATAATAATAATAATAATAATAATAAGAAGAAGAAGAAGAAGAGGAAGTAGAAGAAGAAGAATGTAGCTTTAATTATTATTAAATATTCCATAAATCAAGTTTCTATGCAGAAACCACAATCCGCATCTCAGGTGAATCCCACGTGGGGTCGCGAGCCCCAGTTCGAGAACAATCTTACGAGTCACCTGCGTGTTTGTTGTTTTTCTTAAAATTGTTTGTGTTTAAAATGTCTCCATGGTGATAAATGCGTTCCATCGAATTATTTTAAACCAAAACACAGCATCGAGTTTCTGCTTCGCTACGGATCAACGTCATCTATCTGAACTCTATACAGAGTGACTTCTGACGAAGAAAGCGATGGATTTCCGAAGAATTCTGCCGGATGTGAAGAACTGGACTGTGCGCGAGGTCGCCTGTGCTGCGGGGCTGCTCGTGCTCTCTGCCGATGCGGGTTACTGCATTTACCGCCACTTGCGGAGAGGAAGCGCTCCTCCTGCCCACACTCAGCCTCCTCACGGTAGGAGCTTCATTCGGTCATATGACTTTACCGCCTCACTGCTTTTACAATAAATCATGTTGACGCTCCAGTGTTACAGTCTAATGTTATCTACCTCACACGCAAGCTTGTCTTTTGGTGTGAATTAGCCTAATGCTAGTTACCGTGCTAGTGAACTTGGCTCCTGGTTTCATTTACACACCATTCACCGAGTTGATTAGCTTGGCTTAGGAATTTAGTTTATTTCCACAATATAATATTTACCCCATTAAAAGGTCACTTTTAACAACCCTGGCTACTGGTTTTACACTAAATCATGATTAGCCTAGTGATTAGTCAGCCAACGCGCTAACGAAGTGTGTTACAGATGTATGTTTTCTACCTGGCGAACTTAGCTAATTATTTCATTTACACAATATCATAGTGAGTATAAAGGTAGTTAGCTTGCTGAACTCGGTTAAAGGTTTTAATAACTATAATATTTATATAGATTTGGGTGATGGACAGGGACAGGAGGCTCTAGAGAGTTTAATAATGTCACCTGTATATACACTCTCTCTCTTTCTCTCTCTCTCTTGTTCAGACGGGTGTTCATTTAGGATTAGTAAATAAAATGTGTTTTTAATTAGAAAAAACTCTATTTGTATTGTGGAAAATGTCCTGGTTAAGCTATAAAAAATTATTCGAGAGTCCGGGGTTTAAGATGCCAAAAATCAGACTTTATTGAAACACCATAAAGCCGAGATGACTGCAGACCATCTGACAAGTACAGTCAATGCATCAGTTTTTATACATTTCTAAAGCAATGATCTCATTTAGGCGGGGTTTCCCCATTTTTTCTTTAATCACACCTCTGGTGGCTCACCACAATTATGTTTCATTCTCTGGGTCTCGTCAATAACTGTGGCGGAGGTCCGCCAGTTTATTTTTTAAAAAAGTTTCATGGACTTCATTGGTTTCGACAATGCACGATGTGGTCATGGTCATCATGCTCAGCTGCACAAAAAGAATACACTTTCAACTAAAGACAGTACAGAGTGGTACAGGAGGTGAGTTTCACACAAACTGAGGTCATACACTAACCTGGCCTGCTTTTAGGCCTTTAAGCCTTTTATCTTATACTAAAAGGTTTAATTTCCTGATTAATTTCACCCAGGGTATGGCTCATCACACTGCTTCTTCATCCTCACTTGAGGAGCTGGAAATAGTCTTCGCATCGATGGTGGTCTCAGAATTATGGGGCGCTTTCAAACTCACAGAATCAGAGTCCGTATCATTCTGAGGTTGGTCCGGAATCCAGTCTGGCTTGGGAGGCCAGTCTGGATAAGGATCATAGGGATCTCTTACCAGTCCATCATGTTTTCTCACACCATTGTCCATAGTTACTCTTTTCACAAGAGACATCAGTTTGACAGTAGCGTTAATCAAACAAAGCAAAACAATAGTCCTCCAATAATGATTACTGCACCCAACATTATTCCCATTTTTGAGAGCCAGGCTCCCCACTTTCCAAAGTTAGATTCAAACCAATCCCAAGAATGCATGTCTCTTCCTGCATTCTCAGTCACCTCTTGGCGTAGCTTTTTCAATTTGTTCATAGCCTTAGTGAATGTTCCATTAGGTGCAGTATTATTAGGAATGAAGGTGCAGCACTGGTCTCCAAACATCACAGACACCTCCCTTTTCTGTTGATAGCCAGTCTAGAGCTTGTCGGTTTTGCCATGTCATTTTACTCGTTGCACTCAACTGCTCACCCAAGGCTGACAGGGCATCGTCTGTATAGTTAATAAATCTCTGCTGGTTGTAGTGAATATAGGTGATCCACTCTGTGTTCTTGTTGGGAGTTATCCAGATTAATATAGACTCAAACCCTGATTTTACTTCATCTCTAGCCTTAAACTCATTGGGTATACCCCTTGGTTGTCCTATAGAATCTATAGTCACTTGGGGGTCTGGTGTATAAGCCCTCTTCACTCTACGTGATTTTTGTTCAGCAGTTTTCTTAGGGTCCCAGTGCATCATAGTTATCTCCTGAATCAGTCGTACCCTAGTGCATATGCCTGTCCGTTTTTTAGGCAAGGTGGCCCTCAAACGCCTACCTCCACACAACCAAAAATAATCTGCTACTGCTGCTGTCTGTTCCTCATATGGGAATATCAGCGGAAATGTTAGTCTGACATGTGCAGTTAGGCATAGTAATTACTGTAACGTTCCCTGTCACTGTTGCTGTGGCATGATATACAGTTTTGCGTAAATAACCCTCCTGATTGAAAGTGTTTTTATCTAAATGCCAAGTCACTACACAATTACCTTGGAATTCTCCCATATTATACTTGCCACTAGATTTGTTAAAGCATTCATGCTCAAGTGTGCGATCAATCTCATACACTACAGGGTTTTCTCTTTTTCTAGTGTCAATACGAATATCCAGACGCTGACATTCTCTACCCCATCCCATTGAGTTATAGTATTTGTGAAATTCTGGACAACCTAAGAAGGACAAGCATTCAGCAGGGCAATAGGGTTTATCCCTTACTTTTATGCTCCAATTTTGTGCATTAAACTCGGCACATTGTCTATAGTCATATTGGTTGGGCACTACTATGAGTCTCTTAAGGGGCGACGGTGAACATAACAGACAATTGTTTATTCTTGATTTCTTCGCTGTGTACTCCGCCCACTTATACCAACCATTGTCATGTGCCATCCTCAACAATTTATCATTACCATTAGGAGCCAACATTATATCATTAGGGTCTGAGGTCAATGTCTCTTTTTCCGTTGCGTTTCGTCTGAGTTCACTGAGTACTTTGTTAGACATCATCACAGTTTGCTGAAACCCATACGATACCTCTTCTCCTGAGACTTTTCCTGTTGGCTTCCTACTCACATGGGTGTTAGTCTGTGAACCAGTCAAAGTCTGGAGACCATTCAAGGTCTGCAAAGTTGATTGTTGGGAATCCCGGTTGGAGAGTGGTGGAAGGGCCTTCATCTCTGGAAGGAGATGCAAGAAGCTGAGCAATACCAAGTTCAGTAAGAAGGTCTGACTCACCCTCTTGTTCATCTGGAGTAGGTGGCGAGTCCTCCTCTCCTCCTTCGACAGGCTCGGAATCAGGTGCATCAGCCGGAGCGTCATCTCTCAGATTCTGCTGGAGCAGGTTCTACTGTGTCGTCGTCTCTTCCATGTTCTGTTCCTTCTTCCTGTCTTTCGCGACTTGGGCCCGCCTCCGGCTCTCTCTCTCCTTCTCTTACCTCTTCCTGACTCTCCTCTGATGTATCAGTTGCTGGATCCCCCTCTTCTTCAGCAACCTGCTTGTCTCGTCTCGTAGGCCTTAGTCTAGGCACTCTAGTACAGTGATTCAAATGATACTAAGCAGTCCTACCTTCCACTTGTACTGCTGTTGGGGTGGCTGCTACCATTTTGTATGGTCCTTCCCGTTGGGGTTTGTTCCACTTCCTCCTGAACACTCTCAGGTACACCTGATCTCAAGGAACCACTGCACAGGGCGTTTCTTCTTCTACTCTTGGTCCCTTGTTCTGTTCCTGTGAATAGATAGCTTCATGTATAGCAGTTAGTTGTCGCATGTATGCTCTCAGTTCCATTTGTAATTGTTCTAAGGATGGTCCCTCGTAGGGACCTCTCAGGTATGGCACTGGCATGGGTCGGCCCATAAGCATTTCATGTGGTGTCAAGTTAGTGATTCTGTTGGTTTGCATGCGATAGCTCATCAGGGCAAGGGGCAATGCATCCACCCAGTTAAGTTTAGTGTCTGCACAGATTTTGTTGAGCTTAGCCTTAAGCGTACCATTCACTCTTTCCACCATTCCTTGCGACTGGGGATGATAGACACAGCCCAACCTCTGTTTTATTCTTAACTGCTGCAAGACTGTTTTCACTGTTCTTTGAACAAAGACTGATCCATTATCAGAGCTTAACTGTGATGGTATGCCAAATCTAGGTATTACTTCCCTAGTCAAAAATTTGATCACCGTTCCCGCAGCCTGGTCTTTTGATGGTATTGCTTCAACCCATCTACTAAATCTGTCAATTATTACCAACATGTACGTCTTTCCCCCCACACTTCTTACAGTGTCTACATAATCTATTACCAGGTGTTTGAAAGGTCCTTCTGGTACTGGTATATGTCCTATTGGTGCTGATGTCCCTTTCCTGACATTATTTTGAGCACACACTTCACACTCAGACAGGAAATTATCTACCATTGCTTGCAGATATGGGGACCAGTATCCCTGCTGTTTTATTTTTCTTATCACTTCTCCTCGTGCACAATGATCAAAACCATGCACATCAGAAATTAGTATTGTGAGTAGTGCTGTGGGTGCAATTATGTGTCCCTCATGAGAACGCCATATGCCATTAACATCTCTAGTTGTACCTCTCTGTTGCCATACAGAAAATTCATAAGCATTTGCCTGGTGTTGTATTCGGACTATGTCATCTAAGTTAGGTTCAGGCTGAATAAGAACCATTGGAGCTATTGCTGCGCCTTGACATCCTGAAGCTTTCTTTGCTTCTAAATCTGCAGCATTATTCCCTTTGATAATGTAGTCATTGCCTTTTTTGTGTGCCTGACATTTAATGATTGCTACACGTTTGGGATGCATCATGGCAGAAATCAATTGAACTATTTGTTCAGCATGTTGGATGGGTGTTCCATCACTCTTTTTGAAACCTCTTTGTTTCCAAACAGCTCCAAACAGATGACACATACCATGGGCATAAGCAGAGACAGTGTATATGTTAGCTATTTGATCTTTGGCTAACTGACATGCTGTGGTAAGTGCTTTTAATTCAGCTAATTGAGCAGAACATGGCTGTGCACAATGTTGTGAAGTTACAGTCACAAATTTGTCTTTTTGTTTCTTTACTACGGAATACCCTGCATGATTACCTATATGATCTTTGAAGCATGAACCATCTACAAAGTAGTCAACATCTGCATCCGGAATAGGTGTGGACTCTAAATCTAGTCGGAGCCGTGTAAATGCCAATGAATTTGCTACACAGTCATAAGGCTGTCCCTCATATTCTAATGGAATCATATGCACTGGGTTAATGGTAGCACAACGTCTGATGGTAATGTCAGGATAGGTTAGAATTGATGCATAAGCCAAACACCTAGCCTGCGTCAAAGCAAATCTCCCTCAGTCTAACAGCTCTACTACCTTGTGATGGGTGTAAATGATTACTGGATACCCCATAGTTAGTGTAGACGCTTTCTCATATGCATAGTACAGGGCAGCAAGACCCTGCTGATAACACAGAGGGTAGCCTTGTGCTACACTGTCAAGTTTAGTGCTATAATACGCTATGGGCTGTTTTTTCCTACCACTGCAGGTGTCTTGCATTAACACTGCAGATGCATAGCCAACTGTTCTATTGGCTACGTACAGATGGAACACTTGATGGAGTAATCTGGGGCTGCCAAAGCTGGTGCAACCTGAAGTTCTTTCTTTATTGATTCAAAAGCTGCTAAGGCTTCATTAATCCACATTAATGGTGCCCTTCTATTTTGGTGTCCTGCCTGTTGCATTAATGCTCTCAATGGAGCAGTTTTTATAACGTAGTCTTCTATCCAGTCAGAGCTAAATCCAGTCATCCCTAAAAATGTCATCATTTGTCCTACAGTCTGTGGTAATGGTGCTTTGCTTATACCTTCCAATTGGGCTGGTGCTATGGCCTTAGTTTTGTGTGCAATTAGTCCTAAGTATTCAACCTGTGTTTGACAGTATTGTAACTTAGTTTTTGAGGCTTTATGTCCTCCTTGGGCTAATTTGGTGAGCACCTTAATAGAATCTCTATGACATTGTTCAAGTGATGATGAACAAATCAAAATGTCATCGACATACTCAAGCAATGTGCTTTCCAACATTAATTCTTCCAGATCAGACCTAAGAACTTGATTGAACACATGTGGCGAATGTTTGAAACCTTGTGGCATCCTAGTGTACAGCCGTGGCCAAAAGTTTTGAGAATGACACAAATATTAATTTTTACAAAGTCTGCTGCCTCAGTTTTTAGGATGGCAATTTGCATATACTCCAGAATGTTATGAAGAGTGATCAGATGAATTGCAATTAATTTCAAAGTCCCTCTTTGCCATGAAAATGAAATTAATCCCAAAAAAACATGTCCACTGCATTTCAGCCCTTCCACAAAAGGACCAGCTGACATCATGTCAGTGATTCTCTCATTAACACAGGTGAGAGTGTTAACGAGGACAAGGCTGGAGATCACTCTGTCATGCTGATTGAGTTAGAATAACAGACTGGAAGCTTTAAAAGGAGGGTGGTGCTTGAAATTATTGTTCTTCCTCTGTTAACTATGGTTACCTGCAAGGAAACATGTGCAGCCATCATTGCTTTGAAAAATTCATGTTTTCTTCCTCTGTTGCATTTCATATTTCTTTTCAGTCACTACTTTTCCCTACATTGCTCAAGCTCTCTACAAGTAAGTATAAATTAATTTTATTGTTTTCAATTAACTTGGTATTTTTAAAAATCTTTTTTCTTCATTAACAGGTCTGCACAGAGAGCCCAGGACTGAAAGACCAGTGTAACATTATCCCTCATCCCTCAATATTCATCCCTTTATACTCTACCCCTCAGTACTTAATCCGATCCCCATCACTCTATTCCTTTTAATAGCCTAAAGATCCTATATAGATGACCGCTGTAAATAGAATTGTTTGTAAATAGTTGTTACATAGTGCTTATATAGTTTACTTTAATAAAGGTTTTCATTTGCTCCTATTGCAGTCTAATTGTGATTATTTTTAATCATCAATATATGTAATAATCCTTTAAAAAGCAACACAACACAAAGTGAATTTTTCACTCATACAAATCCTTTTAAAAGAATTTCTGAAACTGTGGAAAATGACAAATAACAAAATTTGGATATTTATAGCCTTGGAAAATTTGTTGATTGCCCCAAACTGTAGTAAATCATTAACATTTGGAGAATTGCACGTACACATTTAGGTGTCCATAGCAAATTTGTAAATATACAAATAAAAAAAAAATTATAAATAATTTTCAGATTATAGTCAGAAAATCTCATTGTTGAGGACCAAAATTCTGGGAGATTTCACCATATTACACGGGAAATTACACCAGTGTAGTACATCATTCATATTAGGCCATCACTCTGAACTCTAGGTCATGTTTTAAGAAGAAATATTTTTGAATCAGCAGAAATATTTTTATGGTGTTTTCCAAAACTGTGCTTTCTGCAAAAATGAAAATAAATAAACAAAGTAAAAAATCCTGGTCACAAAAATGCCAGTTAGATGTTTAAAATTTATAGGCATACATATTGTCTTTCAGTGATTACAAAACACAATTTTAGTGAAACACTAAAGTGGCTTTAAAATAGAAAGCAAATCTCAGTGTCCATCACTATAGACTAAAACACATATTGAGACTAAAAAGTCTGCATGGAGCAGCTTCATACAATCATAATCCCTATATCTTCCTCCAAGTGGATTTACTATATATTGTGCATGCGTATGGTTTCTACTCTATGGGTCAATATCTTACAATTATAGATAAGTCCTAAAATGTCTGCAGATTCAGATTTGTGTGTGTGTTCGACTTTGTCCCCATTATTAACCAAAATAATACTTGTCCCCAAAGTGAAATAAAATTTTCAGGTGTTTAAATAATGGTTTTATCAAAAATCCTGATTAATAGTGTTTACCTATGGCTTTCAAATAACACAGATCACTGTTTATTTTTTCTGTAACCCCTCTGGAAAGCAGTGTCCCCAAAAGTAGTAGATACAGTATGTCGCCATTTTCCTTCTATGTGGGTATGCGTGTGTAAGGAAGGAAAGAAGATGGCTGATGAGGAAAAGAATGTACAATGATCTCTTTCTGTGTAGTTTCTATGTATGTGTCCATAAACAAAACATTTATGCTAATATTTAAACACAATTTTGGCTTTTTTGAAAAACAATTGCTATCCCCCATGGCAGACCCACATTAAGTAAACTGGAAGCCAATTACTGCTGTTTGTTTTTGTATGTATTTTTGTATGTAAATCTAATCAAACTATTAGATTATAACAATCTATCTATGGCATACATGTAAAAAATGTTTTTACACAACAGAGCCATCAGATGCACACTCATCTGTGTATCAGTAGTCAAACAGCACTGATAACAATAGCTGGTGTATTGTACCTCATATGTGTGTTTGTCAGGAGAAGGATGTCTTCCTGAGTGAGATGGATGTCATTAGGTAGACCTTTGAAGACATGCAGGAGCAGAACATTTGTTTGATGCAGCATCTCTGCAGAAAGGTGTCATGGTCTGGGCCGAGCTCCTCGTGTTTTCCCTGTCGTCCCCTTCCCCACGCTTCCAGTGCTTTCTCTCTCTGTGTGTGTGTGGGGTTCCTGGGCGTGGTGCTCCATGGTCGAATCAGTGGTCTCACCTGCTCCTCATTACTCACCTCATCTGCAGAGTATTTAAACCCCGGTCTTCGCAACCACTCTTCATCAGATAGTTCCGGCTCTCAGTGCGGTAACTTCTGACTCTGCTCACATTTTGTTTACTAACAGTATTTCGTGTTGTTTCCCATGTGGTATTTCCCTGTGGTCACCCTGCTTTGTCTCTCCGTGTTCCAGGCCCACGTCTCAAGTCTCCTATTGCCTGCTCCCAGTTCACTTCCTGCTACGCCCAGTCCCGCCTCGCCTTCCCCTGTGGGTCTCCAGACCAGAGTTCCTGCCCTGGCCTAGACAACACTCAAGCCCGCTCACCCCATCCAGGGTAAGGAGTCCAGCAAACGCCTGCTCTCCCTCCGCCAGGGACCCCATAGCGTGGCCGAGTACTCGGTGGAGTTCCAGGTTCTGGCTGCCGAGTCCGGGTGGAACCAGGAGGCCCTCCAGGGGGTGTTCCTAAATGGCCTCAGCGAGAAATTAAAGGACACACTCAACACAAGAGGTGAACCCGTCTCTCTCGATTTCTCTCACCATCCGCGATCCGGAGAGCTCAGCGCACCCAACCTGACCCTGGCAATGGACCCCCGGGCTGCTTATTCGTCCCTGATACTGTGCGTTCCCAGGTCCTCCAGTGGGTTCACTGTTCCTGGTTTGTCTGTCACCCCGGTTCCCGTTGAACCCTGGGCCTATTAAAACAACACTTCTGGTGGCCAACCATGGACGCTGATAGCCGAGCCTTCATTGCAGCCTGTACAGTCTGTGCCCATAGCAAGCCCCTACACCGACCTCCGGCCGGGTTACTCCAACCTCTCCCTGTTCCCAGTCGCCCTTGGTCCCACATAGCACTAGATTTTGTCACCAGTCTGCCCCCATCTCAAGGCCAAACCGTGATCCTGACCATTATAGTTCTCCAAAGCGGTCAATTTTGTGGCCCTCCCTAAACTCCCTATGGCCCGTGAAACTGCCGACCTCCTGGTTAACCACGTTTTCCAATTGCACGGCATCCCCAAGGATATTGTCTCAGACCACGGACCTCAGTTCATCTGACATGTCTGGACAGCCTTTTGTGAAGCCCTGGGAGCCATGGCCAGCTTATCCTCAGGGTTCCACCCCCAAACCAATGGCCAGGCTGAGCGGGCTAACCAGGAACTGGAAGCTACCCTGCGATGCGTAACCACTAACAACCCCACCACCTGGAGCTCCCAACTGTCGTGGGTGGAATACACCCACAACTCCCTCACCAGCACCGCCACCGGCCTATCCCCCTTCAAGCGCTCCCTGGGCTACCAGCCCCTGCTATTTCCAGCCCAGGAGGATGACATTGCCGTCCCCTCCGTACAAGCCCATCTCCGCCACTGCCGCAAGGTATGGAGAGAAGCCCGCTCAGCCCTACTCCGCTCCTCTGAGCGCAACCGTCGCCTGGCTGACCACCACCGGGTCCCAGCACCCAAGTACCAACCAGGCCAAAAGGTGTGGCTGGCAGCCAAGGACATCCTGCTCAAGACAGAGGCCAAGAAACTCTCCCCCCGCTACATCGGACCATTCACCATCGAGAGCATTATCAACCCCGCCGCAGTAAAATTGAAACTCCCCAAATCCCTGTGCATACATCCCACTTTCCATGTCTCCCAGCTCAAACCGGTACACGTCAGCCCTCTATGCCAACATCATGCTCATGTCAGTGCATCAAATCTAAGTAGGTCTACTGTACAAGCTCCTGAAAGAAGAGAGAGAAGAACTGGCCGACCAGCTGCTCACACTAAAAACACAGGTGGATGAGCCTGGAGAGTACTGGAGATCCAACTTACAGTGCAATCTCCCATCCAGGAAAACATTTAAAGGGGATGGAGGAAACTAACTACAAAGAGGAAAACGAGAAGGTAAAAGAAGAGGTGCAGAAAGCTATAGAAGTGAGTCTCACCTCTGTCTTGTGAACACCCATACACTTGGGCACATACCTGGCAGTCACATGCGGTTTCATTAATGAAACACTTGAGCTGTCAACTGTGTTACTGAGAGTGGGAAAATTCCTGAAGACTCATGCTGTAAGACAGCTCAGATGTAAAGCATGATACCTTGTCACTGATACTTCTGTTAACATGCATGCAAATGGACACAACTTAAAAATGAGACCTACAACCTGCACGGCACATGCCATGAATTTGATTGGAAATAATGATGCTGAATACTGAATCTAAAGCTTACATATTTCAGGTCCAGCACAACTGCAAAAGAGAGGCTTTTACAACTGATACAGGAGGTGGACACCCATTGGAACAGTATGTATACCACACTGTAGCTGCTTTTTAAGCAAAGAGATCTAATTTTTGCCACATTGGACACTCTGAGGACAGCCCTCACACGTTTGACCTCTGAAGGGTATCTACTGTACCAAATAGTGTAAATGTAAATCTAAATCACAAGATCAGTGAATGCCTGGGAGTGTTGTCTCATTTTAATGACACAACTACAGAACTGCCTGAGGAGAAGAGAGTATCAGGGGCAAAAGTAATTCCCCTCATCCGTTTGCTAAGACACACTATAAACATCAATGAATGACAAGCTAATAAAAGACATTGTAGCTGTGTAGCAACCTCTCAAGCTTGGTTACTGAGAGGACATCTTCCTATGAGACAATCTTGACCCTGGCCACTCTGTTTGAACCAAGGTGGGCTTTTGAAGCCAATCTAATAAGCAAACTCCTGTTAAACACATAATAGCAAAATGTGCTGCAATTACAAGCTCATTGGAAGCACAAAACACTCCATATAATTCTACGTCCATCTCCCAGTCGCAGCCTGAGATGCCAAGAACCTCAGCTGGTCCTGCAACTCACTCGAGTACCATTCAGATTATTTGTGTGATCATTTTGTTTTTGATTTATATTTTATTAAAGTTTACTTTGACATGCGAAATGCTTTTCTGGCAGATCACATGGATGTCAACATGGGATCCACTCTTGTTCTGGTCAAAGGAGAAGGCTGTTTGTGCCCACCTGTATAAACGTGCACTGGAGTTTTTATGCACTCTCAGTACTGTGTGAATGAGTAATTTTAAAGGCCAAATAATAATAATAACAATAACAATAATAATAATAATAATAATAATAATAATAATAATAATAATAAATAAATAAATAAATAAATATTATTATCAACAACAACAGTAATAGTAATAATAATAATAATAATAATAATAATAATAATAATAATAATAATAACAATAAAACAGATCAACATAGCCCTGGCACTGTGGACTCAATGCTAACCAGCCTACAACACATGTCTTTGGACTGGGGAAGGAAACGGGAGTACCCGGAGAAAACACCAAAAGCACGGGGAGAACATGCAAGCTCCGCGCACACAGGGCGAACCTTCAACCCTAGAATAAAATAAATGCAATAAAATATTGCATTAATGCCTAAGCTTAAACAATTCTCTAGAGAGAGTTGCTGCTTCTCCACAGTGGCTTTGCATACATTTACCTCTTTCAGTTGATAGCAGTTCCATTGCTCAGAATTGTAACTGATTTTTATTCATGGATACACAGTAATTCTCCATCATAAAGATAGCAAAATTAGATTACTTTCCAAAGAAGTAGACTTCAAAATTTACATTGTAAAATGGTATATAAATAGTACATAAATAAAGATGGTAAATTATAAACAAACAGTGTGACAGGTTTGCTTTTTTGGTGTAGCATGCTTACACTAAACTGAGATATGCGGTCATGTACTCATTATAGTAATAAAGGTCTAGTTTTTTTTCATTTCAGTTATGAACTCATTGCTTCTCCAGATTCGCTCAATTAAGAGCTCTGTTTCTGTATAAGTGACAAAGTCATACCAAGACAAACCTGAGATGGCTAACTGACCTTGTACTTGCCAGTAATATTCATGACTGTGTAAGAGCTTAGGGCTACCATCCACTATGTTTAAATTGTTGCACTCGAGCATTTGCTTTTATTGTGCATTTGGAAATTTATGGAAAGACAAATCCGGATGCTTTCTTTTAGAATTTGAACAAGATGGAACACTGCAGTGGCTATTACTGGTCTTTATGGTTGCCGCAATAGTTTACCCAATTATGACGACTTCCGGTCTGCAAACACGGAAGTGTGAACTGGAGGACACAATATAGCATGATACAATAACAAAACAGGTTAATTTGTATTTTCATACACTTGTAACATAATAAAAGTTCTACATACACCTCTTTATCCCTTTTTTTCATTGAAACCATTTTTTGATAGGAAAGTAGTTGAGGTGTTGATGACATGAAATAAAAATATTAAATGACAATGGCAAGATGTAATAGTGGTATTTTTTGTTACATTTATGTTGCTATTGGTTTGCGAAGGTTAACATATTAATTTAACAGCTCAGTGTTGACTTTACAATTGCAATTTCAAACCTTTTTTCAATTTAATTACTTTCTGCACTCGGCCCCAACTCGACCCCTTTTGGAGTCGGACTCGGACTCAATTGGTTAAGGACTTGGTCTCGACTCGAAAACAACAAAGGTGGACTCAGACCCAATACTATGCAATAATAATAATAATAATAATAATAATAATAATAATAATAATTATTATTATTATTATTATTATTAATAATAAACATCATTAAGTAACTCATGAATAATGAGCATAAGAGTAAATTCAAGAAGCAGAAAACAGAAAAATAAGGTTTGTAAAAGAAAAATAAGAATAACAATAATTAAAGAGAGAAAATACATCAAAATAGAGTTTATTTGCCATTAGCCACTTTAAAAAATGTTGACAGTCAAAAGCCTCAAAAGAAGACTTTTGACTTTCTTGTTGACTTTGGTTGTCTGCAGTACTGGATCTTAGTGAACAATTTGGTACATATAAGACAATCTATAATGTATGATGGTGCTAATCCATTCAATGCTTTAAAAGCCAATTAAAAGTATTTAAAAAAAAATCTATTCTAAAAGATACTGGTAGCCAATGAAATGTAGCCAGGGTTGGTGTAATATGTTTTCTCTTGAAAGTACCTGTTAGAATCGGGGGTGCAGTCTGTTGATTAACTCCTTTTGGCAACCCAGTAAAGAGCAAGTTATAAGAAAGACAAAAGTATACATCAACTATTTAGCATTGTGCAGATTAATATAAAGTCTAATTCTTCCAATATTCCTCACATGAAAAAAAAAAAAAAAAGTAATGTCAATATGCGGTTTGATGAAGTTTCTTACTAAAGTTTTTGGTTGTGTAGCTAAATTTTCTAATTTGGTCAATTTTTCTTTGTTGGTGTTAATATACACACAAAAAAATCAGTTGTGTCTTTAGTTGTA
The DNA here is from genome assembly GCA_023630585.1 of Cranoglanis bouderius. Classification (NCBI taxonomy): domain Eukaryota; kingdom Metazoa; phylum Chordata; class Actinopteri; order Siluriformes; family Cranoglanididae; genus Cranoglanis; species Cranoglanis bouderius. The sequence goes on from CM042540.1 coordinate 21,057,524, forward strand.
ATAAAAATGGTCTAAACCTGTTCATTATTATTGGATCCAAACTAGTTTTCTTTAATAATGATCTGATAGTGGAAGACTTGAATCTGGGAAAGTATCAGTTTCTAAAAAACAATTTACTATTCCCAAAACAGTGCTGCTGAGAATATCAAAGACACACACACACACACACACACACACACACACACCCTACCTGTACATGTATCCTTTTCTCAGTCAGTACTTGCTCAATTCCTTCACACCATTTAAATATAAAGAACCAATGGGAACTAGTGTGTGCGTGTGTGTGTGTGTGTAGAATGCTAATCCTTGGTTTTCCTCGCTGAACCCAACAGGTGATGGATAATGCCAGCTCCAGAGCCTTGGAGACCGCTGTATGTTAAAAAGCATTTTATTTTAAAAAGTACAGTTACAGTTACTATGTAGGCCTACTCAAGTACTGTAATGAGAGTACATGTAGTTTGTGACCTTTTAATTAAGATAATTAAGAGGACATACTGTATTTAACAGGGGACATCTAAAACACACAATTTATGAGACACAACATTTTGATCTTTTATTCTACCACTTGTCAGATCAGGCTACATCATTATAAACTATATGAACATATTAAATCAGAACTTCTCAACCTTTTTTGGAAAGAGCCCACAACTAATGATAGGACTGGGCTTGTGCATCACACTGCAGCTTATCCAAGTCAAGAGACATAGTTCAATATTCAAGATTCAAGATTTTATTTGTCAAGCACACAATTATACACATTATATAACTTGCAGTGAAATGAAAACCTACTCCTCTTTAGACTGTGCATTAAATACTAAATTAAAAATAGAATCAGAAATGAATAGAAATAATAAGAAATATGAAATATACATACAGGAATGTGCAAAAATGTATGTACAAAATTAGCATGGAATGTGTAGAAAATGGATGTACAAAAGATGCTGTATGTAGGTGTAGTAACAATACAATACAAAGTGCAGTGTGCAGAGTTTCAGTGGAGTGCAGAGTGAACTGTAGAGTCTTTATGGAGTCCTAAGAGATCTTTATGGAGGACATGTCCATGTTGAGGAGTCTGATGGCCTGAGGGAAGAAGCTCCTCCTGAGCCTCTCAGTTTTACAGAAGCGCTTGCCTGATTGCAGCAGGCTGAAAAGACAGTTACTGGGGTGGGTGGAGTCCCTGAAGATTTTAGCAGCTCTTGTACTTGAGTCGCCTGGTGTAGATGTCATGCAGAGAGGGAAGAGCAGACCTGGAGATGCGCTCGGCTAAGCGCACCACTCTCTGCAGGGCTTTGTGGTCCTGGTCCTAGTTAAACGCACACATCTAATTTCAGCTTTTACGTCCAACCTAGATCACTATTTTGATTTGATACACATACTGGCATTCAATTCTACATCCGATAAGTAAGTGCTAGCAAATGGTTGATATTGATTGATATGTTTATTTGGAGTTATGTATTGCATTTCACGCAACACTTTCGAGTGTAAAGCCGATTTTACATTTTAAAAAATCGTGGAGCATTCATTTGTTGTTTTTTGGTTTAGTAAATAACTGTAAATATTCTAAGCATGTGTAACCGGCCTACTCTTGACCACTGTTATGATCTGCGTTGTGTAACAGAAGACACGAGAGAACTGGAACGGCTGTTGATCTGGAGAGTTTATTCTGGGGCCTCTAGATGGCGCTGGACAGATTAAAGAGTACAGCATGAGAAAATGATTGTCTGTGATTTTTTTACCTCTCCTCAGCATGCTCAACGGAGTCTGAGCAAACATTACAATGATAACATAACTTAAACAAAAGGCATAAAATACTTAATGAAATTAAGTGCAAAACCAGTCGTTACAAACACCTATCTCGACACACAAAACAATCTCCCTCAGCCAGCCTTAAACCAACCATGAACTGGAAAACAAACAAATTGATACAAAATGAATACATTGGAAAATAGAACAGATAAACCATACCTGGACAGATTAAAGTGTACAGCATGAGAAAAAGATCATCTGTGATTTTTTCATCTGCACAAATTAAAGGAAGTTATTTAATTCGTGAAAATCACCACGTTCTGTTGGCGCACACACACATATACGCAAACACATACTCGAACCACTGTACTCAGTAATAAAACCATTGAATCCAATCCATCCATTCATAAAACACTTTCTAATACATTTATAACACTGTGAACAATAATATTACTGCATATTATTGACTTAATCAAACTTCTCAGAACTTTTACAAGCCTATATTGAGAGAGCACCACTAACTGCTTACCTCTCCTCAGCGCGCTCAACGCGGTCTGAGGACGCAGTGCGGGCTGAACGGAAGTGACGTCACCACTCAACAGAGATACAAAACTTTTCCCAAAAATGGCAAAATAAGATACAAAACAAAATGATAAGGTTTTCATGGACAAATTAATACTAAGTAAATAAATAAAAATTGAAAGAAAGGATGATTAGTGAAATTCAACATGGTAAGTTTTACAGGTCAAGAAAAGTCCAAGGTTGATCAAGCCTTAGACATTCTCAGAACAGTATGCTGCCTTGTACAACATACAATAATCTGGTCTATATTACACTTCGTGAAATTCATATCTTGTAAACATTTTCACAGTATTTTCATAGAAACAAATACCTTTTAAAATAGAGAAAGAAAAGATCCTGATCTCCTTGCTACAGATGACCCCACTCTCTGAACATAAAATGGTTTCTGTCATTGACTCAATCAAACGACTAACTTTTCTGACCACCCTTCCTGCACGGGTCCTAACACCCTGTGTGTAGGTAGGAATTTGTTCTTGTGTGTCAGAAATACTGTTAGCATGAGAGTTGTTCACAGTTTCTATTTGTGGGTCAGGATTACTAGCAGAGGATTCAGTCTCTATGCCAGATACTTGATCAAAACCCCCAAAGTAGTTATATCATATACTTTATGTCAAAAATTGATTTATGACCCCCTGATGTTTGTATAATTTATGGACTCGTGAAGGTCCCATGAACATGTGTAATTTATGGCTGTACATTTATGTTTATTTTTTCCTGTCCTCTGTCTGTCTGTGAGGAGTTGCATTTCCCATGTGTGCGTGTGTGTGTGTGTGTGTGTGTGTGTGTGTTAATGAGTTTTACAACCGGTGTGTGTTGTGGTCAGAGAAAACTGCTGTTAAAAACCCCAACGCGGTCTGTATGTCATAGGTTTATGTGCGAGCCGTACGTGTGTGTTGAAACAGGGCTTGTTAAATAGGATACTTAAATACTTATTGTTATAACGCAGAAGACGTACTGCAAAAAAAAAATCTCACACGATGTCTGCCCCACAAACACCTAAAACCGGCACGAGTTCGGCGTGTGCCTCAACACCTAGAATGGGGATTGAACTGAGTGAGAACATAACTTATGCGCCACGGAAAAAACAAAGCGTTAGTTTAACAAACCTTCGTCATAATGATGTGAATAGTGTAAAGACGTTATTGTTTCGTACGGAGCAGGATGTTACCATGTCCGAAGATCGGTTCTTAAGCCCGCCCCCGCATCACAACAACGATTAAAAACGCCTGCGGATCGACACGCTCACAACACACGTCCACAATGTCTCAAGAATCTACAACTGCCTGTTGTTACAGCAATACGCCTGAGACCGCTCCGGCGGAACCTAACGACAACGCGACGTCGCTGGAAGCATCCCCACAGATTTACGACAACACCTGGCTGGATAAGTTTTGCATGAATTTGGGTTATCATAATATGTCGTTTCTTTCAACGCCTTATGGTAACGCCGGAACCACAGCCGGGGCAGCGGCCTATGGCGGGTTCGACGACACAGACGGCTGCACTCGCTCTGACGGCTTCAAAATCATAAAAGCAATAGTTGTGGTGCTTCTCGAACATTTAGTAAACAGAAAGCAGAAGGAGTTGTGTCTGGGGTGTGAAGTGGATCATCCGAGCCAACTTAGACATTCCTGTCTGTTCGAGCCTGACGCCTATTTTTTCGACGGCAACTTTGAGGAACTGTCACGGGATCTGATTAAACCGGGGCTTAAACATATCATAGCCCAAGCATTGAGCAGATGTGGTTTTAGGCGACATCCCGAGAGAATTCAAGGTACTGTTGATGGTATTTTACACGAATTGCGGGAGGAAATTTACATCGTGGAGAAGCTTCGTGAAGTCCGCGAGAAAATTGTGGACGGCATCAATGAGGAAGTTGTATACGACGCTGTGGATTGTTGGAAATCAACCCCACATACAACGCGTGTGTGATACTGAAAAATGGGGAACACGTGGTGCATACCAAGTCTGACAAAATATCTATTTGAACGACGTATTAGATGTGTAATTATCAACTTGTTGTATAAGATCATTAATGATGATGTTGATGTACCTATTGTTGTTGTAAACGATCGTATCGTTGACCCAAAACGTTTAACAAAACTCAAGAGACAAATATGTGATGTGAGAGGTATGTCGAATGTATGGCCAGATATGATGCATATGGGTATTAATGTGGGCGAGTCAGTTTGTACAACTGTCAGAAAAATACTAGACCTGATGACTGAATGTGGCAGCAGTATTAGAATTGCTGACATAATGTGCATGTGTGCTTATGTGACTGATTTATGTATAATATTATCAAGAAAAGAAGAGAACGATGTTTGTGAAATCGTCGAAACATTTGTTGATTACATTGTCGAGAAAAATTGTGTAGTATGTATAAAATTTCTACAGCACCTCGATGCTATATGATGTTGATTTCTTTCATCGAAAATAAAATCTCAAACAATTAAAACACATGTGTTATTCTTTTGTGGAGTCTGAACCGTCAACATGACTGAAGAAATGAAAAAAATTTATTACAACCCTTCTAATCCGGGGTCTTTAGGAGGTAAAAAACGTTTAAAAGATGCTGTTTTAAAGGAAACGGGTATTCGCCTAAACGATAAACAGGTTTCGGACTGGCTGGCCGGAGAGGACGCGTACACGCTACACAGAAATCCTCGTTTGAATTTCAAAAGGAATCGTGTTTTTGTCTATGGCATCGATATACAGTTCCAGGCCGATCTAGTTGACATGTCTGCATACGCTGCGGAAAATGACAATAAACGTTTTCTGTTGACGTGTATAGATGTGTTTAGTAAATATGCATGGACGCGTTTATTAAAAAATAAATCAGGAATCGAGGTAACTAAAGCTTTCGAATCTATACTGAAGGAAGGTCGGGTGCCACGCAAATTACAGACAGACAACGGAAAGGAGTTTTTTAATAAACATTTTCAAAGCATGACAAAAAAGTACAATATCATACATTTTGCACCTGCCACAGAATTAAAAGCCTGTGTCATTGAGCGGTTTAATAGAACCTTAAAAGGTAGGATGTGGAGATATTTAACAGCAACAAATTCCAAACGTTACGTAGATGTACTTCAAGATATCACAGATGGGTACAATGTGAGTTTTCACCGTAGCATTAAAATGAGACCGGTTGATGTGAACAGAGAGAACGAGTCTGTGGTGTTTCATAATCTGTATGGTGCTAGCGGAGCTCACTGTGCCAACCCCGTTTTTAAATATAAAATTGGTGATGTTGTTAGAATTTCTAAAGCAAGAGGGGTATTCACAAAAGGGTATGAGGAAAACTATACGCATGAATTTTTCACCATAACGGAACGTGTGCCTCGAGACCCTCTGGTGTACAGACTATGTGATTATGATGGCGATGTCATCGATGGAGTATTTTATGAGGAGGAATTACAAAAAATAATTGTGAACAAAAACAAGGCGTTTAAAGTGGAAAAAATTTTAGACAAAAAGAAACAAGGTCGAAAAACAATGGTGTTGGTTCGATGGCTCGGATGGCCTGCAAAATTTGCGTCGTGGATCGACCAGAAAGACTTGGTCGATGTGCAGATACCATAAAAATAAAAGCCCAACACGTGTCCGACCCACACTCGTAAAAAACAGCCATGGCAGAGGGTGGTTTTTATGTAACGTTGCCATGCAACGCATCATTATCTGTTTATCCGGAAAACCGCATATCTAATTACACAACCAGATTGGCGAAAGGTATAAATTTAAAAGGAGAATGGCAAGTGGGGTTAATCGAATTTGAATACCCCGTGTCGTGGTACACGTTTAATGAGACAGATGCTACGTTCATTTTCAGCTATGATGAAACAAAGCCATCAGTTATTAAGAATCATGTTGACCCCAAAGAACTTTTCATCACCGGCGATCGGAGAACATCAAACATACCTTACACGTTAAAGGCGGGTTATTATGAGGACATTCCTTTCCTGATCGGAGGGATCAACGCAAACCTACCATCGGGGACGAGTCTCGGTTATGACCATATTAAAAACAAAGTGTTTCTGAAAGCCCCTCCGAAGACGTCATTGACATTTTATGGAAAACTAGCTAATATTTTAGGTTTAAAACCAAGTATTGCTATAGAAACTAGTAATCAAAATCATGAAAAACACATAGTAGGGTATACGTCTGTGACGTATGCCCCATATCAGGCGGATATAAACGGGGGGTTCTACACCATGTATATATACACAGATATTATAGAATATCAATCAGTTGGCGACCACCATGTACCACTACTACGTTGTGTGCATATAGACGGTGATATTAATAAGAATATTACTGTCAGATACGATAGACCGCATTACGTGTCAGTTAACAAATCGTCCATCACAGAAATAACTATACAGGTGAAAGACGACCAAAATCAAGACGTGCCTTTCAGTTACGGGAAGGTGTGTGTCAAACTACACTTTAGACCTGTGAAACAGTTTGTTTAATGATGGTGTATCTCAATAACATGAACAACATAGACCCCATGCGTTATGTAGCCTATTACCAGAATCAAGCCGGTAATGGACTCCCGGGGTATGCCGGTGGGGGGGTAATGTATGGCGCAGGTCTGGGTGGAATGTTTAGGGGGCTCTTTAGAATGGCCATACCATTGCTAAAACGGGGGTTTAGCATAGCCAAACCCCATCTTAAATCAGCTGCAAAAAACATACTAAGCGACGTTGTTACCAATACGTTATCACGGTCTTTTAATAACGGTGATACACAAGACGGCTCCGGGTTGATGGCTATGGCTCGCAATAGAACAACTAGACCACCAGGGATTCGGAGGAGTGGTCAGGTACGAAAGAAAACAAAACACAATGTTAAGAATGCGTCAGTTGTAAAGAGAAGACGCGTGGTGACAACAAAAAGCGCTACATCAAAAAAAAAAAAAAAAAAGACCAAAGACCCACGTTAAAACAATATTCTAGATCATGGCCTTACTACACAGCATGTCAGAAGAGTGTTTAAAAACCGAACTGGATCTGTTCACAGTGCCGATGACTCAAACAGCTATTGAAAAAAACACTTATATAGAAGTACCACCGTTATCAGCCATATCGGACACATCACCGCTGGAATTTTTTATAGCGGGGACTGGAGAGGATTATGTAGATCTAAACAACACACTAGTATTTTTGCGTCTCAAAATCACTAACGCTGACGGCACGGATATTGCGGACGGAGCACCCGTGGGGCTTATTAATTATCCAGGCGCGACTATATTTTCACAAGTGGATGTGTCGTTAGGAGACCGTCTTATATCGCAGAGTTCTAGTACATACCCTTATCGATGCATAATAGAGTGTCTCACCAATTATGGTAGAGACGCACTTGAAACACTTTTCTCAGCGGCATTGTTTTACAAAGACACGGCGGGACATATGGATGTATCAGACCCCGCAGGTGGTAATCACGGGCTCACAAAAAGAGCTGCTTTTACCAATGCGAGCAATGTCGTGGAACTTCTAGCCCCTATACACAGCGACATATTCTTTCAAGAAAAACTTATGCTTAACGGCGTGGACATTAAAATCCGTATGACAAGGGGTAAAGACGAATTCTGCTTGATGAGGAGCAACGCTGCACAATATAAGCTAAATATTCTATCAGCGTCACTATTTGTAAAAAAAGTGTCTGTATCACCGGCTGTAAGATTGGGGCATGCAAAGACGTTGTTAATGACAACCGCTAAATATCCTATAGATCGCGTGTGTCTGAAAAATTTTTCAATTCCTGCTGGATCACGCGTCTGTAATCAAGAAAATTTATTCTTAGGAACCATGCCAAAATCGGTGGTTCTAGCGATGGTTGATAATGATGCATTTACAGGAGCTTATAATAAAAATCCATTTGCTTTTAAAAACTATGACCTAGAATTTTTGGCTATTTATCTGGATGGCCAGCAACACCCCGCGAAGCCTCTGCAACCAGAATATGAAAGGGGGTCTGCAGTACGTGAATTTTATCAGTTAGCGCTGGCTTCTGGAAAACATCTTAAAAATCAACCTCTTTCAATAGATAGAGAAGATTTTCTACAGGGGTACACATTGTACGCATTCAATCTCACGCCAGACGAGGAGTGTGGCCAACACATTTCACTCATCAAGTCTGGAAACATCAGACTAGAAGCCCGTTTTAGACAGCCGCTACCCAGAACGATTAATTTGATTGTTTATGCCATATTCGACAGCATAATCGAGGTGTCAAATCGTCGACAGATCCTGGTTGACTACTATTAATATGTAAAATAAAAATTAAAAAATGGACACACTAGAACTTACGGCCGTCATGGACAAGATCTCATACAACACATATTTTCTCGGGGTGCTCCCGTGTGACTATCTTCCAAAAGAACCATTAAAAAAATTACCCGCCATGGTAGTGATAAACACGCATCCGTCAGGACTCCCAGGTGAACATTGGTTGTGTATATATATAAACGAAGATGGGGTGGGTTGTTTTTTCGACAGCTTTGGTAATAAACCAGATTACCCACGTTTTCCGTCACTTATTAAAAACTTTCTAAACACCAATTCTAGTGTTGTACAATATTCATCAGTGCAAGTCCAAGATTTTTCATCAGATACATGCGGGCAGCATTGTGTGTTCTTTCTTTACCATATGTCAAAGGGATATAATTATGATTATGTGATGAGTCTGTATACCGATGATTTTATTAAAAATGACAAAAAGGTAACTGTTTTTGTGAAAAAACTAAAACTAAACCGTTGTAATGAAAATGTTTCCAATTGTATACACTGTGTTCAGACATGTGATGTGTTTATGTATCATGCTTAACATTCTCAAATAAACAACAACTAAAGAATAGAACACCCTTTTTTGTTGTTGTTGGCTTTTTTATTATCATTATTAATATTACACATACAACACAATCAGTATAATAACAAGTCCAAAATAGGAAACAGAACATACAAAATCTCTGAGATTAATATTTCAACCATTGACTCGCGTCGAGAGACGGCGAGCTGAATAATGCAGGCTCGTCTGAATAATTTGTGTGTGATGCTGCCGCTTTCTGTCCTTTTTTACTCTTCTTAGATGTGCTGGTTATAATAGGTGTCGTATTGTTTTTGAAAGAGTTAATAACTTGTCTGACATAACGATTCGGCACCGTCGAGTATGGTATATTTAAAATAGAAAAAGCCTGCAGAAACTCATTCCAGCCAATAGGTCTCAGCGCGTCAGAAACCTTTTGTGGAGCAGTGACACCTTTGACTAAATCGAGCATGTGCGACCCGTGGATTGTTCTGCCTTTAAACACAAACTCCCCCGACTCAGCCCAAGATGCAACGTCTTTAGATTTAGAAATTTTATCTAAAATGTAACGAGCGTTTTTTACACTCCTCTGTGGTACATTCTTCAAAACATCGAGCACAACACCGTCTGAAATATCGTGAACCCCCACACCCGTCGCAGAGGACTGTTCTTCTTTTTCAATACCGTCAGGCTGTGGGAGTGTTAATGTTAACGTGTTGGTATCACGGTCCACCTGTCTTGCGATTGTTAAAAAACGTTGTAATGTATTTGTATACAACTTAGCCTTTTCATAATCGTCCAAATCAGATCTGTGCAAAATACTTCTTATGGTCGCATCCAAATCATTCTCCACAACTCGTTGAATAGTCTCGCGCGGGGGGTCACTCGTTAGTTTATTTATTTGATGCTGGGGTACTAAAAACATCTTCTCTGCATACTCCATCCCCACCATATTATCTAGATGTGACCAGATTGCTGATAAACGGTATTGCCACACTTAATAACGGTAGTAGAAAACCCCCCTGCTGGTTTATCAGACGTCTTTTTCTCTTAACAGCTATTTTCTTGTCAGCCACAAGCTTCAGAGCACTTTTATTCCTTCTCAGTTTGCGGTATTGTGACACCGTGAGTGGAATATTCCCGTGGAGAACGTTAAGAGCCACTTCACACAAAGTCGCAATGAGTTCATCTGCTGCAGACTGTAAAATGACACGTCTCTGTTTGGGTGTAGCGTTTAATAATATTTTTAAAAGAGGTATGTTTCTACAAAGTCTATCCGACATTTTTTTATTTTTTACAATCCAACACTTTTTCCCCTCAACTATCTTCTTTTCTGTGTGTATACAACAGGATACGTTGAGAGTAAATCTGTTCTGAGCCGATAGTGTTCGGGTGTATTTGTTTTATAATCAATCATTAGGTACCCGAAAGGTTTGTTGGTCGCGTCTTGATAACACTCCATAAAAAATTTTGTGTTACCCGGGTACATTTGTCTTCCTAGTACACTCACTTGGTTGACGTCTCTAGGGTTTTTAAACAACATCAGATAATTTGTGTTTAAGCTTATAGTCCTGCTGGATTTACCCTGACAAAATAAATTCTGCACGATATAAATAGCACTAAGGTTTCTATGGTGAACATACTGTGTGAACACCTTTTCCACCTCGTTGCTCCCGCTGGCCTCTTTCATCAAATCATCCATTATTAACAAAGTAGTTTTGTTGATTGGGAACATTTCATCATCGTTTAGAGTCTGTGGTAGTCCTTCAATAAATTTTATTTTGCATATTTTCAATAATTCATCATACAACGGCTGCCAACAATCATAAATATATACAATGTTTTCAATTTTTTTAGAAATCATCTGTACAGCATTTTGCAACAACATTTTTACAAAATATGACTTTCCTGAGTTTGAAGGCCCACTTATCACACATGAAAATGGGTGCTGTAATCTGAAATCAAAACCACCAGTGTCTCGAACACCCCTGTGTTCAAAAAACATGTCAGAACCCATAGGGAATTGTTGTGAAATCAGGGAGGAGCACACGTTTGTTGTACACTACCTTAAACTTTTTGACGACTGTCCTATTGTGAAGTGTGAAGCGTTTTTTATCTCTCGCTATACTATCGGTGTGTGCCAGTATATGACGACCGTTATCACCCGCCACGACATAGTTATCAACAAGTCCGATCAGTGTGTCTAACCTAATGGCTTTTGAGTTTACAGCATTGAGCGTGATACCTTTGACCTTCATACAAACAGACCCCTTAGCAGTACGGTAGCCGTATGTTTTCGGACCCCCTGAACAAAACTCTACAATATGGTCGCCATCCCCAATTTCGTCAGTTAGATTACCGAGGTAAGGCCCCAATGGGGGGGTCCCAGTCGCCATCTCTAGATGTAAAGATAACGCTGTCTGTGTCACTGTACAACAACCTATCACCCAACTTGTCCATTAGATCATACAGTTCTAGACGCGCATGCGCTGTTGTAAACGCACCAAGGAAGATGTTAATGTCGCGGGTCTGCCCACATTTACCATCAGTGTAACACCATTGTATTAGAGCAACAGTGTCTGACACGAACGAGAAGTGTTTAACGTCATGTCCACCACCAAAAATGTGTTGGGCGAACTGCTCAGGATCTGAAAGCAACTCTGTACACGGTAAATTTTCACGCATAGAGAATCGACCCCAAAGCGAGTTCAACAGAAGTTTATTAATAGACCTACGTGCGGGGTTAAGGATTATCTTGTCGTGATTCAGTTTAATGCCCTCTTTTTCAAAATAATCGGCTATGTATGCCTCTTTGTCTGCGTCTGTCACAACACTCACGGGGAATCCGCTGGCCTCTTGTTTGTACTGTAAAAACGTTTTAACATAATCACAAAACAAGGTTTCCGAACGCTGTGGAAAATGCCACACCTCATCCACTTTCGTAACAACATACCCCTTCTCCACAGCTTTTAACAACTCAATACTGACCCAACAACCTGAAATGGATCTTTCCTCATCATCATGTCTACATGGGGGTGTCTGATTCTGCTGGTCGGCACAGGTACGACAGAGCGGAAACATAAGCTTACCACCGGTCCTATAAGGAAGGACGGGGTGGAGCAGTTTTCTCGGCGGCAGCACCGTGGCTTTGACAAATCCATAATAATTTTCAAGAGGTTCAAAATCCTTAAAAATTATTTGGGGATGACCTATGGGGTAACATTTCTTGGCCTGACAATATGGATACAGACTTGTGAAGTCGACATAGCGTATTTTCTCACCGATGTCAACTTTATGATATAATTTGTACGCATTAGTACGCCCACCAAATAATGCTTCACGCGGTTTCAGTCTCTCAGGATGCGTATATGTAGCCATAAATGCCATTACATCAACATCAGTCTGTTTAGCATTGTTCCAATCACACTCCCACATCACCTCCACATCCAACCCATAAGTGTGTGTTAAAATTTCCACCTTATCGTCAAACAGTCTTCTGAGTGTACCGTAAGACACTTTTGATAAGGGATTTGTATGATTGGGGTTATAAAGACATTCATGCCCGTGAAACATACAACCGTTGAATTCGAATGCTTTTTTTACACCGTCTTTTTCATAATAACCATCGAGATGATATTTACCAATCATCATCTCACCATGGTTTAACGCGTGTTGAATATCTAGACCACGTGATGTTTTAACATACTCAAGCCATTCAATGGATATGTTTGAGTATGTCTTGTTCTGGTGTGTGTAAGCATTGTTATGTGTTAGGGCTAATGTGTCTTTTGGCAGAAAGTTGCGTTTCTACCTCCTCGTACGCATGTACCGGGGTAAACTCCACCGCATCCCATGATTCTAGCAGTTTGTCATCCCAGCTAATACCATCACACGTATTGTCGTCGGAAGACTTATCCACGAACACCTCTGTGGTAAAAAGAACACTTTGGTTATCGTATTAATTAGGTAAAAGCTAAAACAACTTTTTTTTTTTTTTTTTTTTTTTTTTTTTTTAACAACATAACATATATGGCACCTACCATCTGACACGCCGCTCGATTGTCTCGCGCGTTTTCGGAAGGGGTTTGTCGATGGGTTTTCTGAATTATCTACACGACCAACAGACTCCGTGTGGATCTGCGCTATTGTAATCTCTTTACACTCATCTGGTTTAAAAACGCTACGGATGATAGGCTGTGGTGTCTGATTAGCGCATCCAGATACGCCGGTCTTGTTTACAAGACTTGATAAACCTACTGATGAAAACAGTCATATGACATAAGTACAATTTTAACATTTTTCAACAATCATGTAAACATTTTTCAACAAACATGTAAACATTACAATACCACATACAGAGTGGGGGGATATTCACACTCTCTCGCTGTGTCACGCGCTCTGAGACCGGTCTATCATACGGCTTCGATCCTACGGTCAGCCAAATAACAGACGCTTTAATACTATACATAACATCATACATTATAATTACCACATGGGTATGTGTACAACATTTATACGCACCGCTCGCTTGGTTCAGGTAACAAATCTCATCAACAATAGCTTCAATTTCGTTCACATCACCTGGATCGTTAGAGAACCTGTTTAAGCATTTTACATCAGAACAACGTCTCATAATTCTTAACAACAACAATAATAAAAACATAATAATAAACATACTCACTGTTATGATAGACGGCCATCTTCTCTGGAAATAGTCTTACAAACCAAACTAACAAAAACTTCTCGGAAAACAGTTTGAGAGCGATGTTTCTCTACGCACACCCGAACGCTTCGATCCGTCGGCGTGTCTAACCCCCGCGTTTTTAAAACAACGTCTCTCAGTACGCACACACATAGTGGTTGTAAAAACTCATTAACATATAATTCTTCGTGAAACACACACACACACAGACAGACAGAAGACAGGAAAAAGCCATAAATGTACTGTCATAAATTACACATGTTCATGGGACCTTCACGAGAGTTCGTAATTACGCTTCTAGGGTCTTTAGGAGTTCACGGGGCAGTCATTGTAACAGATAATTGCACTAAAAAATCACAGGTAAGTATACAAACCATAGCTCTTTAACTATTTGTTTGTTTTTTTAAAACACTAACTCCAGGTCACACACGAGCACACGCACAGGGCGGTAGGGGGGTAGGTGGCCTGAAAAAGTGTGAAATCCTTGGGATTACCCCCATTAGAACACACACACACACACACACACACATAGACAGTCAGGATGCAGGAAAAGTCTGGATTATTTAATCAGTGTTTAAACAAAAGTTTTCAGAACGTACACATGTAGATGACTAAAAATTTTTAATTTAATCTTTTTGTGTGTTTTGGTCGTGTTGTTATCTGTATTATTGAATATGATAATTGTATAAAAAGTATTATTGGCTAAAATGAGTTAAGAATGACGCAGGATAATCAGATTCGATTCCACAAAAGAATAACTCAGATGGTTTTTAATTGTTTGAGATTTTGTTTTCGATGAAAGAAATCAACATCATATAGCATCGAGGTGCTGTAGAAATTTTATACATACTACACAATTTTTCTCAACAACGTAATCAACAAAATGTTTCAGCAGTTTCACAAACATCAGTCTGTTCATTTATTGAAACACTCTTACAATCAATTTAACAAAAACTTTGACCCGTCCACGGCTTTTATTTAACCAACAGCTTTTTCAGAACACACACACACACACACACACACACACACACACACACACACACACAGACAGAGGACAAGCAACGTTATAAACCACACATGTTCACGCTTCATTCACGAGACCCCCATATTTACGCTTCTAGGGTCTTTAGGAGTTCACGTAGGGACAGTCGTTGTAACAAATAATTGCGCTAATAAAAACAGATAAGTATACAACCCATAGCTCTTTAACTATTTGTTTGTTTTTAAAACACTAACTCCAGGTCACACACGAGCACACACATACAAAACCATTAGCATCTACCACTTCCTGAAACATTAAACACACACACACACACACACACACACCTGGGAAATGCAACTCCTCACAGACAGGTAGAGGACAGGAAAAAAGTCATAAATGTACTGTCATAAAATACACATGTTCATGCGACCTTCACGAGACCCCCATATTTACGCTTCTGGGGTCTTTAGGAGTTCACGGGGCAGTCATTGTAACAGATAATTGCACTAATAAAAACAGATAAAGTATACAAACCATAGCTCTTTAAACATTTTGTTTGTTTTTTAAAACATTAGACTCAGATCACAAACACGCACACGCACAGGAGTGGTAGGGGGGGTAGGGGGTCTGAAAAAGTGTGAAATCCTTGGGATTACCCCCATTAGCACACACACACACACACACACACACACACACACACACACACACACACACACACCCCATTACCACCTATCACTTCTGGTAACATCCTGCTCCGTACGAAACAATAACGCCTTTACACTATTCACATCATTATGAGGAAGGTTTGTTAAACTAACGCTTTGTTTTTTCCGTGGCGCATAAGTTATGTTCTCACTCAGTTCAATCCCCATTCTAGGTGTTGAGGCACACGCCGAACTCGTGCCGGTTTTAGGTGTTTGTGGGGCAGACATCGTGTGAGATTTTTTTTTTGCAGTACGTCTTCTGCGTTATAACAATAAGTATTTAAGTATCCTATTTAACAAGCCCTGTTTCAACACACACGTACGGCTCGCACATAAACCTATGACATACAGACCGCGTTGGGGTTTTTAACAGCAGTTTTCTCTGACCACAACACACACCGGTTGTAAAACTCATTAACACACACACACACACACACACACACACACACGCACACATGGGAAATGCAACTCCTCACAGACAGACAGAGGACAGGAAAAAATAAACATAAATGTACAGCCATAAATTACACATGTTCATGGGACCTTCACGAGTCCATAAATTATACAAACATCAGGGGGTCATAAATCAATTTTTGACATAAAGTATATGATATAACTACTCCCCAACAGCCTCATTTTCACTGGGATTTTGGTCGCAGACACTTCGACTATGGACTGAATGATCAGATTCCAGGGCATCATCATCCATAAACTCTTGACCTTCAATCTCTTCTTGATCATCAAGCACCCATGCCCTCGTTCTATCACCAGAACTTTCCTCTTCCAGTGAGTCAGACAGCTCAGACACACCAGACTCACTCTCCATATTCTCAGCATTAGACTGTATGTCCTTATCATCTTGAGGTAGTCCAACAGGTAGGAAGCTGATATCAAGAATCAAATTTCGATGCACCACTTTGGATTTTCCTTCCTCGTCAATCAGTTTGTATATGTTGGCTTGAAGGTTCCGATCATTTACAGTATAGACAGTTGGATCCCACTTGTCGGCAAGCTTTTTCTTTCCTCTTTCACTCTTGTTTGCAAGAAGCACTCTGTCTCCGATGTTCAAATATGTGCCCTTTACCTTCCGATTATAACACTTGGCTTGCTTTTTCTGCTCTTTTTCAGCGTGTTTCTGAGCAATGTGTGCTGCCTCATAAAGGTAAGACATGAGTGTTTTCACATAGCTACCAGGGTCAACAATCACAGGGTCATGCAACACCTGCCCAAACATGACATCAACAGGTAGCTTTGGAATGTGGCCAAACATCAATTGGAATGGGGCGTAACCAGTGGTCTCGTGTACTGTGGCATTGTATGCGAATGTCAGAGTCTGTATCTGCTCTGGCCACTTGTGTTTCTCCTTGAGAGGCAGAGAGCGAAGCATTACCCAGAGTCCGATTAAACCGCTCTGTCCAACCGTTTCCCATCGGGTGGTACTCTGTAGTGTGTGACTTCTCAATGCCTGCCAGCTTGAGCAGTTCTGCTATGAGAGTACTTTCAAAGTTGGTTCCTTGATCCGTATGAATGCGTGTTGGGAAACCGTAAACACAAAAGACATGATCCCACAACTTCTTCGCAATTTGTTTTGCTTTCTGGTTTACACACGGGAAGGCATGTGCCAACTTGGTGAAGTGATCCGTCACAACTAATGCATCTACAGAATGCTGCTTGCTGTCCTTAGCACTCCAAAAATCCAAACACACTAACTCCATAGGGCCAGAGGTTCTAATGCTCTCAAGTGGAGTTCGAGCAGATGGCTCTGGTGTTTTGGCCAATATACATCTCTGACAACACTTGACATACTCCCTTATATCATGCTCCATTCTAGGCCAGAAAAAGTGATGTCAGGTTAGCTGGAGAGTTCTTGACTGTCCCTGATGTCCCGCAAGTTCGTGTACACCAGTTAAGACTTTAGTCTTGAGACTAGAAGGAAGTACAAGCTGAAACCTCTTGTGATGGCTTAGAGGATCTTTAGAGGCATGATAGACTACTCCATCTTGAATCTTCAGCCAATCCCATTGCTTAAGAAGAACTAGAGCCCTGGCATCCATTCCAGCCTTCTCTCGCCTTGATGGTCGCTTCTTTTGACTCAGGTAGGGCATCATTTTTGAGATCGCTGGATCTGACTCTTGGCCCTGTTGGATCTCCTCAAGGGGAATAGCTGAAATTGTGTCACATCCAGGCATGGCTGCATTCTGAATGGACTGAACTGCTTGCATGGCCCTTAGCTCAGTTACAGTCTCCCACTGGTTATGGAGGTTCAATTGTGTTCCGACTGCTGTGTGATCACAGGACACTGCAGAATTTGACTGCAACGACACGTAGAGACTGTTCACTTGTAAACGGAAAGTGTCTTGAATTCCATTTTCACTAATACCTTCAGCCTCAGTGAGTAAACTGCCATACTGCTCTGTGATAAGTCTGTGACTGTTTGTTTTTGCGAAAGGATCCTGGCTCAAAGCATCAGCTACAGTGTTCTTCCTTCCAGCAATATGCTTAAGATCAAACGAGTAAGCCGCAAGCTTAGACACCCAGCGCTGTTCACAAGCATCGAGTTTAGCCTTCGTTAGTATATATGTGAGTGGGTTATTGTCCGTCCATATGGTGAACGTGTGGCCCTTTAACCAATGACTGAATTTCTCACACACGCTCCACTTTAACGCTAAAAACTCGAGCTTGTGTGCTGGATACCGCTTCTGAGAATTGCTTAAGGATTTGCTTGTGAATGCAATGGGACAGGCTTTCTCCTTGCCTGTTGGTATCTGTGATAACACAGCCCCAAGTCCATCCAGAGAAGCATCAATGGACAAAATTAGTGGAAGAGAAAAGTCGGGGTGTGCTAGAACTACACTATGCAGCAAACTCTCTTTCAGTTGAGAAAGAGCATCATCACACACTGAAGTCCAGTCCATTGGCTTGAGCTTTCTGTATGTGCCTGCCTTAGCCTCAGTTTTGACCTTTGCCGTCCTTTTCTGCCCAGCTGTCAGGGAGAAAAGTGGTTTGGCCATGGAGGCCATCCCCAGAACAGACTTAATCCTCTGTACAGATGGAGTACACCCATCTTCTTCCATGAGGTCAGCTTTTGACAGTTTGGCTATGGCTTCGACCTTTGACGGATCGACAGAAACACCATCCCCATCAGTGATGTGGCCTAAAAACTTAACGGATGCCCGCATCAGATGGCACTTTTTTGGACTTAACTTGAGATTGTGGTTCCTCAATCGTTGGAATACTACCTCCAACCGCTCCAGAGCCGCATTCTCATCAGGTGCAAACACCAGTAGGTCGTCCAAGTAACACAGCAGACTACTAAAATTCAGATCTCCAAAGATACTCAACATCATACGCATAAAACATGCTGGACTATTGCACAACCCTTGAGGTATCCTGTTGTACTCATGGAGTCCTATTGGAGTCGTAAATGCTGTGTACTTCTTATCTTCTTCAGCCATGGGGATGTTATAAAAGCCTGATGTTAAATCCATAGTGCTGAAGAGAGTGTTTCCACCCAAGGCAACTAGACAGTCATATTGGTGTGGGAGCGGGTGTGCATCTTTAATAGTCCTGGCGTTCAGCCATCTAAAGTCCATACAAATCCTCAAGCCGCCATCTTTCTTCCATACTAGAACCAAAGGTGAAGCATACTCGCTCATTGATTTCTGAATTATTCCTTGCTTCTCCATTTCGGAAAGAACTTGGCTCAATTTTTGATAGTGGCCAGGTGGTACTCGACGGTATGGCAGTCGAAACAGACGCTCATCTATTAAGCGGATGCGATGGACAAAATCCCTGACCTCCCCACAATCCAGAGCATGTTTGGAGAAAACATCATTGTAGTTCTCAAGAAGCTGGACAAGCTTTTCTTTTACTGTATCCTTGACAGAACACGAGTCAATATCAATGTCACTGAGGCCTACAGCCTTTAGTCTCTGTTTAAGATCAGATGCAGCACCAGCTTGAGAAAGCCTCTCCAATGTTGGCACTTGGACATGACTGAAACCCTGCAACAGGTCAAAATCAACAGCTAGACACGGGAACACATCTGCGAGCTTACGATTCCTCTTGAGGGTGACTGGTCTGTCTGAAAGGTTGGTAACTTTTAGAGGAACCCAACGGTCTCCCCACAATGGTGTAACAACTCGGCCAATAATGATGTCCCGTGGCATGGATCTAGAAGAAGTGGTCTCCATGATTACAGTACTTCTTGGTGACATAGCAGCATTACTCGGCAGCTGTCCCCAGACAGAGACATGGTTAGACAAAATCCTCCAGTAATCATCGCTGATCTTCATCCTGTGCATGAGGAACTTAATTAGGTTGGTACCAATGATCAAGTCATCTCTTTGTCCTGGCACAACTAGAACAGGTACTAAACATCTTTCACCATTGTAACGAATCAAGCATTACTAGCATTATTCTTTTCCACCAGAATAATGAAATGGATCAACTTTAAACATGAAACGAAACAGAAGCGCATGCTTAGATTCAAAGCACCTTTTTAAAGGAGACGAGTTTTAAAGCATGCCCGCGTTATCTACCAGAATGTGTAGTAACGCGGATGAATCTGCAACGTTTAAAAATATTCTCCACAATTTACAGTTTATGTAACAAATTAAAAGATGTTTAACATGTTTAAATGTATTCTCCAATTTATATAAGGAATTACCTCGAATGGCGTGAAATTTATCTATATATCTAATCAACGCGTGTTGTGACCAGTTATAAATATACATCAGCCATGAAAGGGAATTCATGTAGGTGCACATATACATATAGATAATTAACTACAACGGATTATAATTAATTATGACTATGTATGTGGTCTAGATCAGCTTTTAGGATTAGCTGTAGTCTAGTTTAGATTTATGAACTCTAAAGAGGGAGTTTATCCTTCTGGCCAGGAAGAATTAACCCACAATGTTTGTTATTAAAGATTAGAGCAGGTAACGAGATCTTATGCAGTATTTAATTGACTCATCACGTGACAAAACAGAGAAAATCAAGCATGGTGATAATAGATTTTAATAACTAGATGTAACTATGGATACACACGACTAACTCTAAGCAAAACATACATATGTACATCTATATACAAGGAAAGAAAAGGTATAGAGAGAAAGTAATGAAGTAAAAGGGAAGCAGACAAAAACACAACTAATTAGCCCTTTTCAAAAACCAGCAACGAACTTAATTCTCCTGTAACACAGGGGTCCAATCTTAAACGCAGATATAGGTTCATTAACTATACTTGCATGGCCTCAGTTTGAAAATTCGCGCGAGGTCGTGTAGAGTTCGCTGGTTTGTTGCGCCATTTGCAAAAGGCGTGAGCCGTGAAGAGGTTGCATCCTTTGTCCGGGAGAGAGAGATCCTGGCTTCCTCTTCCCGGGACACGTGGCCCCGGGGGAGAGAAACCAGAAGGAGTGTAGAAGTGAAGTTGAAGAGACTGAGAGAAGACTGAGACTGCGAAAAGTAAGTTTCAAAGCGTGGTGTTGTTTTATAGACAACACCAACGCACACGCCTCTTTGGGCTATGGGCCAATCAGGAAGTTGGATTTGCATGTCCAGGGAGGAGCCAGTTTATACCATATTATAAATGAAATTAAGAAAACATGAAATAATGTATCACATTGCAATATGACATGCATAATCAATCAGGGTATCTCGAGACGATTAACTACATACCAAATTCGATGGACTTGTAAAGAATATTACAAATAAAACCTGGTTACAGACATTTAAAATGATATCCTAAATTAAAACTATCTAACATCATTAAGGTTAGGTTACATGAACACACAATATATGTAAACAAGATAACATCACACTATTTAGGCATCGAATAATTACATATAATTACACCTTACATTGAAAAGAGAGAGATTTATCCATTGTGTGTGTAAGGTAAGATTGTGTGTGTGTGTGTGTGTGTGTGTGTGTGTGTGTGTGTGTGTACCAAGGGGGGGGGAAGTTTGGTCGTTAGCATTCCAAAGGTATCTGGTCAAGAGGTTAGAGTGATCATTAAACAGATAGGGATTTACAGCTCAAAAGAAACAAAAGAAACTTCTGTGCTAAGCCCAGGTTGATTCAGAAATCAGTTTGATACCGTCATACGTTACACCATATACCTTCAGTTCAACTTCATACATGCATTTGGGTTTAGTTGCTTTACCTCCACATCCTATTAACATTATTTCCTGTGGCAACGGTGTGGGCTTTGGCAACACATCTTCGCTCAGCATTCTGCTCTCTACTGCTTCACTGAAAGTACATGCCATCGATCTTGAGTCCAACATTCCCATCATCTGAAACTTGTCGACACAGACGGGTGCATAAAACAATTCATCAAACACTTCAAGAGTTTGCATATTCTGTGCAATCACTTTAACTTCAGCTGGAGCTTGTGCACATGCACTTTCATAAACTTGCTTAGGGTCTGCATTTTTGAGGGTTTGTTCCACTCTACCCACACGTCCCCTCTCCAGGTGTGGGCCGACTATTTTAAAGTCGGTGAACTTTGAGACGGCTGTGCAAACTGATTGCCATTGCTGGGTTGGATTTTTGCACAATCTCTCTGTATGTGACCAGGTTGGAAACAGGCAAGCAAAGTCTATGTCATCGACAATGCGCTAAAGTCGAATGCTCAGGGGAATGGCATACCTTACATGCTCTCATAGGTGGCTGGCTTAGACGAGGGCGCCTCATCTCTGCTTGACTATTCTGGGAAAGAGCACGGTCAAGTAGACTGATGAGTGTCTTCATGCAATTATCATCATTCTGTAAATGAGATGTGGTGCTTGCGTTAACATTATCAGATGATACAACAGGAAAAACATTGTTTGCGACCTCACCCTCCATAGGTGACTGAGTGTGAGCTGCAGCATTTCTCACAGCAAAGTTATGCTTGGATTTGACTGCTAACTGTTCCTTTTGTTCAGTCTGATATCTGTCAAGATGTTCTTGTACCTCACTTGCTGTCCACTTGTCAGGTGCTTTTAAGCGGAAAATGGCTGACAGGGCTGGATCCGGGCAATGTTTGACAAACATCATGGCTGCCTCCTTGCACGGATTATCCATCTGTCTCCCAAACCTAGTCAAAGCCTCCTCTGCAACATCGACAGCCTTATTTAGAGAGACCCAGTACTCAACTGGATTTTCTCCTGCAACAGGCACTGTGCTGTAGAAATCAGCTAGGGGCATGTAGGAATATTTGACCTCGTTAAAATGCTGTTTCAGAATATCAAATATCACTTTGGGGTTTTCAGAGGGTCTCAGGGAAGTGTTACTGCGAAGGGTAATTCTAACAATGTCTTTGGCTTTACCCATCAGTCTTGAAAGGATTTCATTATAGTGCTCCAACACTGGAATGCCTCTTTTCCGCAGGTAAGTATCCATTAAATCTTCCCATTCATGCACACTGAACTTATCTGTTCCATCTCCTCGGAAGACAGGGGGCTCTTTTGCTTCAGACTGCATGACTAGTTTAACTCCCGTCAAGTTAAGAGAGGGTGCCTCTGAGAATGACTCACCTGCACCTAAACTTCGAGTCTGTGCATTGTTAGATTCTCTTTCCCCATACGCTACCCCACTTTGAGCAGAAATCATAGTCTATCCTACTTCCTGAGCAATGTGCGTTATGAAATTAACCCATGCTGGATCACTTAAGTCTGGGAAGACTGATAATGGATTACCCCGTAACTGACTAGGTGTTTGTTCGGTTACTCATGTGGAACAAAATTCAGGTGGCATTTGTTCTACATTACCCCTCCCAGTAACAGGTGTAAATGTATGGTCACTGAAAAGTCTCCCTCTACCAAAACCTGAATCAGACATGTTCCCATGAGCATTAAAATTGTCCATATTGTAACCATGTGCCATCATTTCTCATTAACATACAATTAACATACAATGCGGGTTACTGCATTTACCACCGCTTGCGGAGAGGAAGCACTCCTCCTGCCCACACTCAGCCTCCTCACGGTAGGAGCTTCATTCGGTCATGTGACTTTACCGCCTCAATGCTTTTACAATAAATCATGTTGATGCTCCAGTGTTACATACAGTCTAATGTTATCTACCTCACACGTGAGCTTGTCTTTTGGTGTGAATTAGCCTAATGCTAGTTACCGTGCTAGCGAACTTGGCTCCTGGTTTAATTTACACACTAAAATCATTCACTGAGTTGATTAGCTTGGCTTAGGAATTTAGTTTATTTCCACAATATAATATTTACCCCATTAAAAGTTCACTTTTAACAACACTGGCTACTGGTTTTACACTAAATCATGATTAGCCTAGTGATTAGTCAGCCAACGCACTAACGAACTGTGTTACAGATGTATGTTTTCTACCTGGTGAACTTAGCTAATTATTTTACATTTTATTTTACATTTACACAATATCATAGTGAGTATAAAGGTAGTTAGCTTGCTGAACTCGGTTAAAGGTTTTAATAACTATAATATTTATATAGATTTGGGTGATGGACAGGGACAGGAGGCTCTAGAGAGTTTAATAATGTCACCTGTACACACTCTCTCTCTCTTTCTCTCTCTTGTTCAGATGGGTGTTCATTTAGGATTAGTAAATAAAATGTGTTTTTAATTAGAAAATACTCTACTTGCAAACACTAAAGTATCATCTGTGTGTTTGGGGAAACTCTGGTCTACCATTAGCTACACTGCTAACAAACCTGGCTATTTAGCTTGGTAGCTAACATTCAAGATAAATATTGTAGTGAGCAGAGCTAAACATTAAAATGAATAGCTGGTGAAATATTCTCCTTTCTTATTAATGATGTAATGAATGATACAATTTAATAGTTATCTGAATGCTGGTGCACTTGAAAACATGGCTACCCATTTTAAGGGCTCAACACAATGCAATATTGATCCTGTTACTAACTAATAAACTTGGCTACTGATTTTAAATGTACAATAGAAAATATTAGTTGTAACTGAAGTTGTAATTCCGAGTCACACAAAACTAATTTATTGCAGAGCCAAAGGTCGTTGAGCCAAACCTGCAGCTGCTGCCCACCGAATCTAACCAAGAACCTTCAGCTGTCGTTCTGGTAACCACATTTTTCATTTATTTACTAAATTCAATCACCAAATTTTCCAAAGTTGTGTGTTACTATGAAACTGCTATGATAAGAAGCACTTATGATCTTATGAGCTGAGCAGCGCCTGGTGCGCAATGTTCAGTTCCTCTCTTCAGACTTCCTCAGCTCCCAGTCTGGAGTATTCTACAGTGCTGAAGCTGAGATACAAACACACCCTCTTCTTTACAAGCTCTAATGTTTAGTTTTGTTTCCCTGTTTCTAGTCAGTGGACAACAGGAGAGAAGTCCTCAGAATGATAAGGGGTCCAGAGAGTCAGCTTTGTTGGTTTGAAACCACACTCACACCTCTTGAATCACGAGGTAATCACAGTCTTTATTACTCTGATGAAGAGAATTGACATTAATGATTATTAGATGAACACTTTTCTGAAATAGATCTTGAGTTTCAGCTAACTGTTATTTGCAGGGATTCCCTTATCATATCAACACTGAGGATTGTTTCACTGGCATACAGGTAAGGGATTATTCGTTGTAGCATCACAAAACTTTCGTTAATTGCAGTGACTAATTGTGTTCACTTTAAATTGTTCTCTTAAGTGTGTATCTGGGAGGGTTACAGAATCAATTTCCTGTTACCGCATGGAGACCGTCACCGTGACACTTGAGGACTATGTGGTAAATGTATTACACTGTCACGATGTGTATATGTAGATAGTAACTTATGGAATCTTGTCTGATGTACGTTTGTCTGCAGTGTCAATATTTGTTTTTGTTTTTGTCTTTTTTAATTAACAGCAACCCTTGAAAATGGTGACCTGTACTTACCAGTATGTGGGTCCAGATGGTCAGGTGGACACCTCCACTTGGGTGCAGGAACACGGTCATAACTCTCCCTACAGTGACTCAGAGAGTGAACCAGACTCTGAGGTAACTCCAGGTTTCAGACCTGATGGCTACATATGCCGCTATTCCCCTGAATATGAGGCTGTAAAATTTACTGTGGGAGATTTAATGATTCACTGCTAATTTGGCTTGCAGGAGAGTGAGGAGAGCCTTAACTTTTTGGAGTTGGAGGTGCCCTTTATTAGGTACGATCCTCTTCGCTGTTTTTATTGGTGTAATGGCATAATGTATGTTTAACATACACTAAGCATTTACACCTCTTGTTTCTTAGCTACCATCTTTCAGAGAGAGGGGTTACTGACATCGGCCTGAAGCTGCGTGCTCTCCGACAAGCGTTCTCTCTGAGTGAAACCTTTGTTTAACTGCTGTTATTGTGCAGGTAAATTACACTCTGGTTTAACTTATATTGTGTGCTGTCATGTATTCAGTCTCTGCTTGCCAGCATCCACAACCAGAACTTCTTGTTTGTGGTGGGAAAGAAGATTGTGATGCGTCTGGAAGCGGCTAACAACCAGGTGACTTCAGAATGATGATGGACTGTTTCATTTCTGTGCAAAATACTTTTAGATAATGTTTAAGTGGTTAAATATAAAAACAACAACAGGCAGTGAAGAAAACTGCATTAGCATACATTTTAACACACAAGTGCAATGTACATACAGTAACTATTGGAATAACTAGCATTAATAGATAATTATCTGTTTTGTAATAATCACAGCCTGCTATGAATTAAGGACAAATATTACAATAAAATGTATGTGATGAAGATGGCTCTGGGAAATGCAATATTTTGGCCCATGTAATACATCATCTGTGTAACTTTAGTGGAATACTGGACACGCTTAGGCTTGCATACTGCTTCTTGTTAGGGTTTAAAATGAGTAGCCACGTTGAACACCATAGCCAAAGTGAGTTATAGAGATTTTGTTTTGTTTGTTTTAACAGGATGTGGTTGGTGTGCAGCTGGCTTATCTCTGATTTGATTCCTGAGAAGTCCTTCTAATCAGGAGTCGATTGTAACAGAGCTCTTCAGGGCCCAGGTAAGCTTGCAAATGCCTGTGTAAAATTACAGATTTTTAAATCTAAAAGATTTTGATTATATAGAAAACAGGACTCCAATATGTCAAGCAAATTTCTTTTTGTAACCTTTCTCCTCTGTGCAGCTCCACCATTACAACTTCCTGGATGTGTTTTATGAGCTGCTTCACTTCAGATACTTCACGAACGACTCAGCTCCTGAGGCAGTAAGTGTCTTATCAGGAGATTTAAAAGTGATGTTTAATGTAGTTTCAGAATATGGTCTATTTTATCTCAATTTGATTTCACATATTTTTAACCCTGATATTCCTAAAGTATGAGGGACGATTCTTGGAGAGCCTGTTTGGGTTCATCAGCAGGTGGGACGTGGACGTCTGGGAGCTTACAGCAGAGCTGTACTGCACAGTGATTATTGTAAGTGTCGAATATCTTCTGATGCCATGATACACAAATTCTCAGCATTGTAACCATTACTCAGTGACACTGTTGGATTTGTGTGTGTGTGATTTGAAGTGCTATTTTCTCAGCCCCTGGAGCTCTACAGCGACCCAGCAGCCTTAGCCGTGCAGTTGCGTGGCTCCTCTGGCAGCATGTAGAGCTGATGATGGACAGTTTGGAGAAGCTCTGAGCAATGTCATTCCCTCTAACCACCCATCTGCCACTCCCAACCCCCCCTTCCTCTTCATGCTTTTATCTCTTTCAATTTACAGTTGATATTGTGGGCCGTTCGTTCGTTCCTGCTATCTCTTTTAACATTAATAAGGCAACAAAAACACACAGCTTGTCATGTTACTGTAAAATAAAAAACAAAGCACAAAGTCCCCTGTACTGTGGCAGAAAGCGTATTGACCCTTACAAAGCTCTGACACCTGAGACTATATTTTAAAAATCCACTTACAGAAAATGTCACCATATCAGCAATTAAATGTTTATTCTTTATTAAATAACAGCACGTTTGTAAACCTGTTCATAATTTGGCTACGATTATGTGGAGCGTCTGCCCTACAAGCCCCTGTGAAAGAGTTGCTACTAAAGAAATATATTAGTGTAGAACATAGAGCGAGTACATACAAGTGTCCTGAATGCAACTTTAGCACATTCTTGCTATAATTAGACCCCCAAAATTCATGTTTTCTTCCTCTGTTGCATTTCATATTTCTTTTCAATCACCACTTTTCCCTACATTGCTCAAGCTCTCCACGAGTAGGTATAAATTAATTTTGTTATTTTCAATTAACTTAGTATTTAAAAAAAATCTTTTTTCTTCATTAACAGGTCTGCACAGAGAGCCCAGGACTAAAGGACCAGATCATCCCTCATCCCTCAATATTCATCCCTTTATACTCTACTCCTCAGTACTTTGTAATAATAATCCGATCCCCATCACTCTATTCCTTTTAGTAGCCTAAACATCCTATATAGATGACAGCTGTAAATACAATTGTCTGTAAATAGTTGTTACATAGTGCTTATATAGTTTACTTTAATAAAGGTTTTCGTTTGCTCTTATTTCAGCCTAACTGTGATTATTTTTAATCATAAATATATGTAATAATCCTTTAAAAAGCAACACAACACAAAGTGAATTTCTCACTGATACAAATCCTTTTTAAAGAATTTCTGAAACTGTGGAAAATGACAAATAACAAAATTCAGATATTTATAGCCTTCGAAAATTTGTTGATGGGCCCAAACTGTAGTAGATCAGTAACATTTGGAGAATTGCACATACACATTTAGGTGTCCATAGCAAATTTGTAAACATACAAATAAAAAAATATATAAATAATTTTCAGATTATAGTCAGAAAATCTCATTGTTGAGGACCAAAATTCTGGGAGATTTTACACTGGAAATTACACCACTGTAGTACATCATTTATATTAGGCCATCACTCTGAACTCTATAGCAAAAATATCTTTAATGGGTTTTCCAGAACTGTGCTTTATGCAAAAATGAAAATAAATAAATTAATTACAAAATCCTGGTCACAAAAATGCCAGTTAGATGTTTAAAATTCATAGGCATACATATTGTCTTTCAGTCATTGCAAAACACAATTTTAGTGAAACAATAGAGAGATTTTAAAATAGAAAGCAAATCTCAGTGTCCATCACTATTCACTAAAAAACATTGAGACTAAAAAGTCTGCATGGAGCAGCTTCATCCAATCATAATCCCTACATCTTCCTCCAAGTGGATTTACTATATATTGTGCATGCGTATTCTTCATGTAGAACAGTTTATCTCACAGCTCCAAGGTCCCTGATTCGATCCTGAGCTCAGGATACTGTTTATGTGGAACTGCATTTTCTACCTGTGTTTGTGCAGGATTCCTCCGGGTTCTCTGGTTTTCTCCCACTACCCATAGATCTATTGGTTGGTGGATTGGTTATGCTATCTTGCCACAGGGTGCGAATGAGTGTGTGTGTGTGTGTGTGTGTGTGTGTGTGTGTGTGTGTGTGTATCTATGGTCTCCTGTGATGGACTGATGTCCCATCTAAAATATATTCCTGCCTCTTGCCCAGTGATCCCAGGATAGACTCTGGATCCTCCTCGACCCGACCCTGAGCAGGATGAAGTGGTTACTGATGATATATAAATAAATGAACAATGTTGAAAAACTGTTTCTGCTATCTACTTGTATCTACTCTGTGGGTCAAAATCTTACAATCATAGATAAGTCCTAAAATGTCTGCAGATTCAGATTTGTGTGCGTGTTCGATTTTGTCCCCATTAGTGACCAAAATAATACTTGTCCCCAAAGTGAAGTAAAATTTTCGTAGTGTTTAAAAAAAGGTTTTTATCAAAAATAGTGTAATAGTGTTTTCCTATGGCTTTCAAATAACACAGATCACTGTTTATTTTTTATGTAATCCCTCTGGAAAGCAGTGTCCCCAAAAGAAGTAGATAAAGTATACAGTATGTCCCCATTTTCCTTCTATTCCATTTTCCTTCTAAAGACATTGTAGCTGTGTAGCAACCTCTCAAATTTGATTACTGAGAGGACATCTTCCTATGAGACAATCTTGACCCTGGCCACTCTGTTTGACCCAAGGTATAAACGTGTGGGCTTTTGAAGCCAATCTAATAAACAAACTCCTCTTAAACACATAATAGCAAAATGTGCTGAAATTACAAGCTCATTGGAAGCACAAAACATAATATAATTATGTTTAATATATAATTATTGTATTATAATATAATTCCATGTCCATCTCCCTGCCGCAGCCTAAAATGCCAAGAACCTCAGCTGGTCCTGCAACTCACTTGGGCACCATTCAGTTTAGTTGTGTGATCATTTTGTTTTTGATTTACGTTTTTATTAAGGTTTACTTTGACATGCGAAATGCTTTTCTGGCAGATCACATGGCTGTCATATCAGCTGCTTAGTTATTATTTCAGGTAAAGTCATGTGGGATCTTTTGGACAGCAATGTGATAGACAGCAGATGGATCAGAAATGCCACAGCAGACGCCACCATCGAGGTTCAGTGACCCAGATACCATGTACAGGGGATCCACTGTTGTGCTGGTCAAAGGAGAAGACTGTTTGTGCCCAGCTGTATAAACGTGCACAGGAGTTTTTATGCACTCTCAGTACTGTGTGAATGAGTAATTTCAAAGTCCAAATAAATTGTTAATAATAATAATAATAATAATAATAATAATAATAATAATAATAATAATAATAATAATAATAAAAGAGATCAACATAGCCCTGGCACTGTGGACTCAATGCCAACCAGCCTCCAACTCATGTCTTTGGACTGGGGAAGGAAACGGGAGTACCCGGAGAAAACACCCAAAGCATGGGGAGAACATGCAAGCTCCGCGCACACAGGGCTGATGCGGGAATCGAACATCCAACCCTGCAATAAAGTAAATGCAATAAAATATTGCATTAATGCCTAAACTTAAACAATTCTCTAGAGAGAGTTGCTGCTTCTCTACGGTGGCTTTGCATACATTTACCTCTTTCAGTTGATAGCAGTTCCATTGCACAGAATTGTAACTGATTTTTAATCATGTATACACAGTAATTCTCCATCATAAAGATAGCAAAATTAGATTATCTTCCAAAGAAGTAGACTTCAGCTTGTCAACTTCACTGCCCAGAGTAGGAAATTATTTGCCCTTGAAAGCAAGCAGAATGTGCTTGAAGGAGGTTTGCATGACTAGTTTCAAGCCATGAAACTTTATAGAGTCCTATCAATTTCTAAAGCAGTAAAGCAGCAAACTTGATATAAGTGCTGCTGCTGTACAAGGAAATTAAAAAGACAGTAAAGAAGAAGTAGGGGCCTAATATGCAATAATAATAATAATAATAATAATAATAATAATAATAATAATAATAATAATAATAAAGTCATTAAGTAACTCAAGATTAATGAGCATAAGAGTAAATTCAAGCAGCAGAAAACAGAAAAATAAGGTTTGTAAAAGAAAAATAAGAATAACAATAATTAAAGAGAGAAAATACATCAAAGTGGAGTTTATTTCCCATTAGCTGCTTTTTAAAATGTTGACAGCCAAAAGCCTCAAAAGAAGGCTTTTGACTTTCTTGTTGACTTTGGGTGCACTGTGTCTGCAATAATGGATCTTAGTGAACAATTTGGTACATATAAGACAATCTATAATGTATGATGGTGCTAATCCATTCAATGCTTTAAAAGCCCATTAAAAATATTTAAAAAAAAAACTATTCTAAAAGATACTGGTAGCCAATGAAATGTAGCCAGGGTTGGTGTAATATGTTTTCTCTTGAAAGTACCTGTTAGAATTGGGGGTGCAGTCTGTTGATTAACTCCTTTCGGCAACCCAGTAAAGAGCAAGTTATGAGAAAGACAAAAGTATACATCAACTATTTAGCATTGTGCAGATTAATATAAAGTCTAACTCTTCCAATATTCTTCACATGAATACAAAACACAAAAGTAATGTCAATATGCGGTTTGATATTTAAGTCAGAATTACACCAAGTTTCTTACTAAAGGCTTTCTAATTTGGTCATTTCAGATCCTTCGATATTTACTGGAAGGGGGTTTAAAAGACAATCTATAGTTTAAAAAATGAATTCTAGGATTATTTGCATTTAATTAATGCTGTGTTCTTTCAGATTTTCAGTTGCTTTATTATAAATTACTGTACTATTCTTCAGAATTTCAAGATTAACTGAAACGTTTGTTTAGTAGCCATCTGGACAAACTGTTGGGAATATTGTAACTTTTACAATAGCAGAGCAGGGGGCAGCCATTTTTGCTGCGGCGCACAGGGAGCAGTTGAGGGTTAAGGGCCTTGCTCAAGTGCCCAACTTCTTAACCACTGAGCTACCACCGCCCCAAGTGAGCACAGTATGGCAAATACTAAACGCAGAAGGTTTTCATGCTAGAAATCCAAGACGTACACCACTAGTGACCCAAAAGCACAAGAAAATTAGGCTCCAAATCATATAAATAAGCCACAGAAGTTTTGGGATTCTGTTCTGTGGAGCAATGAAACAAAACTGGATCTTTTTGGCACGATGGATCAGTGGTATGTCTGGAGAAAGAACAATTAAGAAAGAACACTCTGTCCACAGTCAAGCTTGGTGATGCTCTGGGGCTGGGGATATATTTTGGTTGATCTTCACTTTACTACTGAGTTAATGTTGGCCACTATTTCTCTAGCAGTACTAAATATAACCATAAGTAACCACTTTATCACTGTGGATCCAGAGCCTATTTTGGGAATATTGGCAGGAATACACTGTGGACGGAATGGTGTTTTTTTTTTTTTTATCACACTTCAACTAAAACAATATTTCCAAACCACAGCTTTGGAGTCTTGGGGACAATCTAAACCTGTACTGGTGTTCTCAGTTGATGGATATGGGTATATTAGCTGGCCAAAGAACAAAAATGTGGATTATATCCGAGTCCCCAAGGACTGGTTTAGGAAACACTGATCTAAAGAATGGCTGTTTTGTATGCAAGGGTACCAATCTTATACAGAATACTTATACTGAAAACATTACAAACAAGTAGTAACATTCTAAAGACCTTTGAACTGACAGATCAAAAAATTGAAAATACATTATCTTGTACTCAGCAAAGGCTAAACACCACTTCAAACACTTGCAGAAACTATTCCAAAAGTTCTAAACTGATTTACAAAAATGAAACCTCCTCTCTCAACTGCTTGCCTTTTGAGGATATGTCAGGAAATCTTCTGCTAGCATCCAATCAGCACAAAATGAAGTTGTTCTCAATTTCACTATAGCAAGAACAGGAAATGGTGCATAGATGTGGGTCTGGCAAGCTGGCATCATTGATTCATACCACACTTCTCTTAAATGTGTGGTGCTACTGAGTGCACTTAAGCAGAAGGATGCAATGTGGAATTATACCACTGAAAGCCAATCAGCACTTAAGGATCTCAAGGATGCACAACAGAAAGCTGCTGTTATGCTTCTTTCTGACATTAGTCACCATTTCAGCAAAATGGCAGCAAAATAGAATTGGGAATTGTTCTCACACTAATTAGCTACACACTGAATATATCTGCTACATGGAACTGAGAAATCATGCTAAATTACAGGAAATGAATGCTTTAAGAATTTTATCCAACACTTACAATGCAGTTTATAACTATACAATGTTTCCAGTAATCTTTCCAGATGATGAGCTGGATAACCATAATTGTGCCCACCTGACCATCTAATCATTGCCTTAAGAAGTTCTTGATCAACTAAAACAGGTGTGTTAGATTTTGGTTGGTAGGCTGCTCCAGGAATAGGGTTGGTGACCACTGATTTAGAGGAACCAGACTCAAATAGGCAACTCTTCTGGGTGATATAGCATTGCTCTTCACATCTGTATACTATAAAATCAAGGATGTTCATTATGAGCATCATAGTCCTTATGATAACAGCTGCAGTTCTTAGGTACAAGTCCACAGTATCCAGGTGAGATTAGCCTCTAAAGAAATGGTGAACAAAGGCCAATGCAAAGCAGTGCTTGACTCTGTAGACCAGTAAAGTAAACTCTAGCTACTGTATACTGACATGCAGTCTCCATAGATATTGAGTATTCTGTAGGCTTCATGCATACTCTTTCTTGAATTATACTGTTGATCAGTTTTCCACTTTCTATAACCTTCAAAAAGGTCACTGTACACAACATAGCAGTGCAGTGAAGTATGTAAGTAAACAAAATCTGGCATCCAGCATGAATTTAAATATTAAACTATGGCTATGTGGGTAAAATGGCAGCTTATACTGTATATGATGGTATTTTCAATTAATACTGACCTAATTTAATCTTATATGAATCATAGTTCCATATATGTATTCCAGACATTTACATCATATTGATAAC
The DNA here is from genome assembly GCA_023630585.1 of Cranoglanis bouderius. Classification (NCBI taxonomy): domain Eukaryota; kingdom Metazoa; phylum Chordata; class Actinopteri; order Siluriformes; family Cranoglanididae; genus Cranoglanis; species Cranoglanis bouderius. Next base: position 21,091,411 of record CM042540.1, read on the forward strand.
TTTTAGAGTTATTTATTTATTTAGTTAAAATTACTACTATTATTTAAACCACAGCTGATTGCTTTAAGACTACACAGGAATCCCCTAACATATCATTTAAATGCACCAGTTAAATGTTTCCATATTGAATGTCTATATTAATAAATATGTTATCAAATCAAATTATTAATAATCTCAATGGAATACTACAATATTTGTTCATTTATTCATCAACTCCAACAGAAACACAGTGAAGCACAACTTCTATGGCAGATTTAAGTACACTGTATTTTAATGGGATGAACACTCATTGAACAACTGGTTCTTAAGCCGTCATTTTGGGTCCACCCTGGCTGAGGGAAGGAGGTTCTCACCCAAGATTTGACGGTACATGGCCCCGTCCATCGTTCTTTTGATGTGGTGCAGTTGTCCTGTCCCCTTAGCAGAAAAACACCCCCAAAGCATAATGTTCCCACCTCCATGTTTGACAGTAGGGATGGTGTTATGACTTGGGGTCATAGGCAGCATTCCTCCTCCTCCAAACACGGCGAGTTGAGTTGATGCCAAAGAGATCTGACCACACCTGACCACAACACTTTCACCCAGTTCTCCTCTGAAACATTCAGGCAAACTTCAGACAGGCCTGTACATATGCTTTCTTGATCAGGGGGACCTTGCGGGCACTGCAGGATTTCAGTCCTTCACGGCATAGTGTGTTACCAATTTTTTTCTTGGTGACTATGGTCCCAGCTGCCTTGAGATCATTAACAAGATCCTCCCGTGTAGTTCTGGGCTGATTCCTCACCATTCTTATGATCATTGAAACTCCACGAGGTGAGATCTTGCATGGAGCCCCAGACCGAGGGAGACTGACAGTTTCTTCCATTTGCGAATAATAGGACCAACTGTTGTCATCTTCTCACCAAGCTGCTTGGCGATGTTCTTGTAGCCCATTCCAGCCTTGTGTAGGTCTACAATCTTTTCCCTGACATCCTTGGACAACTCTTTGGTCTTGGCCATGGTGGAGAGTTTGGAATCTGATTGATTGATTGCTTCTGTGGACAGGTGTCTTTTTACAGGTAACAAACTGAGATTAGGAGCACTCCCTTTAAGAGAGTGCTCCTAATATCAGCTCATTACCTGTGTAAAAGACACCTGGGAGCCAGAAATCTTGCTGATTGATAGGGGATCAAATACTTATTTCCCTCATTAAAATGCAGATCAATTTATAACTTTTTTGAAATGCGTTTTTCTGGATTTTTTTGTTGTTATTCTGTCTCTCACGGTTAAAATACACCTACCATTAAAATTATAGACTGATCATTTCTTTGTCAGTGGGCAAACGTACAAAATCAGAAGGGGATCAAATACTTTTTTCCCCCACTGTATATACACTTCAATAACAGACACCTGTGCTTCCACTATTTTAAAAACAACCAGCCACCACTAATTTAAACAGACATGATTTCATCACTTCTTGTATTATAAAGCAACATCTTTGAAACCTAACAAACAAAATATATCATTGGTATACATTCATTTTGTCCTAAAGGTATGCAACCTTTTGCATTCAAACATACTGTAGGTGCTGACATGTGTAGTTAACATGTTGAGCACATGATGGCACTGTGGGTTTACAGTGCCATCAGAAAAAAAATAACCTTCAAATATTTTCTGTCTAGTGGCTACCACTCTCCAATACACAAGAAAGCTCTGTCTTAGTTGTCTGATGTTTGTCCTTCCCATGGAAATAAACAAGTGAGAGTGGAAAATTTGCTGGTTCAAATGGAGTACACTGAAAATGAGTGGTCACTCAAGCTGAACTGCCTAGACATTTTGAACAGAACCCATAAGCGCACTACCCTCAAGCTAAGACCACTGCCAGAGCACAGTAGCTGTTTAGGAAGCAAGGAAACAAAACCTTTATTAGTATTCTCTTCTTTCTTAAATGTTAGATGTCTGCTATTTGAAAGAAAATACTCAGAGTAACAGAGCTATAAAATATATAACGTAATAGGGAAGAGAAAAAAATTAGATAGAAATAGACAGACAAATTTTCAGCCACCTTGAGAGGCTGGAAGATTTAAAAGTGAGTTTCTGAGGGTCAGCAACCCTAAGAAGGAAAGGTACATTCATTTTCAGTTCAGGTTTAAATCATTTCTCTTTCTTTTTTTCTTTTTCTTTTCAAAAAATTCTGGAATGTAGGGCGCATTGTAATGAGGTAGCATGTGTAAAATAATAATGGAGCCAGAGAAAAAGCAACAAGAAAGAAAAACTGCCAGAGGAGACAGTTTGGGAGACAAGAGTGTTATTAGAGATAATCAGAGTGCAGGAGAGAGAATCAATGTTTCTTTCTCACGGTTTGTTGATATATTTGATTCCCTAGCTGTGCTTGACACTTCAAGCATTAGTTTAATGATAACTATTATAATGTTAAAATGTGCATATTTGAAAGATACTACTTTAAAAATGACTTATGTGCTAGTATATTTAAACTGATTTCCTGAATGAAATTCACAGTGCTTGAAAGGAAGAAAGAAAGAATCTCAAACTTTAAACTCAAACCTATTTTAAAAGTATAAATTATATGAAAACTATTAACAGATTACTTCTTGCTGAAAAGATTTTCAAAATACATATTAAGTGGTGTTAGGAGAATAGGAATTAGGAAACGTATGAGGAATAACCCTGTAATGACAATATAATAATTCATTTTTGCATTTGTATGTGGGTGTGCAAGAAAATGGTGCCAAAAACAATTGTATGCGATTGCAAACACACTTTATTGCAGAGTAGACCTTAGAAACAGGGTTCAAAACACAGATAATCCTAGGCATAGCCATAAGAAAACAATCCAGAGATAGGCAGAGACACAAAGGAATACTCAAGTAATAAGAAAATATGGCTAAATGGTTCTGTGACAAATAATCAAGACTTCACAAAGAGTTGTATTAACGGTCATTGTTCATTTCTCTTCAATAAGCACTTTATCCTTGTCAGTGTCGCATCTATACAGAAGTCCAGGAAGGCCAGAAGTTATTTCTTTTTTACTTGTGATCTCAAGATAACAATAATTGTTTTCTCATGTTCACAGCTTCTTTTTCTCATGATGTCAAGCATCTGTTTTTATGTTAATTAGGGATTGTTAAAAGGGCCTATAGCTGGTACAGTGGTAGAGCAGATGCTTTATGATTCTGGGAATTTGTGGAATTATGTGGAATTTGTGGAACTATGTGTAATTTATCCATCCATCCATCCATCCATCTATCTATCTAGGTAGCTAGCTAGCTGTATGTTTGTCATTGCTAGACAATTTCCAAATTAGTGTCTGTCACTTGAGAATGCTGTGGCCACACCCCATGTCGCCCTCACCAAGATGGGACCACAAGACAACATGGAGGCCTTCTTGGAGCTGTACCAGCGCTCCACGGTGGCGTGGGGCTGTTTGACCAGAAGTTCCGGGACACCTGCTGGAGGTGGTTGCTGGCTGAGGGATGTGGCACCAAGGGTGTGATCGACCTCGTGGTGTTGGAGCATTTTGTCGCCAGACTTCCGAAAGGGATTGCGGAGTGGGTCCAGTGCACCGTCTGGCGTCAATCGTTGAGGCGGTCCAGCTGGCAGAGGATCATCTGACGGCGTATCCGGGGGCATGCGAGCCCCTCCCTTCTTCCTCTCTCTCTCATCCTCGTGTCTTGCCCCCTCCTTCCCATCCTTTCCCTGTTCCTGCACCACAGAGACGGGGGCCAATTCCCCCAAAACCCGTGCCCTGAACCCGTGTTTTCCCTCTCCCTCCCTCTTCCCCTGTGTCTGTCTCCTCTCTTCCCCAGGTGAGTGAATCCAGGGCCGCAGGTATGGGAGTAATGCCTGGGCCGGTGTGCTGGTGTTGCGTGGAGCCTGGGCATTTCCAGGACCAATGCCACTTGATGGAGGTGGGAGCGTTGGTCTGGCCCCCGATCGAGCTGGGACGTACTGCATTCCGATGAGTGTTCAGGGAGGTACATACCACACATTGGTGAATTTGGGCTGTAACCAGACCTCAGTTCACCAATGCTTGGTTCAAGGGAAGGCATTGGGAAATGCACATTTGGTGAAGGTGAAGTGTGTGCACGGGGATGTTCATGAATACCCAATAGTGCTGATCGTTATTAAATTTCGGGGGTGAAAATAAATAGTGGAGGCGGCGGTCAGTCTTTGCCTCACCCATTCACTAATTGTGGGGACAAATTGATTGGGGTTACGAGCATTAGCTAGAGAAATGTTTGTGGATGGGTCCTTCAGTAGTGGGAAATGGTGTGTCATGTATGCAGCATTGCCTGGGGAGGTGGTGCCAGGGCCGTTGGTGTCAGCTCCACATCAGGGAGACATTGGAAGCAGAGGGATCTTTGCTCTTCCCCTCTTGGCAGTCACTCAACGAGACCCTTAGGAACGCCTTTGACCAAGTGAGAGTAATCGATGGTCAGCCGATACAGCCCAATGTTGCGCCCTCCCAATCTTATTTCTCGATTACTAAGGATCAATTATAGCGAGTGACGCAGGACACTCATACACAGAAGAAACAACTCAATTGTTGGTTCCAAGGAGCCATCAGGAAATGTTATTTCAGGCAGCTCATCATAATCCAGTGGTGGGGCACTTATTGGCCGGCAATTTGCGGCAATGTTTGCAGGTGGTGTTCTGTATATAGATCTGCATGAGGGCCTCGCTTTGTGTTCTGATACCCGGAAGTCGTGCCTCTCTGCAATATCTCCACACAGAATGTTGTGGAGGCACTTTTTCTCCCGAGTCAGGATCCTGAAAGAGGGCACATCTTTTATGTCATGAACACTACATGAGCTTTACGAATTGCTGGGGATTAAATCGATTTGCACGTATCATACGTTGCATGTACATACGTTGCATGTATCATCCACAGATGGATGAGCTGGTCGAACAATTTAATCAAACACTTAAAATATTGATTCGTAAGTTCGATCACGATGATGCGGGGAATTGGGATACAGTGCCTTGCAGAAGTATTCACCCCCCTTGACATTTTTCCTATTTTGTTGCATTACAACCTGTAATTTAAATGGATTTTTATTTGGATTTCATGTAATGGACATACACAAAATAGTCCAAATTGGTGAAGTGAATTGAAAAAAAATAACTTGTTTTAAAAAATTCTAAAAAATGAAAAATGGAAAAGTGGTGCATGCATATGTATTCACCCCCTTTGCTATGAAGCCCCTAAATAAGATCTGGTGCAACCAATTACCTTCAGAAGTCACATAATTAGTTAAGTTCAAGTCCACCCATGTGTGCAATCTAAGTGTCACATGATCTCAGTATCCACATGTTCTGAAATGCCCCAGGGTCTGCAACACCACTAAGAACGTCAATCCTGGCTGTATAACGGGGTGCTCGGCTACAAGAGTTAGCACCGGGAAATAAAGTGCTCGTTTTGCTACCCATGTCGAGCTCTAAATTACTTGCCAATGGCAAGGGCTCTTTGAGGTCACACAGCAGTTTGGGGACATCAACTATGAAGTAAGGCAAATGGTTAGAGACGGGGTGCAGCAGGTTTACCACCTTAACCTCCTCAAACCATAGAGGGTGGCAGTTCCTGTCATTCCCAAGAGGGCGGAGCTAAGACCAGAGGTGAATCTAAAAATGGAGACCACCTCTCTCCGTCCCAAATCACGGATGACTCACCTCTCCCTGGTCACACGAATCTCATAGAGCACCACATTGAGACAAGCCCAGGGGTGGTGATATGCAGCCACCCCTAAAAATGTAATTCGGTACGAACTCAAGGCTATGCTTGACATGGGGGTAATCGAGGAGTCCCACAGTAACTGGTGCAGCCCGGTGGTTTTGGTTCCCAAGACCGACAGGACGGTCCGGTTTTGTGTGGACTTTAGAAAAGTCAACAGTCTAAATTCAATGCCTACCCAATGCCTTGCATTGACAAACTGCTCGATCGGTTAGGTGCGGCTTTATAATAATAATATAATTTGTTACATTTATATAGAGCTTTTCTAGACACTCAAAGCGCTTTACATAGTATGGAGGGGAAATCTCCTCAACCATCACCAGTGTGTAGCATCTACCTGGATGATGCGACAGCAGCCATAGTGCACCAGAACACCCACCAGCTATTGGTGGAGAGGAGAGATATAGCCAATTCAGGGATGGAGATTATTAGGGGGCCATGATAGACAAGGGCCAGTGGGGCAGTTTCACCAGGACAATACTCCTACTCTTTACAAGAAGTGGCATGGGATTTTTAATGACCACAGAGAGTCAGGACCTCGGTTTAACATCTCATCTGAAAGACGGTGCTCTTTTTACAGTATAGTGTCCCCGTCACTATACTGGGGCATTAGGACCCACACAGACCACAGGGAGAGCACAGGGAGAGCACCACCTACTGGCCTCCCTAATACCACTTCCAGCAGCAACCTTAGTTTTCCTCAGGAGGTCTCCCATCAATGTACTGGCCAGGCTCAACCCTGCTTACATTCAGTGGGAAACCAGGCAAGGACTGCAGGGTGATATGGCTCTGGCATAACATTGGATTGGATTTAACAAAGGAATATTGTCAGATCACCTTGATTCCAATATCTTGTGAAAAACGACCTTTTCCATTCCATTTGGGTTGTTTGGGGCCCCCACAACAGAATCATCCATCCACATGCTGCATATGCCGCTAACTATTTAGATAACATTATTATCTACAGTAATGATTGGCAGCTGCACATGCAGTACTTAAGAGCTGTTCTGAGATCACTGAGGTGGGCGGGGCTCACGGCAAACCCAAAGAAATGTGTGACTGGATGGGTGGAAGTACGGTATCTGGGCTTCCACTTGGGCCATGGGCAGGTGCGCCCCCAACTTGATAAGACAGCAGTGATTGCGGTTTGCCCGAGGCCCAAGACTAAAAAGGAGGTGAGACCATTTCTGAGGCTGGCTGGCTATTATCGTAGGTTCGTGCCTAATTATTCAGACATCACCAGCCCACTGACTGATCTCACTAAAAAGGGGGCACCAGATCCAGTCCAGTGGAAAGAGCCATGCCATCGGTCTTTCATTCAGGTAAAAGGTGCACTTTGTGGTGGACCATTCTTTTCATTCTCCTGACTTCTCTCTTCCTTTTATTTTACAGATGGACACGTCGGACAGGGGGTTGGCAGCCGTGTTGTCCCAGGTGGTGGAGGGGTGCCCATTAGACTTGATTCTATGACCCTACTAAACATGCTACATAAATGCTCTTGTGACTGGCACCTAGATCCTACACCTGCACATTAGTTTGATATAGTCTTGTCATTGTTTTGGAGAATCATTCATTTATATTTTCCTGTGAAATTAAGATTCACTAATAAATATAAAAACAAATATATTATAGAATTATTATTGTTATTGGTTACCATCCCTCACTAGTATAATTAGAATAAAAATCAGCCAATACATTATTTACATATTTATATTTATTCAATAGATTGTTTTCATATTTACATACACTATTTTCATTATTTACATATGCACAACACACCAAGAATAATTTTGCTTAGTCTACAGCTATGTTATGTTCCATATTAGCTTGGCCCGACTCCAGGGGTTTATAGTTATAAAGTTATAATACTGGAATGTTGCTGCATATTTTAGTTTTATTAGCAAGCAAACATACTAACACAACACGTGCACATTTACTACAATTTTAAACAGAAGTAGACACAGTGCCTATAGAAAATCATCATACCCATTTTTTGTCTTACAGTCTGAAATCAAACCCATTAAAAATATATATTTTTTGTCCAAGCTTTATTTACACAGTCTACCTTACAACATTCAAGTAACATAAAAAGACAACAGTTCGGAAACGTAAAAAAAAAGAAGACTAGAATAACAGAGTTGGAAAAGTGATCAGTCCTATGATTTAATACTTCGTAGAGCCACCTTTTGCTTTAATTACAGCCATCAGTCTGTTTGGATATGTCTCTATTAGCTTTGCGCGCCTAGAGTGGGGAATATTTGCCCATTCTTCCTTGCAGAATTGTTCGAGTTCAGTCACATTTTGTGGTGAAGTCCATCTATAGAATTTCAATTGGATTTAGGTCAGGGCTCTGACTTGGCAACTCAAGGACATTCACCTACCTATCCTTAAGCCACTGTGTAGTTTTTTTGGTGGTGTGTTTAGGGTCGATGTCGTGCTGGAAGATGAACCACCTGCCCATCTTCAGCTGTCTAGCAGAGAACTGCAGGTTTTCCTCAAGAATTTGGGTGTACTTGGCAACATACATATTCTCTTCAATCCTGACCAATTGCCCAGTCCCCGCTGAAGAGAAACACCCTCACAACATAATGTTGCCACCACCATGCTTCACAGTAGGTATGGTGTGTTTTGGGTGGTGTGCTGTGTTTGGTTTTCACCAAACATAATGCTTGCAGATCAGTCCAAAAAGTTCAATCTTTTTCTCACCTGACCATAAAACCTTTTGCCACATGGCATTAGAATTTTCCAAGTGTTTTTTTGCAAAGCCTTTTCAGAATGTAAATTTTGTGTAAAGCTTGTGAGATTGTTGTCACATGCACAGACCGACCAGTCTCAGCCATAAGGACTTGTAAGTCCTTCAAAGTTGCCATTGGCCGCTTGGTAGCTTCCCTGATCAATATCCTCCTGGCTCGGTCATCCAGTTTGGAGGGACAGCCCGATCTAAGCAAGGTGTTGGTGGTGCCATACGCTTTCCATTTCTTAATAATGCTCAGAACGGAACTCAGAGGGATAGTTAAAGCCTTTGAAATCTTTCTGTATCCTTCTCCTAGCTTGTGCCTTTCCACAACTTTGTCCCGGAGCCCTTTTGCACTACTAGTAATGGAATCATCATGGAACAGCCGATTTTCTTATGAAGTAATCAAAACCACTGCAATTGATGTCAGGTGGGGGGGGCAATTAGCATGGTGTGTGATCTGGGAAGTGACTGGTTGTACCTGAGCAAGTTTATAATAGTTACTCTAAGGGGCTGATCACTTATCCAAACCAGGTATTTCACAAATTAAATTTTAATAATTGTTCAGAATTTTTAAAAATGTTATTTCCACTTAGATGTCGAGGGTTATAATGTGTAAATACAACTGGCAAAAGTAATATTTAATTTATTTTAATTTCCAGGGTGTAATGTGACAAAAGGTAAGGATTTTGACAGGGTATGATGATTTTCTATAGGCACTGTAATTGAAAACACTGTCGACCCACTCTCAATATCCTTATAACTGTACCCTCCAATGTGACCATGTGTAGAGAAATGCCAAAGGTGCCACAGGATGAAAAGTCAGCTATGTCCTGAGCAGACAACGTGAGGTCATATCTGCTGTGAAACCCTGGTCATGGTAGCAGAAACTACAGATGGACCTGTCTGCCTGGCAGATATCACATCAGAGAACACCATGGAAAAACAGATCCCAGGTAGTGCATCCAGCTTGTCCACAGCATGTCAATATCATTCAAGACAAACAAACAAACAAACAAAAAAAACAAGGTAGCTGGAGGACCTTGTAAATAACACATACTTTTGGATCGAGGTGGAATTTTAACATGAGACTTGGTCAATATATCATGTGAATGGAGTGTAAAGAAATGAAAAAGAAGAAAGTTTCATGTTCATAGACTGCATTACCTGGAAAGCTACATACTCTAAAGGCTTGCATTGCATTAGCCTTTTTGAAATGTCTCATTCCTTCATTCATACATTTTCAGTGAATGCATTATCCTGGTCAGGGTCAAGGTGGATCTGGAGCCCAGGATCACTGGACATCATTTGGGATTACACCCTGGATGGGATGCCAGATGGCCACCATGCACAGAGACATTCACACACTGATTCAAGTGTATGGGAAATTGACATTTTTTGGGATGTGGGAGAAAACCAGAGAACCTGGAGGAAACCCACATGGACATGGGCAGACAATGCACAGAGACTCCACACAGACAGTAACCTGAGTTGAGGATCAACTCAGCAATGAGGTGGCAATGACACCTCCTGTGCCACCCTCACATAAAAACTCATTCTGCAAATTACCTAAAATGCAGCATGTCACAGTAGATAATGTGAGTATAATCTATTTTAAACTGAGAAAAAGCTTTAAATACAAACAGATTACACATACAGTATATGACCATATGGAATGAAGCCATGCTATATGACACAAGAACAAGCAATTAAAAATGTAATGGTTCCAGAAATGGTAGCTTGCTTGGCCAACTTCATATGACCACATGTTATAATCAGTGTCATGCTTCTATTGCCATACACATGAAAAAAATGTCAGAGGTATGTCAGGCATCTGATAATGTGGTTAAACTGCTCATCTGTTAGGGAAGGGAATGCAGAATAAACTGAGAGGAAATGTGACTCCATCTTTGGAAAGGCTGCAAATAAATGTGTGACTGCATGAGCATGATGAAATGCCATGTTTTCCCATGCAATCACAAATGTCTGTATGTTGGGTCAGTTTCTTACTCGTTTCCTTTCCTCAGGATTAAGCTTCCTTTAGAGGTCATCCAAAACTGAAATGTGGTGCTCTGTATTGTATCATGAATTTGGGATTTTGGATGATATTGCTGCTTGAATAGTGATAGTACCCCTGCTCAGGTGCAGAAGATCCACTGTTACCTCTTTCCCTGTATCTCTGTAACTGTTTTAATTTTTGATGGTAATTCTGTATTTGTTATAGCAATTTGCTATCCATTTGATATCAAAACTGTTGAGTATGTGGTGATGAACTTCAATGTAATCAAGATTTGAAATAAAGAACTGCAGAAATACACAGTTTGCAGAGGTGGTGGTGGTAGAGCTCAAGTTAAAAGTGAATAAATGTTAACGGAATTAATTTTGTATCAAAGCAATGCAAGCAAACAAACAAATAAATAAGACATGCTGGCACAGCAGGTAGTGTTGACGCCTTACAGCTTCAGGGTCCCTGGTTAAATAAATAAATAAATAAATCCACATAGCTTGCTGCTTTTATGTTAACTGTGTAAAAGACAACAAAAATGGTTAATAATTTATTGTTATCTCAAACACCATAAATTAGAAATCACATGACTTTATTGCAAGCAGAAATGATTTGCAAGAAGCTTTGGCATGTTAAGCAAAGACTGTTAACTATTCCTCTTTAAACCATTTGACTTTTACCCTTATTTATATATTATCTGTCTCTCATAAGCTTTGTGCTCAGGTGGCTCAAGACGCCTGGCACAATATAGTTTTAATTATAGTTGTTTGACTTGTGTCACTCTTTGTGCATTCTCAACTCCTTCACAGTTCCACAGTACACATGGCACATTAGACAACCCAGTTGAAGCTCTCAGTCATACAGAAATGTATTGTTGGTATTACATATTTTAGAGACTGCTTAATTGTGATCTGTTCATGTAAGCAACACATAATAGTTTCCCAAATTTAGCACAATGTTTGTGCTTTTAGTTTAGTTTATTTTAGTTTTCAGTTTAATAACCCATTATCTTGGTTAGTAAAAATAAAAAATAAAATAAATAAGATACCAACATTAGAAATATCCACAATTTGCAATCTTCTTAATCTTTTTCCATTTTCCATATTCGAAAGTAGAAGTATACTATATGTCCATTGCTCCTTTTCGTATTGTGTAACTACAGGACCTACAATTTTGTTGGGTTTAGTCAAATTTACTATCTGAAATGTTTCAGATGCCGATGACAAAAAACCTATCTGGGCCAAAAGGTTTAGCAACATAACCATAGCCAGACGGGACAATTGTGTTCATGTGCATAAGGTCACCTGGTTGCTGGTGAAACTTTCTGCGTTCAGGAGCATGTCATAATTCTTCTATAGTTAAATATTATAGCATGAGAGCTTTATTACTTTTGGAGTCAGAGTTAAGAATTGTGAATTTTGATGCATGCTTATGATCACATGATGAATAGTCTCTTCTTAAGAGAACGGCTGGTTAACACCTAAGTTATTATAAGGATGACACCTGTTTGACCAGCGAGAAGGGATTACATATCCAGCTGAGTGATGGACAGTTGGGCAATCTATTGGAGCACTGTAAATACCAAGGACGCAAGATACTATTCAGCAACTGATAGTACTCATATCTTGCAGTATCCAAATAGGCCCAATACTTGTAGCAGAAAATGTACCGCAATGTTTAGAGATAAAAATTTCAGCAAGAAAATAATCCAAAAACTATCTGAAAGTCAGTGAAATGAATTTAATTTTAATAAATATATGCAGAGTAATAAATATGCATTCACCAGATGTTCTGGCTGCTATTTAATAATTCATACATGGAAATGGTTGCATTTGTGAAACTTGAAATAAACACAATGGGGAAATTTGAGGGGAGAAAAGATAAATTAACATTAATTGACTACAACTATTCGACTCTCACACCAAAACCCCCTTTTACCAGAACAATCAACAGAGACAATAAAAATCCTGCAGTTTTCACACTTCTAAATAGATCCCTTTGACTGGCTATAGTGCAATCACACCTAAATCACCATATATTACATGACTAACAAAGATGTCAGACAAAACCCAATCCATGTACTAAACATCAGCACTTGTCAGCCTGAGATCTCTAGTTGCAAAGGGAAAAAAGCGTATTTGTCAAGCTCAAAGGACAGAACAGCAACGACACTCTAAAAGCAGCGGTGAGTCCATTTCCCTATGGAATGACTGCAGAAGAGCCCTCATGCTTAGACAAAGAGGGTCATCACTCATATCCGATAATAAATTGCCAAAGAAGTCATTATACTATAAAAATACACAAAATAAAGAGTCACTACAATAATACACTCGGGTCCATAATTATTTGTACAGTGACACAATTCTGTACAGCACCACAATGAATTTGAAATGAAACAAGATGTGAGTGAAGTGTAGACTTTCAGCTTTAATTCAAGGGGTTTAACAATAATATTCATTTTAAATCCACTGTCTTGATGTATAGAAGAAAAATAACAAAAAATTGTGTCACAATCCAAATGCTTATGGACCAGACTATACATTATAATTGGATTTATTCATGTAAAGTCATATATGCACAATAATTTACTTAAATGTCCAGGATGAAACCCAGCCCTTCGTGTAATGTAGTGTCCTCCACTGAGCCTACAATGGTCACCTCAGAGCCACGTTCACCTTTCAGCTCAGTCAGTTTACACGTTGTACTCCTTCTCTTCCTCAACAATAAAACAGGTTTTTGTTATAATTTTATGTTTTGTATACTATCATGTTGAAAATGCTCCAAAAATACAAGTATTCACTCCCCAGGCTGTGCTCCATCCTAATCTTCAATCTTAAAGCTTAATCTTCAGTTATGTTTTGCTCCATCATAAGGTGGAGTTATGGCTGTGGCAAGTGTCTTGTGGGACAAATAGACAAAATGTAAGACACATTTAAGGGTATCACAGCATTTGAAATCTAGGCCATAACAAGCCCAAATGCAACCAATGCAATCAATTGTTTATCCATGATTTCAATTTTGGATGAAAAGTGGAAAAGCTTGTTCATATCACTGCTTGAGATATGGTCTGCCAGCCTAGCTTTCTGTACAATTTCCCATCCATCCATTTTCTGTACCGCTTATCCTACACATGGTCGCAGGGAGCTTGGATCCTATCCCAGGGGACTCGGGGCACGAGGCAGGGGACACCCTGGACAGGGTGCCAACCCATCGCAGGGCACAATCACACACACACACACACACACACACACACACACACACTACAATTTAGAGATGCCAGTCAGCCTACAACACGTCTTTGGACTGGGGAGGAAACCGGAGTGCCCAGAGGAAACCCCCGAAGCACAGGGAGAGCATGCAAACTCTGTGCACACAGGGCGGAGGAGGGAATCAAACCCCCAAACCTTACAATTTTATTTGTATGAAATGTTGAGATGAATTTCTGTTTATCCATACTTCTCCACTGTATAATAATAATAATAATAATAATAATAATAATAATAATAATAATAATAATAATTATTATTATTATTATTATTATTATTATTATTAGTAGTAGTAGTAGTAGTAGTACTGGTAGTAGTAGTAGTATTGCAAAGACAGAGAGAAAAGTGTGTTGATTCTCTACTAAAATGTCTTACTGCAGCCATACAGCTTTCTGGCTGAATTTCCGAATTTAGCCTCCATCTGGGGAACAGTTTTTCTCTCTCTCTCTCTCTCTCTCTCTCTCTCTCTCTCTCGTGCACACACACACACACACCCACACACGCACACACACACACTCACACACACACACCCACACACACACACACACAAATCAGCACAGTGACACTACAAAACGGAAAATGTGCAACTTCACCTGAGACAGGATAAAAAAAAAAAGTTTATGCTTATTTTATCCACAGATGCTCTCTCTCTCTCTCTCTCTCTCTCTCTCTCTCTCTCTCCCACGCACACACATACACACCATGAGTAAAAGCTAATTACTATATTTATCATTAAATCATTTAATAGCAGCTTTTTAATTATTTATTAATTATTTCATGCTGAAATAGCTATGATATCCTCCTTCAATTAAAAAGTGGTAAATCTTTCATCTATATGTTAGTTTGCTCAAGAGCGTCTGAATGCTGTGTTGTAACTGCCCTCACCTCAGGACGCTAGTCTTTTTTCCACAGATGGTCACGGAATATTCGTACGTTAGAGTAGCCACCTTTCTGAAAATCCATACCAGGTTTTGCTTGTTACCTTGGAGGGACAAGCTTGGCAACAGGCAAACGGTTTAGCTAGCCCTAGTTAATCGAGTCAGACCCTTGCACTTATTATAGCGAAAATTCTTAAAAAAAAAATATATATATATTATGTTTCTAAAAGTTGTGGAATAGATTCATTTGGAGACTGTCCAACTTAGAAATCCTTGGAGACAGACCGGCAATGCAAAATAAAATTTGAGATTAGGAAAAAGTGGTGGGGACAAAACCTAGATTTTGAAATGTGGGGGGGACATTTCAAAATATAAATATAAAGGCTCCTACGCCCATGATACAGACACATACAGTTCACAAACAATTTCTTCTTTTGATTCTATCATCTGCTCTGGCCGATATAATTCCATGAACTAACAGGTAAATCTCTACAGTTAACAAAGCCTGCAAAGATCACTAGCACTCTCCTCCGACTGTGGAATCACTGCATATTTAACACACCAGAAAATGTGGCACATGACTCATTCCAGCAGCTGTTCTCACGTAGACACAGTTTCAGATCACACATATACAAAACCTAACAACTACACACAACTGTTAATGCACCACAAGCTCCTTACATGTGAAATGTGTCCTGTATTACCTCATTACATTTATCCTCTTTCAACATATGCCTTTATTACATAAATAATAAATAATGCATGTTACCCATGAATTCCATTAATCGTTGCTAGCCAGAAAGTGGGAGACAAAACCTTTTCCTTGTTAAGACCATTTTAACATCAGCATCAGAATTGGCATCCAAGGCCCATGCAGCATTTAATAGGTTAAATCTAAAGATCTATCCAAGATCCACTTCCATACACTGGTTTCTGGCAAGAAAAAAAACATTTTGGGGAAAAAAAAACTTTTGAAAACTGAAAAATTGATCAAAATGGAAATAATGGAACAAGACTCAATGTGGAAAAAAAAAACGTAATAGAACATTTAAAGTTCATAGGGTATTTAAAAGTTTTGTTTAAAACCAGAGATGTTCACAAGTCTCTGAACACATTGTCTGAGCCAAGTTGCAAGTCTTTAAATGTGAACTTTAGTTCAGACTAAAATAATTAGGTATAGGTCTGTTATTCCACATAAAAACACTCTTTGAGAAGGGCAATAAAAGATGGGCCAAGCAGGATGGACCACACGGTAATTAATGAACACAGGCAATGAGACAAAGACTTATCAGAAGTGCAGATGTGGACAGAAAAAGGTGACCACATTCAGGGGGCTAGGAAACCAACAGGGACGAGTGAAGTGTGGCAGGCCAACATGCACAGCTGTGGCAGATCAGACAAGAGGGACCCAATAATAGGGAGAAAACCACAGTGCTAAAGGACCTGATCATGGTGAAAGTAGGCAGGTGGCAGCTATAAAGAGATTGGTGCCAGTGAGTAATCCCTCCACCCCCACATCCTCTGGTGTGTGTACACGAAAACACACCTGACAGCCTCCCAACTGGATCAGGCTATCACACCATCAGGCTGAAAGGAAGAAGGAGAAGCAGGATCAAGTGGGTAAAAGTGAGTGCAATTGAACAGGCAAGCTGGCACATCAGGAGGTTGTTGTTGATGCTTGACCTGCAGGACCTTTCTGGGGAAAAGCACAAGGGTATGGTCCAAGGTCTCTGGGAAAGAGAAAAAGGCCATGGTATTAGAAGAAGCGTTAAAGAAATAAGCCAGACTCTGGTTTCTCATCAAGGCAAGCTAAGACACCTTGAACTCTCTGGTACTGAAAACCACTGCCCCTTCTGCCAAGATCCAGAATTGTGCTGGCACAAGGACTCAGATGGGGGCATGACTAAGTCCTGAAGATACTGGCAGAGATGCTGGAAAGTAGGCAAGCTTTCCACAGGAGGCAAACACGTCATCCAATTGGTCAGGCCTAGAGGGAGAATTAAGAACACCTGCCCAAGTGCCCCCCAAAGACTTCTCCCCCGTAGAGGGTTGATCTCAGTAGACAGCTACAGTTCCCCACAGAAATTACCACCATGTCCCTCCATTCAAACATAGTTATGTGGTCCATGGTTGCCACGTTGCCAAGGGGCTAAAATACTTGGATCTGACAGCTGAGTACAAGTAGAACAGTTGCACTATTCAGGATGGGCACCATTCATACATTCATACACTGAAAAAAGGAACTTTTAATAAAAAAAAAAAAGTGTCAACTTTTTTTTTTCTCAACTAAAAAACATGTTGGAACATACATTCAAGTCCATAAATATTTGGGCAAAGTGATTGTTATTGTAACTGTCAGGTGTCAAGCTGTTTAAGTGTGGCGTTTGCATTTGGAATCTGTTGCTGTTAACTCTCAATATGAAGTCCAAAGAGGTGTCACTGCCAGTGAAGCAAGCCATCATTAGGCTGAAAAAAATCAAAACAAACCTAAAGTGATAGCAAAAAACATTAGGTGTGGACAAATCAACTATTTGGTACATTCATAAAAAGAATGAATGCACTGGTGAGCTCAGGAACACCAAAAGGCCCAAAAAGACCATGGACAACATTCGTGATGGATGAGAGAATAATTCCTTCCATGGTGAAGAAAAACCCCTTCATAACAGTTGGCCAGATCAAGACCAGGAGGTAAGGATATCTGTGTCGAAGTCAACAATCAAGAGAAGCCTTCACTAGAGTTAATACAGAGGCTTTACCGCAAGAATTAAACCATTGGTAAACCTCAAAAACAGGTTGACCAGATTAGAGTTTGCTAAAAATAACTTAAAAAAAAGCCTGTACAGTTCTGGGACAACATCCTACGTACATATGAGACAATGAGCAACTTGTTCTAGAATGATGGGAAAAGAAGATTATAGAGAAGGGAAGGAACTGCTCATACCTCTACATCTGAAGCATACCTCACCCTCTGAGAGTGTGTGGCTGCCAATGGAACTCGTTCCCATGTATTTATTGATGATATGACTACTGACAAAAGCAGCAGGACGAATTCTGAAGTGTATAGGGCTATATTACCTGCTCAGATTCAGCCAAATGCTTCAAAACTTATTAGTGAGTGCTTCACATTGTGGATGGACAATTACCTGAAGAATCCTTTGAAAGCAACCCAAGACTTTATTAAGCAAGGAATATAATGTTCTGCAATGGCAAAATCAAACACCCGACCTTGAATCCAATTGAGCATGCATTTCAATTGCTGAAGGCAGCCCAAAATAAATAAATAAATAAATAAATAATAATAATAAGCAGGAACTGAAGACAACTCCATTAAAGGCCTGGCACAGCATCACCAGGGAACAAACCAATGAACTGGTGAAGTCTGTGGGCTCCTGCAATTTTTACTCATTTATTAATTTTTTATCCAAGGTTTCATTTTTTTCAGTGGACACTCATGCATACCTAGGTGTCATGTCGATGCAGGAATCGGCGTATGACTACAAATCCCAAAATTCAGCGTGGCCTACAAACATGCCCGCCGAGGACTACAATACCCAAACACTCTCACGTTCACACTCACCTGATTACTAAACACACACACCTGGTCAATCACAGTCACAGCACCACACTAAGTATTTAAGTACTTTCAGTTCACACATACATTATGAAGTGTACGCTCTGGGTCCTTTTGTGCCATTTGTTACCAAGCTTTGTTATTCATGATTTTGCTCTTGCCTGCCCTTGTTAATGTTGTTTGCTCATTGCCTGACCATTGCCTGTTGTTGGATTATGTCTTTGTCCTGTTTGCTACAATTGATAAAATCATTTAGTACTTGCACTTGTGCCCTTAACTGCTTCCTGACACTAGGGGGTCATTTAGCATTGCTAATCCACAATTTTTTTGGACATTGGGAGTAAAACAGGAGAATTCGAAGGAAACTCAAACAAACATGGGGTGAACATGTTCTTTTATTCATGTTTTTATGCGGGTTCTTGTACAGAAATTTCAGTTTTTAGTCTAGAGTCTGACTCGAGGTGTGAATAAGTGATTGTACAATGTAAGTGCAATCAAGTCTAAGTCTCCTTCTCTGTCCCTCTCTATTTAAAACAGTGACATGTGTAGCCTGAACAAAAACAGCATACAGATGGTTTAAGCTTCACCCTGTCATTTCATCAAACAAAGAAAAGAAAAACAAAAAAAAGGAACGTGATGTAGGCAGTGAGTGAAAAATTAGTTGTGATTAATAAATTATAAGCGGAATGAAAAACTCCTGAAGGGGAAAAAAAATCAATAAACCTGTTTAAAATGCTTTCAATATTCATTATAACGACATCACTCCTCTGCAGTTTGTCTGATAATTGTCTTTTGCTTGTAAACTGGATTTTGTTTAACACCTTGAATAACAGACTACAGTGAGGGAAAAAATTATTTGATCCCCTGCTAATTTTGTACGTTTGCCCACTGACAAAGAAATGATCAGTCTATAATTCTAATGGTAGATAACAGTGAGAGACAGAATAACAACAAAAGAGAAAAATCCAGAAAAACGCATTTCAAAAAAGTTATAAATTGATTTAGATTTTAATGAGTGAAATAGTATTTGATCCCCTATCAATCAGCAAGATTTCTGGCTCCCAGGTGTCTTTTACACAGGTAACGAGCTGAGATTAGGAGCATTCTCTTAAAGGGAGTGCTCCTAATCTCAGCTTGTTACCTGTATAAAAGACACCTGTCCACAGAAGCAATCAATAAATCAGATTCCAAACTCTCCACCATGGCCAAGACCAAAGAGTTGTCCAAGGATATCAGGGACAAGATTGTAGACCTACACAAGGCTGGAATGGGCTACAAGACCATCGCCAGGCAGCTTGGTGAGAAGGTGATAACAGTTGGTGCGATTATTTGCAAATGGAAGAAACACAAAATAACTGTCAGTCTCCCTCAGTCTGGGGCTCCATGCAAGATCTCACCTTGTGGAGTTTCAGTGATCAAGAGAACGGTGAGGAATCAGCCCAGAACTACACAGGAGGATCTTGTTAATGATCTCAAGGCAGCTGGGACCATAGTCACCAAGAAAACAATTGTTAACACACTATGCTGTGAAGGAATGAAATCCTGCAGCACCCGCAAGGTCCCCCTGCTCAAGAAAGCACATGTACAGGCCCATCCCCACCGTCAAACATGGAGATGGAAACATTATGCTTTGGGGCGTGTTTTTCTGCTAAGGGGACAGGACAACTGCACCGCATCAAAGGGACGATGGACGGGGCCATGTACTGTCAAATCTTGGCTGAGAACCTCCTTCCCTCAGCCAGGGCATTGAAAATGGGTCGTGGATGGGTATTTCAGCATGACAGTGACCCAAAACACACAGCCAAGGCAAAAAAGGAGTGGCTCAAGAAGAAGCACATTAAGGTCCTGGAGTGGCCTAGCCAGTCTCCAGACCTTAATCCCATAGAAAATCTGTGGAGGGTACAAAATCAGCAGGGGATCAAATAATTTTGTCCATCGCTGTAACTTTTGACTTGCAAAAACAAGACTCTTCAAGAATCTGTCATCCATTAGCTGCAGATCAGTGGAATTCTATAGACAGGTTCAGTCCCCCCCCCCGCCCACCCCCAACCACACACACACACACACACACACACACACACACACACACACACACACACACACACACAAAGCCACACTGCACATCTTTCTCATGGCTGCAGGGAAGAGAATGAGTTATTGGGCAGCCTCTTGGTGACAATATGAGGAGTTTTATTGCTCTAACAAAAGGAGAGATGGGATCTGATGTATGAGTCGTAAACATGATATAATGACATGCTCTCTCTATCTCTTTCTTTCTCTCACACAGACATGCACAACCTTTTTGGATTGCAGCCCTCCAGGCTAAGGTGGTGATGCATTCCCACACAACCCAATGTTTCCTTAATTATTATTGCATCTATGCAGTGTAACTAATCTCATCTCATCTTTACATGCACTGTAACTGTAGCTCTTTATATTAACTGTCAATAAATCTCTGAGCCTTACATTCCTGTTTAAACATAAAGGCTATAAGAGGTAAATCTAATGAGACAAAATGAATTGTGAGTCAACAAAGAATAATAACAATAGAAAAACCCTTAAAAAATCAGACAGTAGCATAAAACTTGTTTGCATGCTGGGGCACCACAAGCTCTTTCTGAAGGCAATATGCAAGATTAGACTCTGGACCCCTTTCTACTTCACCCATCTGTATATAAAACATTAGTTTACAAAGGTGCATAACAGTGATTTTATAATTAAGTTGATTTTACTTAAAGTAGCTGTAGGTCTCTCCCTGCTGTTGTGAATTCAGGAAAGGCCGTCTATTTGTTTTTATAGTCCCCCTAAATGGAATGTGTTGGAATGTGAATTACTGTTTTAATCTACTTAGAATGCTTTATGCGTTTATCCATTGCAGTGTCTGGGGATGCACCGTGTGTATTGATGTATAGTGGATGTGGATGTGCAGTGACACTGAGTGCCACTTTACACTTGCTACAGTTGTTGTGTAGGATGTACCACAAAGCCCTTTGGGACATGATCAGGGATGCTTATGGCCACATGACATTTGTATTGTGAACTGTATTTTCAATTTATCCATAGTAATCCATCATATTTGAATTCTAATCATGCAGGATGTTTAAATGCTTTAAAGGCACATTAAGGCCAAAGCCCAAATAGCTTTAAATTCACTAAATAGAATATAATATATGGCACTCTAGGACCTGTGATGTGCACTGAATGCCATTTATAAAGTGAAAGTCAAATATAATGCAAAGATTATTTTCCGTTTACAAATTTAAATGAGTAAGAGTAACAAGAATATGTATTAAACTGCTATTACAAGCACCGTTTCTTCAAAAGTTACTTGGTTGAATGTATCAGAGTAAATGTAATGGTGTTAAATGTACTTTTACATTTACAACATTTAGCAGATGCCCTTTATGGCATAAGGGCATAGTGGCTTACAAAAATGCTTCATACTGTCTATGTCCTCATGTCATTTCAATAGGTCAGGGTCTAAGAATATGATTGAGCTAAAACCCTGTTGGAGGGAGGTTAGTACAGCATGAAAAGAAAAAAAATGGCATGTCAAGAGATTTGTTTGTAAATTAAATAAATGCTAATTTAAGTGCTAAGTGAAGAAGCGAGTCAGTGAATCACCAATTCAGACAGCCAGCAGAAGTTCATTCCACCACCTGGGTTCCAGGACAAAGAAGAGTTTCGATGCATGACTTCCTTGTACTTTGAGGGATCACAAGATCTTGATATGGGGATGCATCTCCAGGGATTCAGTTTCAGCTGATGTCTGCCAGACATGCTGAGCTCTGTGCAGAAACATGAGTGTCTGAGGGAGGAAAAGAGAGGATGAGCCCTGTGTTATCAGCATAGCAGTGGTATGAAAAGCCATGTGAGGACATGACCTCAAATCTACACCTGTCCATGACTACATCAGAGGACCACATGTCAAGTATGTTATTAGGCCTAGTTAAGAAATCTGATCATAAGTGGTCACTAGAGACACATGAAAATTGCAGTATTAGTTGTCCAGCTATAATGCCATTAACAGAAATGTTAATGTTATTATAGGGACTGAACTAGGCCTTAGATTTTACCCTAGTCTTGCTCACAATGTTGAAAATCTGCTTAAATGTGTATGAAGCTCAAACGTTTTCACATATGCTTTGGTTAAATACTAAATACTCTTCTCCACCAGGTGCATTCCCAGCTGGCGCCTAAACCATGATAGAAGCTTAATATACAATACTGGTCTGCCTACAGGAGTTATGGTACATCTTTCTTATAGCTAGGCTTGAAGTATTTTTTTTAACCTGATCTTATCTGACAACCATTAAACACATAAATCATATACAGTCCCCCCTGAAAGTATTGGAATGGCAAGGCCAATTATTTTGTTTTTGCTATACACTAAAGACATTTGGGTTTGAGATCAATCAATGAATATGAGGTGGGCAAAAGTATAGGAACAGATACTCTTAAAGTAGAAAGAAACAGACTATTAAAGTAAATAAAAGTAAATAACACTTAATATTTGGTTGCATATCCCTTGCTTACAACATCTGCTTCAAGTCGGTGACCTAGTGACATCACCAAACTCTTGCATTCTTCTTTTCTAGGCTTGTACCACAGCTTCTTTCACTTGTTGTTTGTTTTTGGTGTTTTTTTTCCCTTCAGTTTACTCTTCAGGAGGTGAAATGCATGCTCAATTTGGTGAAGGTCCAGTGGAAATACTCCCGGAGGGGACTGTAAGCCACTACTTTTCCCAAATTGCTTGCATACAGCCATGAGGTTTATAACCTGTGATAAATATACTAAACATTGTGCTTTATATACAAACGTAGGATGACCTTCCCTTAGTGTAGGAAGAGAGATCCACTCAAACTTATTTATTTATAAAGCCATTCTCCATAAACTGCCTTCATATATCACAACTCTATTACCCTCGAAGGCCAATAATGCCTATAATACCAAAACAATCCAATCGCTTGTATCAATATACCTTGGTTTCATTTTGACCTTCAGATATTCTTAGAGAAACCTGAACCTGAATGTGTTTATTCACTGAAACAGTACATATGTCATCAAGAACCATTTTTATATGACTGTAATTATTTTACTTATTTTTGACCCATTCAAATGAGGTGAATAAAGTGTTTTTCCCCCCAAGAAGTAAATAAATTAAAATATTTATCTGATGAAACAGATCACAGACTAATGACTAGATAATATAAAATGATTTTCATGTTTTCAGCAAATTTTGTTTTACTCAATGCAACTGTGAGTCACACAATCTCATAAATATTAAAAGCCTTTCACTGAAGATGATTTAGAAGCAATAAAAAAATGCCTGCTGCCAAAGGTAGACTAGAACAACAATTCAGAATAAAGGTTAATTTCATTAACCTGAAATGCAGTTCACATGTATACCCCGAACAACAAAATATTTGATGAGCAAATTAAAACCTTCTGTTAAGCCACTGTTTCTCAAGCTCAGGGGATCGGCATGTACTGTACTTGCAGCTTATATTCTTATGTCAAATAATTTCACCATATATCAAATATTTATCAGCTCATTCTTCAGTCTACATGCGCTTAATATCTAAAAAATTATATTCAGTAAAAAAACCCAAACATATTCCATCTTTTTCGTCACAAGTTTTCCTCTATGTCCTTACTGTAAGACATAAGTCTTAGTCAGTCTTAAATCTCTCTTGATACCTTTTTCACAGAATGACAGCATGCATGACAATGTTTTGATAAATCTTGCACATTTTTATGAGCTCATTTTTTCATTGCCTTCTTCCTCTGTGGTGCATTTATATTAACTGTGCTTAATCTGTTACATAAAAAAGCCTCCATATGGAAAACAGGGGGTCTTGCGTAGATTTCCAAACTTAGTCTATTTCTTCTGGCATAATTAGGTCAATTAGCAGTGTCCTTCACTACATCTTTCACTCTAGCTGTAAATGAATGGTGCTGAGAAGTAATTGTGAGACATGAGACTTAATCAAACCTTAGAAGTGTACATTTAATTACTGTGCTAATGATTGTTAATTACTGTGCTGAAAGATTCACTCAGATGACTAGAGGGCTTAAAGGTTTGGGACAGACACAAATAAAAGACTTGAATATAAAATGCCTCAGTCCCAAGTGATATATTGGGCAACTCATAGCCCTCCCTATAGCCTAGTATAGGGATTTGGTGTATTGAGTTTATAAATAGAAAATGTCATCTAGTGGGACAGTGGGACTCTTTTTCAGAGTGCATGCACTCATCCCCTCATGTCTTTATGCTTCCTCTATCATGTTCTCTTTGTCACACTGAAAAATCTCTCCTGTTCTCTCATTTTAAAGAAATTATTTATTTCTTTTTAACCAGAGACACTTTTCTGTGGACAAATGTGATATTCACAATAATGACTATAGGTATCACCCCTTTCAGCACATTTTCACACATTTGATGTATGGTTAGACAATATGCTGGTACAATTCCAGTTTGTGCCCAGTTGCTACTGTCATGATTAGAAAAATACTGCCATGTCTTTGCTGACATGGGTAGAATGGTGTAAATGATGAGGTGAGATTCCAAAATTAGATGGTGCAGTGCCATTTTACAAAAAGCTCAGTTATGGATACTAGATGTGAATCAGCCATCTTGTTTGCCATTACACATGAAACATAACGTAACAAATGGAATCAATTAACATAAAGACAATGTTTGTCACTAACTGGTTCAGGGACTATAGCCTTAATTTTCTTAGTTTAAAAAGATAGCTTAAACTACATGATTATAGTATTTAAAATGAGTGCACTCCACCTGCGTACAGTTATAAGCATAAAAATAATGCACATGGAATAGGTGGATATGTCGGCTCTTGGTTCTCTCTTTTTCTGTTCATTCACAATTCACATGCTCCAATATATAAGCCTCTTCACCCATAAACTTACTCAATACTGTTTAAGTCACTCTTGGATTTATTATTACTGATCAGGCTGATCGGGAAGCCTTTACTAAACATACCAAATTTATTCAGCTTGGACCATGCCCTCAAGTTTTTTTAAGAGTAGCAGTTAAGCAGTTGTTAAGTGACTCCTTAAGAAGCCACATCTTGGTCCATCTGGTCTCTTGAATTACTTTCCGATCTCCAACATGTGTTCTCTATCTAAGAGTTGTCAGAGTAGGAATAACGAGTATGATGTTTTTCAGTTAGGTTTCTGGATGTAAAATAAAACAAGATCTCTGCTGGCTAAAGTGGTCAGTTTGGCTCAGGTTGTGAATGTTTGTTTTTGCTCTATTATATTTGAGTGACACTACTGACCATGTTATTTTAATGGACAGGCTTAAAAAACACTATCAGTTAGACAGACAAGTGGCAGATTATTACCAGTTTGTAGATTTTTCAGAGCCTAAAAATGTACAATGCATTGCCCCACTATTCTCTCTTTATTTTCTCTTTATATCCAGCTGCCTTGACATGTATTTTGCGAACGTGATATTGGTTTTCATGTCTAGACTGATATTTCTCATGTTGGCTCGAAATAGCAGCACAGCGACGCAAAATGTAAGACTACGTAAAAGATAAAAGATTGCGCCTACTCACAGTAAGGTTGATGATTTTGACCCAGTCTTATTCAAGCCACACTATATACAGATGGGTGACAAACTAAAGAAATAACAACATCAGGTGCCTTAGTAAGGTGGTGGATGAGTTTCAATGCACCTTGGCACACTTTCTCTGGAAGTGTACAGGAAAATCTTCTATATACGTTCAACTGGGCTAAGATCTGGTGAGTGCAATGGCTATTGTATATGAATTACATCATTTTCATACTCATCAAACTAGTCAGTAAGCCCTCGTGCCTTGTGTATAGGGGCATCATTATCCTGGAACAGACCACTCCCATCAGGACAGAAATGTTCCATCGTAGGATAAAGGTGACCAGTCCAAATAAACTTGTATTCGTTTGCAACTAGTTGCAACGCTTTCACTAAGAGGACAAGTGGATTCAAACCATGCAAGCAAAATGCCCACCCTTAATCTTACCGAAAGTGTAATAAGGCATGGATAATCTACCTGTGAATATCATGTCTTTTTAAATAAAACAACAAATAGAATGACCCACTCAACACTCACACCGCAGTGGGATGGAGCAGATGGAGGCATGACTTGGCTGGTGAAGCTGTCCTTGAAAGCCAAAAATTTGAATTGCAATTATTTTAATCCTAGTGGTTGGTGGACATTTTCTTGAAATCCCACTGCTTTGTTGTTTACATACTCTATTCAACAGACAGCCTGCATATGTGTGTATACAAAAGAAATACAGTACAGTATATGCCAATATGGAGTCTTAAGCATAAAGCAGAACCCTATTGTGTATGTGTAAGCACTGCAATAGCCTAATATATGTTTACTTAGGTGTAAGTGTGTCTGTTTTTTGCATGTGTGGTTGTAGAGGTTGAAGAAAAAAAAAGGCAGATGAAGTGGGGGATAAACTGTGTCCATGCAGGGCACCCAAAAGCAGTTTGCAGGTGAAAGAGCACAGTGTGGATCAATGATCAAACTGGAGTGATTAAAGTGAAGGTGAGAACCGGTGTCCTCTTATCTTTACTCAGATTGGGCACATGCAGGGCACCATGCAGTCATGTTCTCATTAGGTTTCAGAGTTACACTCAATATCCTGCAGACCCTACCATTTCTGTTTCTGATCTCTCATTGACCTAGGTCATCATTTTAGATTTTAGAGCAATTTTGCAGTTAACACTGCCAAATAGATTTTATGTGCATAACAACCAGTAGCAAGCAAGGAAGCAAGCAAACAAACAAACAAATATAATATTATATATATTAGACTAGAACTAACATCACACTTTTGATTTGTAAAAGACTGTCAAACAGAATGCTTGCACTTTAACTATTATTGCGCCATAGACTTTTCAAACCAATACTACTTTTTGTGAAGATAGATAATCACACTTGTCTCAAGGTCAGTAATTTTTGATACCCACATCTCTCAGTTATTCATGTGTGCATCCAAACCAATAAGATGACAATAACTACTACTGATCATAAAACATGCCTAACACATAATTATAGAAACATATAATAGACATGGATGGAACATACCATGGGAACAAATTGGTCAGGAAAGGTAGAAAACCTATGTGTCTTTTCCTACATAACCTACCATTTTCCAGCACAATACATACACTGATAAAGGACTAAAGGCGAGAAACCCTTAAATCTTTTAAGGCATTTAATCTTTACATGAATGAACACAGGAAAATCAACAGAATTAAACGAAACAGTGGTATAAGTGCTAGGTCACAGGAGTGCTACAAACACTAGTCACAATGCAGTAAATAAATGGATGAAAATGTTTTAAAATAATTTGATAATAATCATATACATTGAGGAAGACTAACTTAGTAGTAGTAACATTGCACACTACCAACATGCACACACACCTGACTTAAGCATTGAGGATGTTGATACATCTCAGTGTTAATTTCTGCACAGCTCCCTTCGGCACAACACAGTCATCACTTTAGGCTGCACCTGTGAGTCTCAGTTTTTTCAAATCATGGCAATTGCATTAGAAAATGTGTTACTGTTCCAACTAGTGTCATCTTCAATCAGCATCTTGCGTATATCTCCATCTTTGCAGCATAATGGCTACCTTTGTGTGTGGATCTCATACTCTTCTGATTGAACTGGGGGACTGGGAATCACTGGTTTAGAAGCAGAGCAAAGGTTAAAACGTGTTGGGAGATAAGGCGAGGTGTTAACTATGACAGTGCGGATTGTATCTGTAGTGCTGGCAAACGAGGCCACACTAACAGCCTACATGAAAATAAAATAGGAACCTTTAATGGGAGTTTAGTACAAGGGGTGAACATCTGTTTTCAGCCTTTTAGTGAGTCACACCACACTGTGAAATTAATTTCACATCCTTTCTTTTCCTCACTATACACATTATAGACCTGAACAGGATGGTGTAAAGGTAGGATGTGAACAAATTTGCTAAAGAAGCTAAGGATGGATCATTTATTCCACTCTTGATGCAAATCATACTAATAAAGCTTATTACTTTGCTTATAACTGTTTGCAATTTGCTAACAATGCTCTCTAAGAATGTTTATATAAATACTCTAATAATACCAAATAAAGATATACGTTATGAGTTAAAGCAGATTACAAATACAAGGGTCAATCCCATTTTAACTAATTAATAATGACTTTTGGTGATGGTCGAGACATTTGATCTGAACAAGAACTGAGACTTATAAATGGAAGTATCTAAGTTAAGACCTCAGCCACTTTAATCCCCTTTTCCTTCCTCACCTGGACTTCTTGATGATCCTTGATCCTTTAGATTCTTGATGACTGCACACAACGAGAGTAAATTCATGACATTATGTTAAGTTGTCATGGTGAATGAATGAATGAAAGAATACTTTCCTAATAATATTGTATGGGTCTAGGTTAGAATACTGAAAATACACTCACTGTCCACTTTATTAGGAACACCCGTGCAACTGTACATTCATGCCGTTATCTTATCAGCCAATCAGGTGGTAACAGCGTTATGCAAAAATAATGCAGACACAGATCAAGAGCTTCAGGTAATGTTCACATCAAACATCAGAATGAAGAAAAAATATTATCTCTGTGACTTTAACCGTGGCATGGTTGTTGGTACCAGGTGGGTTTTGAGGGTTTGAGTATTTCATAAACTGTTGATCTCCTAGGAATTTCACACACACAACAGTCTCTAGAGTTTACAAAGAATGGTGTGAAAAACAAAAAACACTGAGTGAGTGACAGTTCTGTGGGTGGAAACACCTTGTTGAGAAGAGAGGTCAAAGGAAAATGGCCAACTTGGTTTGAGCTGCCAGGAAGCATATAGGTACTCAAATAATCACTCTTTACAACCGCCGTGAGCAGAAAAGCATCCCAGCATGCACAAAACATTGAACCTTGAGGTGGATGGGCTTTAACAGCAGAAGACCACATTGGGTTCCACTCCTGTTAGACAGGAACAAGAATCTGAGGCTATCAATGGCACAGACTCACCCAAGCTGGACAGTTAAAGATTAGGGGGAAAAACAATCACCTTTCCAGTCTTCAACTGTCCAGTTTTGGATTATGCATTGTGCTGCTGCCACATGATTTGACTGATTAGATAACTGCATGAATGTGCACCCTGCATGTACAGGTGTTCCTAATAAAGTGGATGGTGAGTGTAATCCTTAATGCTAGCACCATGTTGCCATCTGAAATATTACAATTCCACAGTAAAGCTGCAGAATTTTTGCAGTGGATAAAAAATAAAACCCAGAAGAATTTCCCAATTGCTTTTTGCTATTCAGAATACCAAAATCCAATTTATTCTTTGCTGGTCTGTAGAACATATAAGTGTTAAACCAGTTGATAATTTACTGCTAATGTGTAAATGCGGTTTGACAGAAAGCAAGAAATAGAAAGAAAGTCTTTTTGACTGTATGTATGTATGTATGTATGTATGTATGTATGTATGTATTTATTTATTTAATTGTAGTATTTTTTGGATGCTGGTCAGGATATTATAGTACATAAATACCTGGAGCACTTAAAATGAGCAGCCAGAGTGTAGAAATTTATTTTAAGGCTCAGCACTTTTACCATCTATATGCCCTTTCTGTGCTGATCCCTTCTTCTATGTATTCAAGGATTTAGCTCATGTAAAGGGATGTAATTACAGCTTTGAGATGATTAAATGAAAGAAGACTAATATAATCACCTCAGAAGACATGTCAATTAAAAATCTCTGTCCTGTTAATCCTCAGCCGAATATCAGTTATTATTAATGATCTTTAAATCTATAGTATATCTATAGTAGTATATTATTGATTCAATTTGGGCCATATTCAGAGTTGAGTTCATTTAAATGTCCTAGATTTAGTATCTTGTTGCTACATTAAGTTGTGCCCCAAATGAACTGTCGGAATATACTATAAAAAAAATAAAACACAAGATAATAGAGTGTGCTGGATCAAGGAGTATTTTATAAGCTGCTGAATACTGAAGGTGGAAGCCATTGTTAATGTGATTCAACTAGGACTATTCTTGCAACAATTTATAGAGTCAGATGTTTATATGAATGCTTTGCTTGCCTTCTTCTGTCCGCTATAGACTCTGATTAGACGTTTATCTCAGTGTTGCCATCTTTATGTATCGTTGTATTAGTCTTTTAAAATTTATTTTCAATCTTGCATTTATGTTACATCATATTGCATTTGACAGAAAAGAAAAAACCCAGTTGTCTAATTCTTCCATCCACATTTTCTATCCCTTGATGTTTTCCAGACTTAAATGCAAGCGCCTGTGTTTAAAGATGGTGGTCTAGACACAATAAAAAAAAATAAAAAAAAACTGCCTTGGACACCTCTATTTAAAAAGATCTGGCAACCTCTGAGACATGAAGATGATTTTTGCATAATGTGAATGGAGAGCCCAGAAAAAAAAATTCTGAATACAAGTAACCTGCCCCATGTAGAATTTTCGGACTAAAGTCACAGACTAAAGTTGTCAAAACTGAACATAAGATTTAGAAGATTAAATGTTTCATGGTAATGACACATTAAAGAGCCAATCTACTAAATTAGAGCCAAGACCCAATACTTGAAGCTAAAAAAATTGTGTTTTTAATCTGGATTTAAAAAGACCTATTAATGTAGTGCTCCTAATCTTTTTTGGAATATTATTCCAGAAATTTTGGATGAAATATCTTCCACCATTTTGTCTATGTGCTGAAATTATGGGTTATACTGTTGTAAATCAGCAAACTATGCTTGAGCTAAACCATTTAAAGCTTTAAATGTAATACGCAGTACAGTGTAGGCAAAGCCGCAAAAAGTAGCTTCAGGGCCGGCCCGAGGGGTTGTGGGGCCCTAGGCAAAATCATGAATATGGGCCCCACTGATGTAAAAACTGTCATAGCACTGCAATTTGGCAAGTGAAGAGCACATAATTACATTTTCCATATTTAAGTATATAGAAGTATATAGTGCAACATATTCAATGTAATAATACAACAATTGTATCAGAACTATATGTGTAAAATACAAATATTTAAACAAATATATTAAATTATATTTGAACTTGAAAAATAAAACAAAATAAATATACATAAAAGATTCTGCTTCAGGATCAGTAGATGGCCCTTTAATTTGAAATATGCATTAAAGAAATGAATAAACAATTGCTTTATTTATCTACAGTGTTATGTTGTGTAATATAAAATAATACAATACAATTAGTGTTTTATATCAAACTAAATAACATTATAATCCTCACCAGCAACACTATGAGAAAACTGAGATGGAGCCTGGCCTGTCTCTGTAGCTGTGGGTCCACTGAGAAATTTTCACATAGTCCCTAGTTAGTACATAAATAAAGTCAGAGAGCACATTTAAAAAATTAAACATGTAATCAAAGGTGTAATTCTAAGTGTATAACATTCAAACACGCATAAACAACGTGTAGAAATGTATGCTACATGAAGTATTTCACCTAGTTTAATGGCTTTAAAATAAGCACAGCACAAAACTTTATTGCATTAGGCCTTAGTGGGAGATGGGTATAATTATCATTTATACCATATTATATCATATCATTATCAATAATTCAGCAGTAAATAATGTCAAGCAGAACATACCTTTACTCTGAGCTTGCTTTTCTTCATCTGCTTTTCTTTTGTCCTTTTTTTGGCTCCCAAAAGATACCGTTTAGGTGCCATATTATACCACAACTATAATCTCTGTAGCGTCCTTTTTTTCTATTAATTTAATTAAAATGAATCGCCTCTTTTGATGTAACGTGTTGGTGTAATGACATTATGGTGTAATGAAATACTAATCACTCAGCGAAGTCACTATTACCAGAATATCTGAGTCGTGAGAATATTGGGAACTATCCAACCAAGAATAATGACACTTATCTTTTTTTTTTTTTTTACAGAATGCCTTTTCTGTCATACTTTTTACTTATGTTTATGCTTAGTAGATCATAAAGAGTAAGCAACACCAAAGACTAAAATAGGACATTTCCCTGCATTTTTGCAATGCGCATTTTGGAGCAAAGCATGGAATCCCATGGATAAGAATAATTATGGTGCTTGAGTTCTCCTCAATCCATCGCTGCATGAATAAATAATGCAAATTACTGTGATACAGTGTATTTTTCTAATGATTTCTGCTTTTAGTTGTACTAATGTTTTGTATTTTTTTTTGTCATTTTCAGTAATTTGTCATGTTATTTAGAGCTCATAATTTTACTTGCACAATATGGATGAGTTATTTAGTCCTCACCGTTTTTGATTTGTGTTATTTAATGAGGTACATGCGAATATGTGTTTAACGCATTTTCTGCTCATTGCATGAAAACCTGAAACCTTTTAGTCGGATGGGCCCATCTGGCAAGTCGGGGGCCTGTTGGACGGGCCGGCCCTGAGTAGACTGGTGTAATATTCTCTTTCATTTCCACATAAAGACACAGACTGCTTCATTCTGAACTAGCTGTAACTTATTTAAAGAGAAAACAGGGAAGCTAGCCAGAAACATGAGAGTATGAGTATACATGAGTATACAGTTGCTTCTTTGTGTCATATAGGGTTAGCATATGTTTTATTTTGGCTATGTTTCTCTAATGATCAAATTTCATTTTCCAAAATCAAATTATAAACCAGCATATAAACCAGGGTTACCCCAAAAGTTAAGTTTTGGCTCCTTAACCCTAGCTTTTAGTTATCTAACATCATATATTAAGTTTCTATCCTCCTATGTGGAAATTCATATTAAATATATTTTTTTCCCCAAGAGTCAGTTTTACTGCAATAGCTGGCTCTAATAACACTGGCTCTGATTTTTGGTGTTTTAGAAAGGAAAAAGCTTACTCAAATAATTTTACTGTCTCATCTATTCAAGTTCACATCATGGAAATTGTAAGTAAATGCACATCTCTGTTTGGAAGATAGAAATATCTTCCAGAAAAATCTTGTTAGGGGTACAATTTTCTTTTTACTTTCTTAGACTTTTATATATATCTTTGCATACTTGCAATGAATTTACACATATACGGTATTAATGATATCATTAATTTGTCCACTGAAAAAAGTATGCCATGACATTAACTGATATGGGAGAGTGAGGGCTCATAAAAACTCAAGATACATGATGATATTGCCAAGATGCAATATCAGGTCATCAACAAACACAAATATTTGTCTTTTGATGAACTGACCAAGTTTCAGTAGGAAACAAAGGTGGTTTTCCATTATTCTTAAGCAATTAAATGTAAAATTATTTTAATAAACAATACTAAAAAAAAGTGGTGCAAAGAGATGGCCAGTGAGAGGCACAATTTTGAGGAAAACGGGTGTCTTGAAGTCAGGAGTCAGATGGATGTAGTCTTTAATAACAAGTTGATAACTAAAAATGTAGTCGAATAAACAGGCAAAGGTCAGTCATTTGGGACGAGTTAAGCAGAAGAATGGGATCAAAAAGAGAAAACTGGAAAACTGTTCAGAATTGCAAATCAGAATGAATTAACAAAACCTTATAATGAACTGTATGGAAATATGCTCTTATATAAGCATGCTAACAAACAAAAAGCAGATGTGTTAGAATTCAGGAGAAGGTGAGAGTTGTAATGTTTGGAATGGATTTGGAGCTGGAGCGGTGGTTCCTGGATCGGTGGTGGAGCTGGATGTGACACTTATCTTCCTCTAGAATGTCATCAACCATGCATAGGCCACACCTGACAATGAAGTTATGTTGATTCTTTAAAATTATTCTCTGCATGTGCTGAGTTACAGTGGGTATAGAAAAGAATCACCCCCTTTAAAATAATCACATTTTGTTGCTTTTCAGCCTGAAATGAAGATGGACACAGTTTTTGTTTTATCCAGCTGTATTTACTCAGTGCAACTTATAACATCCAAGTCAAAGATATAACACCAACATGTCAGAAAAAATAAAAGAAATAAAAAACAGAATCACTGAGTTTGAAAAAGGATCACCCCCTCCTAAAAATGACTTCTAAACTCAATAAGGTGTAGCTAGTCACATTCTCAATGGCACACAAAGCCATTTGACTTTCAACTGTGATCAGCTGTGGTCTTTTGATTAGCTCAGCATGAAAAGAGCTTTCCTGGAGCATTTTGTAGTGCAACTGAAGCAAACAATCAACTATGGGTGGCAAGGCACTGTCAAAAGATCTCCGGGATAAAGTTGTGGACAGGCACAAGTCAGGAGATGGATACAAAAAAATGTCAAAGGCTTTATCAATGCCTAGAAGCACAGTTAAGTCTATTATTAAGAAGTGGAAGGTATTTGGTACAATACAGACCCTCCCTGGATCAGGATGTTGCTCCACACTGGATGAAAGAGCCAGGAGGAAACTGGTCAGAGGCTACTGTAACGTCTGAACACATCAAACTGATTTCTGAATCAGCCTGGATCTAGCAGAGAAGTTTCTCTGTGTCTTTGAGCTATGAATCCTTATCTAACCTCTTCACCAGATGCCATCGGAATGCGACACGACCCCCCCTCTTCAGACACACACACACACACACACACAAACACACACACAAAGCACACACTCGTGCACACACACAATGTAAGAATCTCTTTTGAATGTAACATGTAATTATATGTAATTATTCGATGTCCATATAGTGTGATGTTTTCTTGTTTGCATATATTGTGTGTTTATGTAACATAACTATAACGATTTTAAATAGCTTAAATTAGGATATGATTTTAAATGTCTGTAACCATGTTTTACTTGTAATATTCTTTATAAGTCCAACAAATTTGGTATGTGGTTAATCGTCTTGCGATACGCTGATTGATTATGCATATCATATTGCAATGGGATACATTATTTCATTTTTCATTATTTCACTTTTTCTTAATTTCACACGTAATACGGTTTAAACTGGCTCCTTCCTGGAAATGCAAATCCAGGTCTGAGACCAGACAAAGAGAGTTCATCCGGCCAACAAATCCAACTTCCTGATTGGCCCATAGCCCAAAGAGGCGTGTGTGTTGGTGTTGTCTTTAAAACAACACCACGCTTTGAAACCTCTTCAGTCTCTCTTCAGTCACACTCTTCAACTTCACTTCTACACTCTTTCCGGCTTCTCTCCCCTGGGGCCATGTGCCCCGGGAAGAGAAAGCCAGGATCTCTCTCTCTCCCGGACAAAAAGATGCAATCACCTCATGGCCCACGCCTTTTCAAACGGCACGACGAACCAGCGAACTCTATATGACCTCGCGCGAACTTTCAAACCGAAGCCATGCAGGTATAGTTAATGGATCTATATCTGCCTTTAAGAATGCACCCCTGTTTACAGGAGATTTAAGTCGGTTGCTGGTTTTGAAAAAGGCTAATTAGTTGTGTTTTTTGTCTGCCATTCCCTTTTATTTTATTACTTTATCTCTATACATTTTCTTTCCTTGTATATAGATGTACATATGTATGTTTTGCTTAGAGTTAGTCGTGTGTATCCATAGTTACATCTAGTTATTAAAATCTATTATCCCACGCTTGATTGTCTCTGTTTTGGTCACGTGAGGAGTCCCTTAAACGCTACAGATCTCGGCTACCCTCTCTGGAAACGGAGATTTCCTTCCTGGCCAGAAGGATAAACTCCCTCTTTAGAGTTCATAATTCTAAACTAGACTACAGCTAATCCTAAAAGCTGATCTAGACCACATACATAGTCATAATTAATTATAATCCGTTGTAGTTAATTATCTATACGTATATGTGCACATACATGAATTCCCTTTCATGGCTGATGTATATTTATAACTGGTCACAACACGCGTTGATTACATATATAGATATAGTTCATGCCATTCGAGCTAATTCCTTATATAAATTGGAGAATACATTTAAACGTGTTAAACATCTTTTAATTCGTTACATAAATTGTAACTGGTGGAGAATATTTTTAGACGTTGCAGATTCATCCGATTTACTACACATTCTGGTAGATAAGGCGGGCATGCTTTAAAACTCGTCTCCTTTAAAAAGGTGCGTTGAATCCAAGCGTGCGCTTCTTTTTCGTTTTTCATGTTTAAAGTTGATCCATTTCATTATTCTGGTGGAAAAGAATAATGCGAGCAGTAATGATTTGATTCGTTACACTACCAAGAGGCCTACAGCAACTCTGAAGCAGTTGCAGGAATTTATGACAAAGAGTGGTCATTGTGTACATGTGACAACAATATCACAAATTCTCCACAAATGTGTCTTGTATGGGAGGGTTGCAAGAAAAAAAGCCACTCCTCAAGAAAGGCCACATGAACACACCTTGAAGATTCTGAGGCCACATGGAAAAAGGTGTTATGGTCAGATGAGACTAAAATTTTATTATTTGGCCTCAACACCAAACGATATGTCTGTTGGAAATCCAATACAGCCCACCATCCAAATAACACCATTCCTACAGTAAAGCATGGAGATGGTAATATCCTGTTATGGGGTTGTTTCTCTGCAGCAGGGACTGGAGCACTTGCCAGGATAGAAGGAAAATGGATGGGGCAAAATATCATCGAATTCTTGAGGAAAATCTGCTGCCCTCTGCCAGAAAGTTGGCAATGGGAAGAATGTTTACCTTCCAACATGACAATGACCCAAAGTACACAGCAAAACTAACCACACAATGGTTGAAGTGGAAAAAGCTGAATGTCCTTGCATGGCCTAGTCAGAGCCAAGACTTAAACCCTATTGAAAATCTGTGGAATGACTTGAAGACTGTAGTCCACAAACGGTCACCATCAAATTTAACTGAACTTGACCAGTTCTGCAAAGAAGAGTGGGCAAATATTGCAAAGTCTATATGTGCAAAGTTAGTAGAGACATATTCCAACAGACTAAAGGCTGTAATTAAAAAATTAAGGCAAATTAAAGCAAGGGGGTGAGCCTTTTTCCAACTCAGTGATTCTGTTTTTTATTTTTATTTACTTATTTATTTATTTACTTTACTTTTTTTTTTTTTCTGACATGTTGGTCTTATATCTTTCACTTGGATGTTATAAGTTGCACTGAGTAAATACAGCTGGATAAAACAAAAACTGTCATTTCAGGCTGAAGATCAACAAAATGTGATTATTTTAAATGGGGGGGGGGTGATTCTTTTCTATACCCACTGTATATCTTTTCTTTCCCATCATTGCACTCTCTCGAAACTCTTTACTGCACATTGTTTACTGTATACAGCTGAAACAGGAGAGAGAGAGAGAATGAGAAATTCTGCCAACTTTCATTATAAGAACATCCAGAAATAGTGAACAACATTCTGTATATTCTGTAGCTTCTATTCAAGGTCCAACTAGAGCACCACTGCACACAAATTTGGCATTTTTTACTGCCAGACCTTCAGAGGCAGAATTTCAGCAATCATCAGTAACAGATAGGCCACCTCACTCTACTGCTACTGCTTTTGTCCCCTATGCTCATGCTCTTTACCAGCAGCCAGCTACCTCCTAAAGTGCCCATTTATTCTTATTCTCTCCACACCTCACAGAAAGAATAAAGGTAAGCTAAAGGCATTTTGATTGATTTTTCCAAAAGTCTGTGCACAATGAGACACAGATAGAGATAATGAGACAGAAGTTTTAAAAGATACTCCAGTAAAGAAGCCCCTTGAGTTGAAAATTAGATGAAAAGATGAAACTATGCAAAATTAAACATCTTTGCAGCGAAAAAGGACAAACTTCCTTTAAAGACATAAAACAGATAAGATGAGATGTAGTGTCTTGCATAAGTATTCACCCTCCTTAAACACCCCTATCCCCCATTATGAACAGAACACGCTCTTGTCTACACTCTTTTATTTAGCATTCATATTACTGTGGTGAGATGCTGTTATTCGTCTTTTCCCCTCTAGGCGGTATGATTTTTATGCCTTTTTTGGCATTCATTATTGGGCCTCATTTAGGAGGTGTATAAAAAGGCATCACTAGGTCAGCTAGGCGGTGCGTACCTTGTTCAGCTGATCGCTGTTCCGGGATTCTGCTGCCCGGCTTCTGGGATTTTGCTGCTGTGCATCGGAGTGGCGTTCGCTTGGGTTGCTTATACCACGCTGCGTGTTTGGTGAATGCTGCTCTCCTGCTCGCAAAGTTTGAAGTGGCTGCCGAACAGAAGGTATGGTCTTCGCATGCAGGTGAATGAATTGGCCCCTTTTAGCGAATCTCTTCCTGCTCTGTTGCTGCACGGCTTGAAGCTTCGGCGCTGCTGTTTTGTTTCTGTCTGGGTTTAATTTTGTTTTGTTTTGTTTCTGTCTGGGTTTACTTTTGTTTTGTTTTGCTTCTGTCTGGGTTTACTTTTGTTTTGTTTTGCTTCTGTCTGGGTTTACTTTTGTTTTGTTTTTGCTTCTGATTTTGTTTTGTTTTTGTTTGTTTCGACGTATTTTTTTATTTAGTTTGTGGCTATTGCTGCTCTGGATGGTTGCTTGCTTGCAGGTTTGGTGGCTTTGTTCACTATTTTTGCCTATCGCCATTTTCAGTTGCTTTCCCTTCAATCCTGGGGGCGGCGTCTGTGGGCTGCTACTTGTGCTTGGCTAAACTGAGTAAATTGATTGATGTAGTGCCATTAATTATTCATGGTTGATACCCTCAGGTTTAAGTCTATTTTGTTTCTTTTCTTTTTATTATTATATTTGGTGTCCTGTAAATGGTGGTTGGTTATAGGACCCTGGGTTTATTTCCTAATTTCATTACCTTTCCTTGTGATTAATTTTCTTGAATTTTTTTTTGTTTCATTGTTGTGTTTTTTTTGTATTATTGTTTTCTTTTTCTAGGAGCTGGGGGGGGGGGGTTGTCTCCCCGAGTGGTGGTGGCTCTCCTTTCACTGAGTGCTGTGTAGATCTTTGCAGTGGGTCTCATTGAGGTGCGTGAGTGTGATTCAGTGGACGTAGGGTATTTATTAGTGTAGACATTCTTAGAGCCCTATAC
Source organism: Cranoglanis bouderius (assembly GCA_023630585.1). NCBI lineage: Eukaryota > Metazoa > Chordata > Actinopteri > Siluriformes > Cranoglanididae > Cranoglanis > Cranoglanis bouderius. The sequence continues at coordinate 21,130,585 of CM042540.1, forward strand.
CTAGCCTTCCTTGCTACTGGTAAGCCTCAGCTCAATATTCTTAGAAATCTGTGTTTGTTTTTATTGTTGTTGTAGAGCAGCGTGGTGTTTTTGCCTTCATTGACATTGTTTTTACTGCTAAATCATATTCCAGGCTCTTTTCTTCTTTTACTTTATTTTATTGTGACTGAATAAAGATAAATGTTTTGGTAAAAACATATCCACGTCTCATTGCCTCTTTATGAGAAAAGTCAAACCTGTGTGTCCTTATTGGGTATTTCCCTGTGTAATTAAACCAGGGTGGCGTAGTCGCTATTTGTCGCAGAAATAAACCTCCGTAGGTGTGTATCATCTGCTAACCCCTTGATCCGCTCGTGCATCACCACATTTGACGTAGTTGGCGGGATTTTTCTCTTTTACTATTGTGACTTGAGACGTGGATATTTTTTTTTTTGTGATTTTGTTGTGGCTGCTTGTGTTTCTTCTTTTTCTGGTATTAGAAGCAAAACAGCAGTGTTCGTTAGTGGTTTTGGGACGTCTGTTTCCTGGTTAGCTGTTCCCTCTATTGGTGGTTATATTGTCTAATTTTTGGTAAGTCTTTGGTATTGTTGGAATGGAAGATGAGTTGCAGGAATTGAGGGAACTAGTAGCTCAATTAAAAGCAGACAATGCAACGTTGCGGCAACAGCAGGCTCAGGGTGGGATGCCGGGTCCTAATGGTGATTCTCCTAGCATACTGGAGCCACCAGCAGTTCCATCACAACCTGTTGGTGTTGCATCAGCTGAGTGATTTGCTTTTATACCAAGGGACAGAAGGTGCCCAAAGTTTAATGGTAGATCCGGTATTGGGATTAATGAGTGGGTTGAAGAAGTACAGGCTTGCATGCGGGCCCAACATCTATCTGTGGCAGACCAAGCTTTCTTTTTGTTTGATCATTTAGAGGGGGAGGCATGAGAAGAGATCAAGTACCGGCCTGTTAGGGAACGGGAAGATCCCACTAAGATTATCTCTGCTCTGAAAGAAGTATATGGGTGTTCCCAGTCATACATCTCATTGCAGGAGGCTTTCTTTTCCAGGAGGCAGCAGGAGGGTGAGACACTTTTGGAGTTTTCTCTTGCGCTCATGGGCCTCCTGGAAAAGGTTAAGCAGCAGTTGCCGAACATGCTGTTGAATGCTGAAACATTGTTGCATGATCAATTTGTTGAGTATGTCCTGGACAGCGCCCTTCGTCGTGAATTGAAGTGTGAATTGCGGCAAAAAGCCGCTGCCATTCTGTTCCATTGGCGCATGGTTTCCAATATGGGGTACGAGGTGGTGCACGGTCGGGGGGAGATAATTCTCCTTGGCCTTCAGAGTTGAGTGAACTTCGGGAAATGTTAAAATTGCAGCAAGAACAGCTAACTTGGCTCACCCAAACTGTAGCTTTACTACGTGACCCATCTCACCATAGCCGGCCTGTTCATAGTGGTTTGGTTATATGTAGAAGGTGTCAAAATCCTGGCCATTTTGCAAGGGAGTGCGATGAAGATCGTGTTGCCCCTCGCTCTCCCTTGTGTCGAGTAGACCCCAGGGCCTCGGAAAATAGACAGTCTTGTTCCGGTTCGTCGTCGGAAAACTAGTTCCCGCCAAGCTGTTGAGCCACAGCTCGGTTGGGGAAAATCCAGGCTCTGATAAATTGGGCTCGGTGTCAAATTTAATGTCCTCCTGCCCGCATTTGGTTATCATAGGTGGTATATCTGTGGCCTGTTTGATTGACACTGGTTCAATGGTTTCCACCATTACAGAAAGTTGTTTCCGTGAACATTTTGAGCCATGGGGCCATGACCGTCTGAGGACTTGCCAATGGTTGCAGCTTAGGGCTGCCAATGGGTTGTCCATTCCTTATATAGGTTACATGGAATTGGACGTGGAGCTTTGTGGAAAGTTGGTTTCAAAATGTGGTGTGCTGGTGGTCAGAGATCCTCCTGGTGGTATCTGTACTCAAGCCGCTAGTGTGTTGGGGATGAATGTACTGGGCCGGTGCTACCAGGAGCTCTTTGGACAACACGGGCCCACTCTTTTTGATATGGTTTATGTGCCAGTGGTGAATGTAGGGACTACTGATGTGCTGTTGTTCCCTTGCCAAGTGATGGGTACCTTAACCAGTGTATTTGTGGCAAGTTCATCCCCAGGGGTTACTGAAGTTAGGTCATCATCAGGGATTGCTTGTTCGATGGCCTTGCAAGCAGGTTTTTTGATGGTACGAGAACAGATTGAGGCTGTGGATTTGTCCCTTTTGTCGGAAGAAGAGCAGAACAAGGTTAGGGCCCTTTTCCTGAAGTATCAAGCTGTGTTTTCCACCTTTGAGGGGGATTTGGGGCATACAGACCTCATCTCCCATGACATCCCCCTCCTTGATGACGTCCCCATGCAACAGCCGTATCGGCGCATACCTCCATCTGAATATGAAGTGGTTAGAGCACATATTAACCAGTTATTGGATGCACAGGTCATCCGGGAGAGCTGTAGCCCGTACGCCTCCCCAATTGTTCTCGTTAAGAAGAAGGATGGTAGTCTACGCATGTGCGTGGACTACTGTCAATTGAATTCCAAGACTAGGAAAGATGCATTTCCTTTACCTCATATTGAGGAGTCGCTGGATGCATTGATGGGCGCCCACTGGTTTTCCACTATGGACTTAGCCAGTGGGTATAATCAAGTTCCTGTCACTGAGGGGGGCAAGCATAAGACTGCTTTTTGCACCCCATTCGGGTTATTCGAGTGGAATCGAATGCCGTTTGGGCTCTGCAATGCCCCCAACAGATTCCAGTGACTAATGGAATGTTTGTTTGGAGATCAACAGTGTCAAGCTTTACTCTTGTATCTGGATGATATTATTGTGTTTTCTTCTTCTATCGACCAGCACCTGGAACAGTTGGAGGTTGTTTTGGGCTGATTGAAGTGGGAGGGTCTCAAGGCCAAGTTGGAAAAATGTGTGTTCTTGCAGCCTGAGGTGAGGTACCTGGGACATGTGATTTCCTCGGAAGGTGTGGCAACAGATCTGGCCAAAACCCAGGCCGTGGCCCAATGGCATCGCCCGTCCAAAGCCAAGGAAGGAGTGCAACTCCTTCCTTGGCTTTGCTAGCTACTACCGGCATTTTGTGGAGGGATTTGCTAAGATTGCAGCCCCTCTGCATAGACTGGTAGCAGAGTTCTCAGGGGTCAAGGCCAAGCCACGGAAGTGGGCTAGATTGGAGTTTGGTGATGCTTGCTTGAAGTGAGCAGTGTCAGAAGAGTTTCGAGGAGTTGCAGGTAAAACTCACCACTGCTCCTGTACTTGCATACACTGATTTCTCTCAGCCATTTATCCTGGAAGTTGATGCCAGTTATGGGGGACTGGGAGCAGTCCTCTCCCAGGAGCAGGAAGGTAATGTGCGACCTATCGCGTATGCTAGTCATAGTCTGAGGCCCACTGAGCGCAATATGTCTAACTATAGCTGCATGAAGCTAGAGTTTTTGGTGCTCAAGTGGGCCATGACTGAAAAATTTAGAGAATACTTGTTGGGCAGTCAGTGTGTGATTTTTATGGATAACAATCCTCTTAGCCACCTGTCGACTGCAAAACTTGGAGCCACAGAGCAGCGTTGGGCTGCCCAGCTTGCTGCGTTTGATTTTGAGATTCATTACAGATCAGGGAAAAGTAATAAGAGCACGGATGCCCTTTCCAGACAGAATCCGTTGGAGGAGAGGACGATGGTTGGACTTGGTCCAGGGACAACACTGCATCATTGCATCAGGTTGTGGTGGCAGAGCCACTATTGCAGATACAACAAGCATTGATTGCTACTTTGCCTAGCTATTCTCTTGCTGACTTTGGTTTATTGCAGGCAGGGGATCCTGTCATTGCTGAGATATTGCCGTTCTGGAGACAGAAGGCTTGCCCTGGGCTGGAGGAATGACAGCGGATGTCTACTCAGGCCTTGACGCTACTCCGCCAATGGGATCGCTTGGTGGAAAATAATGGGGTGCTTTATCGTAGGATCCAGCACACCTTTTCATCCAGCCGGAAACAGCCAGTGTGAGCGTTTTAACCGGACCCTGCACACTTTATTGCGTGCTCTGCCAGTTTCCAGGAAGAGGAACTGGGTTGCGTGTCTACCCCAGGTGCTCTTTTGTTACAACACCACCCCTCATCAATCCATGGGTGAGTCACCATATTTTTTAATGTTTGGTCAGAAACCACAGTTGCCCGTGGATTTTTTGTTAGATAGGGTGAAAGAGCCAGTGGCAGGCAGTGTGCATGAATGGATCCGGGAACATCAGACTAGGCTGTACTTGGCTTTTGAAGGTGCATGAGCGCAGTTGCAGGTTATGGCGAATAGATGTAAGGAAATATACGACCAGCGTGTCCGAGATGCACCACTGGTGGAAGGTCAGTTGGTATACCTTCGGGATCATGGCATCATGGGTTGCCACAAGATCCAGGACCTTTGGAGTCTGGTAGTGTATCAGGTGGTGCGGGTGCCTCGGGAGGGTGGTGCAGTCTATTCAATTGCACCTGTGGATGACCCGAGTAAGGTAAAGACTGTACACCGTTCGCTGCTTAAAGGGAGAACCCAAAGGCATTCCTCCAGGTTGTGCACCTCCTGAAGAGCGTGTTGAACCTTTGGAAGAGTCAGCACAAGAGGAGGAGGTAGATATGGTGGCTGTGGTACCTGGAAGAGGTCAGACTGCACCGAGTGTTGAGACCAGCACAGTAGTTATGCCTGTGCAAACCAGTCCCCAGTTAGGGCAGGGGCTTCCAGATCCAGTTCATATGAAACCAGAAAATACTCTTGAGTCTGGGGTGGTAGATGTATGTCCCGCATCTGAATTGGCTCCTTTGTTAGTGGAGCAGTCTGGGTCAGGTAAGACCTTGGTGCGACAGACGGGGCGAGTAACTGCTGGCCACCACTCTAATCTTCATCATCTCCCTCGGGCAGACTACTTCTACTTCTGTATCTAACTCTGTGACTGCTATGTTTAGGCCTTGGAATTGACTCCTGTGGTGCCATTAGGTTTGTCCATCGTCGGGACGGCGATGCAAAAGTGGTGATTGTGGTGAGATGCTGTTATTCATCTTTTCCGCTCTAGGCAGTGTGATATTTATGCCCTTTTGGCATTCATTATTGGGCCTCATTTAGGAGGCATATAAAAAGACGTCACTAGGTCAGCTAGGTGGTGCGTAACTTGTTCAGCCGATCGCTGCTTCCGGGATTCTGCTGCCCGGCTTCTGGGATTTTGCTGCTGTGCATCGGAGTGGCGTTCGCTCGGGTGTGCTTGCTGTGCCGCATAGAGTGGCTAATTATCTTTTATCGGAGTCGGATTGCCCCTCGTCAGAGAACGGATTGCTTATACCACGCTGCGTGTTTGGTGAATGCTGCTCTCCTGCTCGGTAGGCGTACTCTTTCTTTTGACTGAATAAAGATAAATGTTTTGGTAAAAACATATCCACGTCTCATTGCCTCTTTATGAGAAAAGTCGAACCTTTGTGTCCTTATTGGGCATTTCCCTGGGTAATTAAACCAGGGTGGCGTAGTCGCTATTTGTTGTGGAGATAAACCTCTGTAGAGGTGTATCATCTGGTAACCCCTTGATCCGCTAACGCATCGCCACATTACCATTTCATTTACTCTAATAGAAGATTATGCAAATTTGTGGACAGTATTTGGAAAATACCGTTGCACCAGCTTAGAATGTAACATGCTCTACTCTCCTGTTCCATGAATCTCTATGTAAAGAAGTCAGCTAATTTCTGGCCATGAAAATAGCAACTGAGCAAGTCCAGACTTACAACTGTATGCAAAATTTGGGCATCCCCAAAGTACATATTTTATTGACTTTTGAAGTAATAAGAAATAAACACAAACTATTTTAAAAATTCTACAAATGTTCATGCACATTTTCCCTTTAGGCCTTAAAGCAGCCATCTAGATGACACATTTAAATTCTAAGCAACTGTTGTAAGGACAAGGTACAAACACTCCACCATCCTCAGCCCCCACAAACACAATATAGTAACCGGCTCTTCTTCTTTCCTTTTATGGATGTAAATGATGCCAAACTGATGTTTCCTGTGAAATCGGACCCGACAGCTCAAATTATAAATCATTCACAAATCATCACTGTTTTTTTTTTTTTTTAACGCACTTGCTCAATAATTGATTTTTGTTAATTTTTAACCCCCAAAAAGGTCGATACTGCAGCTTTAAGTGCTGACTTAGTCCAACTTTTTGCACAATTTATGTTTTAAATTAAAAAAAAAAAAAATTATTATTATTTTTTTAAAGTTCATCAGATATAAAATAATGGTGCATTATTATTTGCAGAAAAAAAGTTTGCCATATAGGGGTTGTGTTTTCTTCAGTTCACTTAAAAAAATCAATAACATATGACATTTAAAAAGCAAAATAAATAATTCATAGTAGTTACTGAATATGCTTTAAGGAACATAATTTACAGTTTGGTCAGTTGCTTTCATTTGCTAATTTATTTATTAACTAATAATTGGTGGCTATCAAAAATAGTAGCTTAATTGTTTACAAACATGATAGTCCAGACATGGCAGACAAGTCCTCTAATTTTCTTATTAATGAAAAGATATTCAAATTAAAAGAGGAGAGCAGATTATTTCCCACCAGTAATTAATAGCTTGATGTCTGCACAGACACCATGCATCATGCTGGTTATGGTGGTGACCATGTATCCTAAACATTTTTTTTTTCTTTTTTTTTCCACCTTGGTTGAAATTTCTGATTACTAAATAATTTTAGCCATAGCGAACAATCATGCTTCCCTTCAGAAAGCACAAGTTGCCACTGCTAAATGCTAGACTGCAGCTGGACTGCAGAATTGCAGAAGGGTCAGTCCAGCTCAAGTTGTCCAATAATTGTAAAGTTGGTTGCTTGACCGTATTTTTTAATTTTTTTTTTTCAATTTTACTTGGTTTAACTATGATGGCCATCTTTGTGTCATGGCACACAACAAATTTTGGTTATACAACTGTTTACAAAACCTCAATATCTTCGTTCAGGATGGTCCTAGCTCCTGGGAACAAAAACTGATCCCTAGAGCACATTACAGGGTACATGGACACATAACATTTTGCACATTCTTGTTCCTTAGACTTAGAACTTAAGTCCAAATTTAATGCTCATGATTGCTCACAGTTCCACTTTTAGGGTCAGTTTATAATGGGAAGGGTTTGAGTCTCAGTCTTAATTTTATAGGGGCTACATAGGTAAGTATAGTGTGCATGCAGAAGATTATTTTTAAAATTCCCTTCACTTTTAGATTGAAAATCTCTGATGATGATCTCTAATATCAGCCAGATACGAACCTGGCTGAGTTAGTTCTGTGTTAGTTTCTGATCAAAATCCTGACTGTGGTCAGGGATAAGACAAAACGTCCCTTGCTCCTGAAAGCAGCTCCCCACCCTTCTTCAGCCAACTCCACACAAGTACAGTGTTAGAATCTGATGCACCACACACACTTGTTCAGAAGAAAAGTGTCACCTTGCTTGTCTCTGTAATGATAATTCTGCCTACTGCACCTTGTAAATGATATCCACCCATTCTCACTTTTATCTGTTTCAGTAGTAAGTCACTTTTATTGTGGCCAGCCTAAGGCACACCTGTGCAATAATCATGCTGTCTAATCAGCATCTTGATATGCCACACCTGTGAGGTGGATGGATTATCTCGGCAAAGGAGAAGTGCTCACTAACACAGATTTAGACAGATTTTTGAACAATATTTGAGAGAAATAGGCCTTTTGTGTACATAGAAAAAGTCTTAGATCTTTGAGTTCAGCTCATGAAAAATGGGGGCAAAAACAAAAGTGTTGCGTTTATAATTTTGTTCAGTATATTTTATACATTTCTAAGTCAGCTAATTCATTTTAAGTTAGGCTATTTTAGGTATTTGATTTGCTTTTTATATTGTATAAAAGGAATTACCATTGAGCTTCAAACAGTTATGTGTAGTAACTGTTATGGTAGTAACTGTTATTGTCACTGTAATTTCTTGTTTATGGTGACACTCTACCTCTAGTCTTTGTCATCAGATGTAGTCACTTTATGCTTTGATCTTCACCCTGACACTGGAGATCAGCAACAGTGATGACTATATTCATTGGTAGGATGGTGTAAATTTGTGGGTATATTGCTTGATGTTTTGGGAATCAATTCAAACAAAACTGGAAACAACCTACCAAGAACCTACAATTTCCCCAAGAAATCAGTGTGCGCATATGGCATGTTTGGAAGTAAAGCAAGCAGTGTAAGAAGCTATTAAAGCTCGTTTAAGTACTAAATGTGATTTTTCCTGGAACCTATTTGCTCCCCTGGTTACTACAGTATATTTACTTCTAGTGTTCTGCTATTTGTTTTGTGTTTTTCTCCAGGCCTTTTCTTTTTACCAGCTCATCTCTAACTCAATATATAGCAAATTTACTGCAGAAGTAATCCACTTTAGTCTGGCAAAGGTGACCCTGGTAGCAGTATGGTCAAGAAAAACTGTGTGTGGTCTATTTTCTTGCACTTATGTATATCTTTAAGGCTACAAAGTGACAGGTGTATTGCTCACCATAAAAGAGAAATGAATATTCACTGTTGCTTGCTCTGTTTATTGGCCATATTTTCTGTGAAATTCATTAGTGGTAATTTAATTGGGATTAAAAAAACAAAAACAAAACAAAACCAGAACAAGGTAGACCAACACATTCAGTAAGTAACTCTTTGAACAAAAATATGTGTAAACAAAATAAAGATTTTGTTGCACTCATGTTCAAACAGTAATTTCCATTAGAAAATAATAAACCACTTACTCTGAAATTGTGAAAGGGGATTAAGGGGAAATAATGGCATCTTTAATAGATGCACTGTTAATAGAAGAAAAGTATTTCAATAAAGCTCGTTATTCACTGTTACCAAATGATGTTTGGTTTTGTAAGGATACCAACCAAAGGATTAAGATTGATTTTATTGGATTCCATACAAATAAAAATGTGCTACTAACATGACCTCCAACTACCATAACCTTAGTAAAGGTGCAGTTGGTAGAGTCCATGTGGGGTTTTTTCAGGTACTCTGTTGGTAGGCAATGATAGGTTAGGTAGGTTGGTAGGTTATGCTAAATTGTCCCTAGGTGTGAGTATATATATATATATATATATATGTGTGTGTGTGTGTGTGTGTGTGTGTGTGCATAGTATAGTGGTCCTCTCCAGTGAGTATTTCTGCCTCACACCCAGTGTTCCCAGGATAGGCTCTGATGAGTGAATGAATTAACCAACCATGCCTCTTTTGTGCCTGTCTCACTTTCCTACAGACTTGGTTACACCTTTGTTCTGTCATTGTTGGAAAGTTTGATTGCAAACATTCTTAAACCTAATCAGTATGTAAATGACAGGATGGATTTAATACTTTAATGATGCATAAGCATTTGTGTTGTCATTTATATTGTCCACATACAGTTGTGCTCATAAATTTACATACCTCTTGCAGAATCTGCAAAATGTTAATCATTAAAAAAAGAGAGATCATTAAGACTGAATGTTGTTTTTTATTTAGTTCTGCCCTAAATAAGCTATTTCACATAACAGATGTTTACATATAGTTCACAAGACACAATAATAACTGAATTTACACAAATGAACCAACTCAAAAGTTTACATACCCTTGATTCTTAATACTGTGTGTTGTAACCTGGATGATCAATGACTGTTTTTATGTTTTGTGATAGTTGTTCATGAGTCCTTTGTTTGTCCTGAGCAGTTAAACTGCCCACTGTTCTTCAGAAAAATCCTCCAGGTCCTGCACATTCTTTGGTTTTCCAGCATCTTCTGCATATTTGACCCCTTTCCAACAGTGGCTATATGATGTTGAGATCCATCCCTTCACACTTAGGACAATTGAGGGATTCATACAAAACTATTACAGAAGGTGCAAACATTCACTGATGCTCAAGAAGGTAACACACTGCATTAAGGGCCGGGGGGTGTAAACTTTTGAACAGGATGATTGGTGTAATTTGTTGTTATTTTGTTTAAAGATCTTATTTTTTTCATTTAGTACTGCTCTTCAGAATCTACACATATATTTACATGTTCCCCCAGAAGACAAATCACAACAATTTACACCGATCATCCTTGTAACAATTTACTGTTCGGATACGGAGGAACCAGAAGGGAGGCAGGCTTAATCCACTTGTACACTTTTTATTTCTTTCTTTTTCTTTCAGTTTGTGGGTTTTTCTTTTATTTCCCAAACACACACACACACACACACACGCACAGACTGTGCCGGCATCTCTTTCTCTCTCTCTCTCGAGGCACGTGTCTCTCCTCTTTTTCTCTTCTTCCCCTCACTGCAACACAGAACACTCGTTAGTCTCATTTCCTACAGGTGTGTAAATCTTACCACCCGCTTTCTCCGGCTCCGCCCTCCATTCACAAACCGGTGCTCGACCACGCCCCCGCCTCCACAATCCTGTTCAAAAGTTTACAACCCCCTGGCTCTTAATGTATCATGTTGCCTTCTTGAGCATCAGTGAATGTTTGCACCTTTTGTAATAGTTGTGTCCCTCAGTTGTCCTCAGTGTGAAAAGCTGGATCTCAAAATCTGTAGGAAAGGGGTCAAATATGCAGAAGATGCTGGAAAACCAAATAATGTGCAGGACCTGGAGAATTTTCCTGAAGAAGAGTGGGCAGTTTAACTGCTCAGGACAAACAAGAGACTCATGAACAACTATCACAAAACAACAGTCGTTGATCATCCAGGTAACAACACACAGTATTAAGAAACAAGGGTATGTAAACTTTTGAGCTGGTTCATTTGTGCAAATTCAGTTTTTATTGTGTCCTGTGAACTATATGTAAACATATGTTATGTGAAATAACTTATTCAGGGCAGTACTAAATAAAAAACAGCAGTCAATCTTAATGATCCATCTTATTTATATATTTTAAAAATATATTAACATTTTGCACATATTGTAAATAAATAATGTAAATTTATGAGCACAACTGTATGTATATTTGATTGTGTGTGTGTATATGCCTGATATATGAATGTGGAAACAGGGATCGTTAATTTATTAATAAATGTATTATTGATGCAGCTGCTATTGATGCATAAATGTACTGGCTTAAGTGCCTGTTAATGCAGATTATATTTTTCTTTGCATTTGTTCAATGTTAATTGTGTTTGCAGTGAGTTATGTGCTCCAAGATACCTGAAGTTATATTGGGTATATTGGAAAAGTGTGCTAAGTAAACATACAGGTGAGAGAGAGACTTAATATGTATGTGTGTGTGCGTGTGTGTGTGCGTGTGTGTGTGTGTGTGTGTGCGTGTGTGTGTGTGTGTGTGTATGGTTACTGTGGTTAAACTTAGGTTTAGGTCTAGACAGCATAGTGATCCTGAAAGGGTGCACCTGATTGGTATATTTAGACCAGTGGTCTTCAACCTTTTTGAGCACCAGACCACTTTGGAAGTCAAAATTTGAACCGAGATCTTCCACACAGTATGTTAATAAAAAGAATCAAAAAGCCCACCAAGAGTAATGCCATTTTACTTTACTAACAGTAAAGCAGTTCATCTACGAGTCCAGGATTCCATAATCACAGTGACACAGTAATACAGTTCAAATATCAATAGGCAACAATAAGAACAGAAACATGTTAATACTGTTAATATATAGCCATGGGCAAAAGTTTTGAGAATGACACAAATATTAATTTTCACAAAGTCTACTTCTTCAGTGTTTTTAGATCTTTTTGTCAGATGTTACTAACTGTTACTGAAATATAATCACAAGCATTTCATAAGTGTCAATGGCTTTTATTGACAATTACATGAAGTTTATGCAAAGAGTCAATATTTGCAGTGTTGACCCTTCTTTTTCAAGACCTCTGCAATTTGCCCTGGCATGCTGTCAATCAACTTCTGGGCCACATCCTGACTGATGGCAGCCCATTCTTGCATAATCAATGCTTGGAGTTTGTCAGAGTTTGTGTGTTTTTGTTTGTCCACCCGCCTCTTGAGGATTGACCACAAATTCTCAATGGGATTAAGGTCTGGGGAGTTTCCTGGCCATGGACCCAAAATGTCGATGTTTTGTTCCCCGAGCCAGTTCGTTATCACTTTTGCCTTGTGGCAAGGTGCCCCATCATGCTGGAAAAGGCATTGTTCGTCACCAAAAAGTAGAGAAGTTGCTCTCTGAGGATGTTTTTGTACCATTCTTTATTCATGGCTGTGTTCTTAGGCAAAATTGTGAGTGAGCCCACTCCCTTGGCTGAGAAGCAACCCCACACATGAGTGGTCTCAGGATGCTTTACTGTTAGCATGACACAGGACTGATGGTAGCGCTCACCTTTTCTTCTCCAGACAAGCTTTTTTCCAGATGCCCCAAACAATCGGAAAGGGGATTCATCAGAGAAAATGACATTACCCCAGTCCTCAGCAGTCCAATCCCTGTACTTTTTGCAGAATATCAGTCTGTCCCTGATGTTTTTCCTGGAGAGAAGTGGCTTCTTTGTTGCCCTTCTTGACACCAGGCCATCCTCCAAAAGTCTTCGCCTTACTGTGCGTGCAGACGCACTCACACCTGCCTGCTGCCATTCCTGAGCAAGCTCTGCACTGGTGGTGCCCCGATCCCGCAGCTGAATCAACTTTAGGAGACGGTCCTGGCGCTTGCTGGATTTTCTTGGGCACCCTGAAGCCTTCTTCACAACAGTTGAACATCTCTCTTTGAAGGTCTTGATGATACGATAAATGGTTGATTTAGGTGCAATCTTACTAGCAGCAATATCCTTGCCTGTGAATCCCTTTTTGTGCAAAGCAATGATGGCTGCACATGTTTCCTTGCAGGTAACCATAGTTAACAGAGGAAGAACAATAATTTCAAGCACCACCCTCCTTTTAAAGCTTCCAGTCTGTTATTCTAACTCAATCAGCATGACAGAGTGATCTCCAGCCTTGTCCTTGTTAACACTCTCACCTGTGTTAACGAGAGAATCACTGACATGATGTCAGCTGGTCCTTTTGTGGAAGGGCTGAAATGCAGTGGACATGTTTTTTTGGGATTAAGTTCATTTTCATGGCAAAGAGGGACTTTGAAATTAATTGCAATTCATCTGATCACTCTTCATAACATTCTGGAGTATATGCAAATTGCCATCCTAAAAACTGAGGCAGCAGACTTTGTAAAAATTAATATTTGTGTCATTCTCAAAACTTTTGGCCACGGCTGTATGTATAATACCTTTATACCAAAGGGCGGTTGAATGCTGAAATCTGATTGTTCAGAAGGTGTGCCTTATTTTTGTTTAGGTGTCAGATGTGTGTGGTACATGATGATTTTCATTTGTGAAAAAGTATTTGTGAATACTTGAGAATCTGATCAGAAATGTCCTTGGATAACAACTCCACTCTTCTCATTACTTTTGCTGGACCAGGCGACACACTGTTAATTGCCATTTTTAATGTCGTCTTTGTTTTTAAAGACTGTGAATGTGTCAGCGGTGACAATCATCACTTCTTTTAAAAACTAGCCAGGAGATGGCTGACTGACTTCCATGTGCCCCCACCAAGGAGCAGGCCAACCAGGACAAATTCCCCTTTGCACATATTACAGAACTCAGACTCATGGTGATCTAAAAAAAAAACCAACAACAACAAAAAAACAAAAACAAAAGAGCTACCAAGTACTGAACAGGAGACATACTTCATCAAAATGAAGCTAGATTCATTAAGAATACTAGCCACCCTGTCAGCCCAACTTGTGACAGACAATATCATGTTCCCCAATCAGGCTGCTATTTCTGGTAGCAGCACCTACTAAGGATGCTAGGATTGGTAACAACAGCTGCAAGAGTGGTGCACTTTGGGATCTGTAATTGGGCTATGTAAATATTACAAGTGTGTTACCAGCCAGCAAGTATATCCTAACCCTCTTCTGCATGAATTATTACATTTACATTAAAAAAAAAAAAATTGTGGGTTTTATTACTTGAATTAATTCAAGTAGTATTACAGTTGCAATCAAAATTATTCAACCCCCATAAAATTTACAGACTTTCAGCTGTATGCAATTAAAAAATCAAACATCAACTGAAAATGCAACTTATAATGACTTCTCCAGTCTCAGAATTATTCAACCCCCCGAATAGAATCCCTCACAACAGCACAAATATGCAAAACAGGTGATGTCTGAAGCACACCTGATGCAACTAATCGAGGGCTTCATTAGTTGCACCAGGTGTGCTGGAGCTGGAACACATGAAATACCTGAACTGGCTAGGGGCAGAAAATACATGAAATACCTGGACGGGGCAGAAAAAGGAAGCTATCAAAGGCTGCAACCAGATTTCTGAGAAGGCAAGTTGTGAAAAACCCTCGAGTGACTGCAGCAAGACTTGGTGGCAACAGGCACTGAGGTTTCAGTGAGCACAGTATGGCGCGTACTAAACACAGAAGGTTTCCATGCAAGAACTCCAAGACGTACACCACTACTGACCCAAAAGCACAAGAAAAATTGGCTCAAAATCATATAAATAAGCCACAGAAGTTTTGGGATTCTGTGGTTGGATGGCTGGTTACTTTTCCAGGCTTTTGTTGCCCCCGTCCCAACTTTTTTGAGACGTGTTGCGGCTATCAAATTCAAAATTATTTTATTTTCTTTCTTAAAATGGTACATTTCCTCAGTTTAAACATTTGATATGTTTTCTATGTTCTATTGTGAATGTTAGCATCTCCCTCTCGCTGCGCTGCTAGTGGAGCAGCGCACTTCCGCATTCCACTGAGCGCATTCCATCGCGATTCATAAAAATCTGTTTCATGAACTCTGGTTTTGTTTATGTTGCCATGTGCTCTTTTGTTTTTGGTTTACGTCATGTTTCTGCCCCCGCTTCCTTATTGGTCTGTTGGTTTTGTTTCACATTATGTTTAATCCTGTGTTCTTTCATTGGTTCTCTTATTATTATGTGATTATTGTTTCCAGGTGTCGTGTGTTTGATCTTCTTTGCTTTGGATTAACCATGTTACTTAAGCCCCGTTTGTGTCCGCTTCCTCGCGGAGTATTAACCATATGTAGCTATATGTAGCGAAATGTAACTAAAAGTAGCGACGAAGCAAAGATCGAGAATTGTAGATCTTTCTATGTTTTTTGTTTACCAGGCGTTCCCTGGTTCCTGTAGATCTTTCTATGTTTTATGTTTACCAGGCGTTCCCTGGTTCCTGGATTATAGCCTCGTGACTTCTTGGAAGATTCCTCCGTGTCTTTGTTTTCCTCACGTTGACCTACCCTTAGGATTATTGTCTCATGACTTCCTGGATTTTTGCCCTGTAAGTGTTTGGATTATTGACTAGCCTGTTTGGAATACCTGCCCTGTCTTTCTTTGGAATTTTGCCTTGTTAATTTGTGATTTTTTTGTTAGACTGTCACATTTTTTTTTAATGTTCTGTTTCATTTTTATGTTCCTAATAAACTGACAACTTTCCCCTGCGAGTGCATCCTGCTTCCCTCCTTCCAGAAATGTAACAGAATACTCCGCCCCAAAAAATGGATGCAGCGGGGAAAGTGAGGGCACGCCACGCCACACCACGCCACATTTAAAATGCCTGCATACAATTAACTTTTTTTCCTCAATGGACCTTCGTTTATCCCCCTGACGACTACGACGGCTTTGCCACTTGGCCGCAATGTTTTTTTTTGCAGGCCCAAATATATTTTCTGAGTTTGGAGGACCCCAAGCCCAAAGAACAGTGGTTGGGGTTCCTCCTCTCTTGTTTGGTCGGCTCCGCTCGCCAATGGGCGGAGCTTCACCTCGCCAGTAGATCCACGAAGCTCAAGACAGTTTCGGGCTTTGTGGATCTACTGGTCCAGGTGTTCGGGAGCCCAGACTTCCAACCCAACCTCAGGACCTTTTTGGGGAAGGAACATCTGGGCGACCGACCCTGCCAGTCATTCCTGGACTTTTATGAGAGGGGGCGGGCTAACATGGTGGCCTGCACCTCTCATCCCCTGACCCAGGAGTGCCAGCTGGAGGTTAACATGGCAACCTCCAGCCCGAGCTCCAGCAGGAGGCCCAGCAGGAGGTCTCCTCAACAGAGCTGCTCCTGGAGGTAAACGTGGCAACCTCCAGCCCCGAGCTCCATCAGGAGGCCCAGCAGGAGGTCTCCTCAGCGGAGCTGCTCCTGGAGGTTAATGTGGCAACCTCCAGCCCCGAGCTCCAGCCAGATACCCAGAAGGAGGTCCCTTCAGCTGAGCTGCTCTTGGAGGTTCACAAGGAGACCTCCACTCCTGTCCTGCTCATGCCTGAGGTCCATGAGGAGACCTCCGTTCCTGTCCTGCCCCAGTCGGAGACCCAACTGGGGTGCTCCGTTCCAGTCCTGCTCACACCGGAGGTCGACGAGGAGACTTCCGCCCAAGCCACGTTCCTGCCAGAGGTTCAAGAGAAAACCTCCTCACCTGTCCTGCTCATGTCAGAGGTCCATGGGATGACCTCTTCTCAAGCCGAGTCTATGTCAGAGGTCCACAGGATGACCTATTCCCTAGCCCAGTCCATGTCAGAGGTCCACGGGATGACCTCTTCTCTAGCCCAGTCCATGTCTGAGGTCCATGGGATGACCTCCTTTCCAAGTTCTAGCCCATGTTTTAGTGCAAAATTTATTCCTAGTCCATGTCCAAGTCCATGTCCAGGTTCCTGCCCTAGTCCTAGTCCATGTCCAAGTCCATGTCCAGGTTCCTGCCCTAGTCCTAGTCCATGTCCAAGTCCATGTTCAGGTTCCTGCCCTATTCCTAGTCCATGTCCAAGTCCATGTCCAGGTTCCTGCCCTATTCCTAGTCCATGTCCAACTCCATGTCCAGGTTTCTGCCCTATTCCAAGGCCAATTTCAAATCCAGTTCCCGGTCCTGTTCCCAGTCCTGTTCTCAGTCCTGTTCCCGGGCCCATTTCCAATCCTGCTCCTGGTCCCGGTCCTGTTCCCGGTCCCATTCTCGCTCCTGGTTCCAACCCTGTTTCCAACCCTGTTCCTAGTCCAGTTTCCAACCCTATTTCCAACTCCATTTAGTCTCCAGCTCGGTTTTAGATTTAATTTCTAGTACTGTTTTTGCATTAATTCTCAGTTCGGTTGCTGAGTTAATTGCCAGCTCCGTTCCCAGCTCCGTTCCCAGCTCCGTTTTAGATTTTGTTGACGGTGCTGTCCCTAGCCTAGTTTCCTCCTCTGTCTCCTCCTCTGTCTCCTGTTACCTTCCTAGCCCTGTCTCTAGCCCTGTCGCCTGTTACCTTCCTAGCCCTGTCTCCAGCCCTGTCTCCAGCCCTGTCTCCAGCCCTGTCTCCAGCCCTGTCTCCAGCCCTGTCTCCAGCCCTGTCTCCACTTTAATTTCCAGCTCTGTTTCCAGCCCTGTCTCCACTTTAACTTCCAGCTCTGTTTCCAGCCCTGGTTCCACTTTAACTTCCAGCTCGGTTTCCAGCCGTGTCTCCAGTTTAATTTCCAGCCCTGGTTCCACTTTGATTTCCAGCTCAGGTTCGGGTTTGATTTTCAGTTCTGCTCCCAATTTAGCTTTGAGTCAGCCTTTCGGTTCTGTTCCGGCTCAGATTTTTGATTTTGTGGATGATTCTAGTTCTAGTTCAGTCTCCAGTCCAGTTCTCTATCCAGTGCTCTATCCAGTTCTCTGTCCTATTCTCTGTCCTATCCTCTGTCCAGTTTTCTGTCCTGTCCTCTGTCCCATTCCCCAGTCTGTTTCCAAGTCTGTCTCTGAGTCTGTCTCTAATCCAGGTGCCAAATCTGAGTCCAGTCCTGGTTCCAGTCCGGGTTCCAGGCCAAGCACCAGGTCATGCACAGCTCGGAGGTCCAGGCCCAGCGCCAGGTCATGCGCAGCTCGGAGGTCCAGGCCAAGCACCCGATCACGTGCAGCTCCAAGGTCCAGGCCAAGCACCAGGTCACGCACAGCTCTGAGGTTCAGTTCAAGCACCGCTCCCAGTTCTCGACCCAGTTCTCGACCAAAACTCGACACGCTCTGCTCCGGCCTCGGGACACTGCACATCGCCAGCCTCGGGTCCTGGGGGGGCAGATGTTCTAATCCTGCCCAGGGGCCCGGGTCCGCCAGAACAGTCAAAACTTTCAGCGCTTCGGGAGACATGCCTTTGGGGGGGGGAATCTGATCTCCCTCATTCCGCATTCCACTGAGCGCATTCCAGCGTGATTCATAAAAATCTCCGGACTGTTTCATGAACTCTGGTTTTGTTTATGTTGCCATGTGCTCTTTTGTTTTTGGTTTACGTCATTTCTCTGCCCCCGCTTCCTTATTGGTCTGTTGGTTTTGTTTCACGTTATGTTTACTCCCGTGTTCTTTCATTGGTTCTCCTATTATTATGTGATTATTGTTTCCAGGTGTCATGTGTTTGATCTTGTTTGCTTTGGATTAACCATGTTACTTAAGCCCCTGTTTGTGTCCGCTTCTTCGTGGAGTATTAACCATATGTAGATATATGTAGCGAAATGTAACTAAAAGTAGCGATGAAGCAAAGATCAAGAATTGTAGATCTTTCTATGTTTTTTGTTTACCAGGTGTTCCCTGGTTCCTGTAGATCTTTCTATGTTTTATGTTTACCAGGCATTCCCTGGTTCCTGGATTATAGCCTCGTGACTTCTTGGAAGATTCCTCCGTGTCTTTGTTTTCCTCACGTTGACCTAGCCTTTGGATTATTGTCTCATGACTTCCTGGATTTTTGCCCTGTAAGTGTTTGGATTATTGACTAGCCTGTTTGGAATACCTGCCCTGTCTTTCTTTGGAATTTTGCCTTGTTTATTTGTGTTTTTTTGTTAGACTGTCCCAATTTTTTTTAATGTTCTGTTTCATTTTTATGTTCCTAATAAACTGACAACCTTCCCCTGCAAGTGCATCCTGCTTCCCTCCTTCCAGAACCGTAACAGTAAATAACATATGGGTTTATGAGATTTGACTTTGAGAGTTTGGTGAAGATGGAAGCTCCCTGTAACAACTCTAAAGCAGTGGCCAAAAAAACCCTGTGCCAGCAGGGGAGATGGAAGGATGGATGAAACCAGCAGTGAATGTTTCCTTAATGTGTATATATATATATAATGTTCCTCTTAAAATGTTCTCTCAGGTGGTTAGGACTTGTTGAATCACTGCAAGAAACTAGTTCTTTAATGGTCTTTGCTTAAAAGTCTGGTCCTTAGCAGATGTTTGAGGTATCCATAGTCCATGAAGTTTTCCCACAAATATATGCCTATTGCATGCACTTTCTGATTTGATGTGGGTATTGTTACAGCATATTTTTTTTTAAGTAAACAGTTATCCGTACTCAGTTTGGCCTTTTGTCTCACATATCTATTGCACTTTTCCCCTCAACATTCACAGCCAACATAAGCAAGAAGAACTTCCATGGCTGGAAGACTTGAGTCTGGTCTCAAGACTTTTTCTGTGAGTTCTTGGACTTGGCTTGGACTTACTGGCATTAGTACTCTGACTTGTCTTGGTCTTAGGCATTGGTCTTGCTAAATATGGTCTTGGTCTCCAAGAATTTGTAAAAATATGTGTTGTCTTATCTTTTCGCATACACACAGTTTGACAAGAAGTAATTATTTCCAGTATGGCTATGCATGGGCTAGCTTGAGTTGTAACACAGGGCTCTGGGTGTAAGGGGGCACCCAATTTGATCAAAACCTATGAATAAATATTTACACCCGATTTGCTTCGCTGTAGGTCATATTTGGCTTGTGTGTATTGGTTTTAATTTTGACAGAGGGAAGGAATGCAGATGCAAAGGCAGTCAAGTGGGTTTTTGATATTAGCTAGCTAATTGTCATAATGTCTGACAATAGAAAATATGATGGTAAAACACAAAAAAGGGGGGAACAAGGGCATTGTGTCTCTTTTACTGTGGTAAATTTAGTTTCATATTCAGACATTGGGATTTTCTGGACAATACCACACAAATGTTACCTGACCATACCACTCATATGTGCTTTTGGAACATCCCATTCCAGATATAATCCATCCTTTGCTGTTATTTAAACTTCCACTCTTCTGGGAAGGCTTTCCACTAGATTTTGGAGCATGGCTGTGGGGTTTTGCTTATTCAGACACGAGAGCATTGATGTTGGGCAAGAAGGCCTGGGGCTTTCTAGCTTTCCAATTCATCCCAAAGGTGTTCAGTGTGGTTGAGGTCAGGGCTCTGTCCAGTCAGGGTTGGGCCAAATATATAAATATAGTATCCATGGCTGAATACTCAGTACTCTCTCTTAAATGGAATCAGCAACACTACTTGAAAAGGGTAACATTCAGATTATTTTAGAATACTTTTAGAATATATATTTTAAAGGTACAGTTGGAAGAACTATGATTTGTGTTAAGTAATCTTATTTTGCACACACACACAAACAAATGTATGTCCAGTTTAAAAATACATATAACCCATAACTGGCATCATTCTTTGTCAAATGCAGCTGACATCAAAGTTTCATGTAGTCAGAGAAAACAAATTACAAATCACTCCGTTAGAAAATGCCTCAAAGCTAAGCAGTAGAGGCAACTTTTCCTACTCAATTTTAATTGCTTTAGTTCTATTGTAGGCTAATGGAAATAGCATAGGACTCCTAATTGTGCACATGCACACATATACACACAAGTCAAACACATACAGGGACTGAAAGAAATAGCTTAAATAACCGCTAACTGCAAGAACAGTTTTATAAACTCTTACCAGGAATTATAAGGCACCGGACTTAAAAATGTAAAAATGAAATGCTAGTTTGCTAGCAGCCTTGGCTACAGTCACCTCTGAAAGTAAAGAACAGCAGGGCCAATTCTATTGTTTTCACTATACACTGAAGACATTTGGGTTTCAGATCAAAATCAGATCAGAGACGACAGATCAGAATTTCAGCTTTCATTTCCCCATAGGTACATCTAGATGTGTTAAACAACTTAGAACATGGCACCTTTTGTTTAAACACACCCATTTTTTTCAAGTGATCAAAATATTGGAACATGTGACTGGTGCATGTTTCTTGCTGCCCAGGTGTGCCCTGTTAAATTGATTGTTTAAATAATTAATAGCTCTGAACATCAACTCTTGCTGGCTCTCACTGAACATATTCCAGGAGCCCTATTCAGTGTTCCTTGCCACCTATGCAAATTGCTGGATGGTTACACACTTGCATTTTGGAATGTGTTCATAAACCTTATGCTCTTGGTGTCATATGGGGACCTAATGGGGACCACTTTTCAGACAAAAAAAACACAATGAAGGCTGCTGGGTTTTGCTGCAAAAGTAAGAAGCAAGTGCGAAAGTCAAAGTCTCCAGAAGAACTGTGCCTGGTTCTGCAAGATGCTCAATAAAACTTACCAGCCTTTATTTGTCACAAATACATTACAGCAACATGAAATTCTTTTCTTCGCATATCTCAGCTTATTAGGAAGCTGGGGTCAGAGTGCAGGGTCAGCCATGATACAGTGCCCCCGGAGCAGATATGGTTAAGGGCCTTGCTCAAGGGTGGCAGTTTGGCAGTGTTGGGGCTTGAACCCTGACCTTCTTAACAGTAACCCAGAGCCATTGTACTACCCATTGTAGGAAGTGTAGAGATATTCCAACAGAACGGGAGAGAAAATGCTGTTGTAAGGATCCAGCTAATTATATTAGTCTGTTATTACACTTCTCCCAGTACAGCCATAAAGAATGTTACTTGTGTATGAGTTACAAAATAGCCTCACTGAAGTAATTTTTAATTAATCCACATTCATAAATAGTGTATTTTAAGTGTATTTTTAATTATACACTTATGCACTTATAAACTTATACACCTGTTAGACTGATGCCATGACAGTCGTCATATTAATTTCGTGGCTGACCACCACACAAATTCATAGTCAGTACCAGGAGGATGTTACAGTCTTAGGTGGAGGAAGAGAGCATGGAGACAACAGCAGAGAGTTCTTTTATGCAGCATATAACCAGTTTTGTATTCCCAGCTGCTGTGTATAGAAAATCAGGGACAAGACCCCTGATAACCACGAACAATACACTGGATTTATCCATGACCTGTAAGTGTTGCATTTCACATTTTGTCTTTTCCCCTTGTTCTTTTGTATTTCTAAGGTAAAAACATTTGTTGAATTAATGTTTTATTGCAACTGCTTACCCAAAACACAGAAGAAACAAAAAAAGACAATAAAAAAGAAACAATAAAAGATCAGATTAAAAAGCTGCTTCTCACTGTCACTTTCTTTCTATCAGTGGAATAAACATATCAAAATGTATGACTTAAATACACCAATCAGCCATACCAATAAAACCAGTGATAGGTGAGGTGAATAATATTGATTATCTCATTACAATGGCACCTGTCAAGGGGTGGGATATATTAAGCAGCAAGTGAACAGTTAGTTCTCGAAGTTGATGTGTTAGAATCAGGAAAAATGGGCAAGCTAAGGATCTGAGAGACTTTGACAAGGGCCAAATTGTGATGGCTAGACGACTGGGTCAGAGCATCTCTAAAATGGCAGGTCTTGTGGGGTGTTCCCAGTATGCAGTGGTTAGTACCTACCAAAATTGGTCCAAGGAAGGACAACCGGTAAACCAGTGACAGGGTCATAGGCTCCCAAGGCTAACTGATGCGCGTGGGGAGCAAAGGCTAGCCGATCTGGTCTGATCCCACAGAAGAGCTACTGTAGCACAAATTGCTAGAAAAAGTTAATGCTGGCTATGATAGAACGGTGTCAGAACACAGTGCATCACAGCTTGCTGCGTATGGGGCTGCGTAGCTGCAGACCAGTCAGAGTGCCCATGCTGATCTCAGTCCATCGCCAAAAACACTTACAATGGGCATGTGAGCATCAGGACTGGACCATGGAGCAATGGAAGAAGGTGGCCCAGTCTGATGAATCACATTTTCTTTTACATCATGTGGACAGCTGGGTGTGTATGCGTCGCTTACCTGGCGAAGAGATGGCACCAGGAAGCACTATGGGAAGCGTGATGATATTGGAAATGTTCTGCTGGGAAATCTTGGGCCCTGGCATTAATGTGGATGTTACTTTGACACGTACCACCAGGTTAGCATAGCATGCTAATTAATTTCAGAAACTCTAACAAACAATTATGCAATATAACATTCACACTTTCCCTCAGGAAATAAATCCTCACAGCCTCAGTAAGGAAAGAATTGTTTTCACTAACTACTTAAAAAGTGCACATCTCTGCAAAAAAGTGAGAATAGTATGTAACTGTAGAACAGTAAGAAACAGTTGAATAGTAAGGAACTACAGGATAATGAAAGTACACTAGTAAGAATAATAATGAACAGCATAATATGGAAGTCTCAAATTGTTAACTGCACATTACATTTCACACTGTTTTTATTAAGAAGTAGTTGATGAAGCCAAAAGCTTAACTAGCTTGTTTTTGGATTTACCCATCTGTTCCACCTTTTTTTTTCTTTTTTGGGCCCACCCCAAAAAAAAAAAGACTTTGGGGGACCATTTAGACTTTATTTATTTTACGTTTTTCAGGTTTTCAGATGTGTTGTACTCTGTATTTAAAGGTTAGTATAGGTGAGTGGTGGGTGTAGGACATAGAGAGGATAGACAAGACATGACAGAGATAAGACAGGACAAGACAAGACAAGACAGTAGGCGTGATTGGGTTTGGTTATCAAAGCAATAGGTTGGGGGGGGTATGGGTGTGAAGTATGGGGAGGGTGTGCAAAGGAGTAAATATTTGAGATGTTAAAAGTAAGTTAAGTAATATGTGTAGCACCAACTTTGAATACTGTGAATGTTATACGCATATGTGCATGTAGTTTAGCTATGTGTATTTGTTTGTGATATGTGGTATGGCTTTGGTTATGAGGTTAGTCTGTAGAAGCTGTATTGTTTGTTATTGCAAGGTGGTATCCTAGTGTATTTAGGTGATCAGTGGTGTCCAAGTAGAGTTAAATTTGATAGTTTTATTTTTGATTGAGGCAGAGTTTTTCCATTGTAATATAGTCGATTATTAGGTTTTTCCAATTTTCTTTGATTTCCAATTTGTTAGTATCGGTTTTCTTGGCAATGGTTAGCGCTGTAAGGAGGACTATTGCATTTTCCTTTGAAATCTTGATCCCAGATGTATCTCTAAGTAGGCAGAGTGAGGGGGAAAGTGGTATGGTGGTATTTAGAATATAAGATATTTCGTCAGTGATTTGTTTCCAGAAGTGCTTAACTGGTGTGCAGTCCCATATGGCATGTATGTAATTGTCTGGTTTATTTTGTGTGCACTGTGTGCAGATGTCTAATTCCTCAAAGCCCATTCTATACATCCTATGTCCGGTGTAATGAGTTCTATGGATTATTTTGTATTGTATCAGATGGAGACTAGTGTTGTTAGCTATGAGGGACATGTTCTGTAATATCTGTTGCCAAAAGTCTTCTCTAGGTGTGATTGCTAAGTCGTCTTCCCATTTTTTTTTTTTTTTTTTTTTTACAAAGTATGGCAATTGAAGAGTTGGATTTAGATATTATTTTATATATTTTGGATAAGACTTTAGTTGGTGGTGATATATTTAGTAGTTCTGATACTATATATATTGGAGTTGGTTACTGAAGTAATATTGTTCAAAGTTCAGGGCATCAAGTCCTCCCTGATATTTAGGTCTTTGTAAAGTGGTTAGTTTGATTCTTGGAGGTTTTGTTTTTCCAGCACAATTTAGAGATACAGGAGTTGAGTGATTTGAACCAGGAGGTTGAACTGGGATCATTGAAAATAAGTAATTAATTTTGGTTAGTATCACCATTTTTATGGATGCTATTCTGCCACTTAGAGGGAGGGGGAGGTTTATCCAGTGTTGGATATCATTATTTATGGTATTCAATAGAGGGATAAAATTGAGCTTATGCAGGTCTGACAGCTTGGTGGAGATTTTGACACCAAGACAGGTGATGTCAGTGCTTATGGGGATAGGTAGTGATTGTAATGTAGTTTCGGGGTGTTTCATGTTGAGAGGGAGAATAGATGATTTGTTCCAGTTAATTGAATAATTGGAAAGTTTGGAATATTTTTAGATTGTGTGAATAGTTTCGAATATGATATTGTCAGCATATAAGCTGATTTTGTGTTCTGTGTTTGCTGTCTGGATCCCATTAATATTTATATTTTGTCTTATTGTTGCGGCTAATGGTTCTATAAAGATGGCAAATAGGGATGGAGTGAGTGGGCATCATTGTCTAGTGCCTCTTTTCAGTGTGAAACTTTGTGATATTAGTCTGTTAGTGATAACTGTGGCCTTTGGTGATGTGTAGAGTATTTTTATCCAATGAATAAATGATTCACCGAAACCTAATTCATGAAGTGTAAGAAATTTCTAAGAAAAGTGAGTAGTAAAATTTCCAGTTTACTTTGTCAAAGGCTTTCTCTGTGTCAAGTGTTACTATTGCTGATTCTAGATTTTTATGTGATGTGCAATGTATCAGGTTAAGGAGTCTGCGCATGTTAGTGGTTGACTGTCTGTTTTTAATAAATCCAGTTTGATCTGGGTTGATTATTAAAGGGATAATTGTTTCAATTCTATTAGCTAGGGTCTTGCTTATTATTTTTGTCTCTGTGTTGATCAGTGATAAAGGGCGGTAACTAGAGGGTAAAGTGGGGTCTTTGTTGGGTTTTAGGTGAAGTGATATACTGGTGGTATTCATTTCTGTCTGCAGTGTCATATTCTGTTTAATTTCGGATACTAATCTGTTGAATAGTGGTGCCAGGATAATCCAGAACTGTTTATAGAATTCAGCCGGAAAACCGTCAGGACCTGGTACTTTATTATTAGGCATGTTGTTAAGGGCGTTATAGATCTCTTCTGGTTCTATTGGTTTATCCATGGAAATTGCTTGTTCTTCAGTTAGTTTTGGTAGTTTGATATTATTTAGGAATTTATTAATGTCTTCTGTGTCTGGATGTGCAGGTGATGAGTATAGGTTTTGAAAGAATGCTCTAAAAGTATTATTGATTCACTTTGGAGTTTGTATGGTCTTTCCTGCTGAGTTCTTGATAGTTGGGATTGTTGTTTTTTCTTTATTTTGTTTTATGAGGATTGCTAGGAATTTTCCGGATTTATTTATTTTCATGTCCAAGTCTTTGTATTAGGAATTGGGTTTTTTCATTTATGAGGTCATTATATTCTAGTTTGAGTTTTCTTAATTCCGTTTCTGTACTTTCTGTGGGGTCGGTTGCCATTAAACGCTCTAATTCCCTAATCTTTTGTTCTAACTTATTTTCATTTTCAGTGTTTTTCTTTTTCTTATATGATGCATAGGATATTATTTTTCCTCTGAGAATGGCTTTCCCTGTTTCCCATAGTAGCGTTGGTGGGGTTTCTTGTGAATCATTTATTTCTATGAAGGATGCCCATTCTCTTTTGATAAAGCTATCAAATTCCAGATCTCTGAGCAGTGATGTGTTAAAGCGCCATCTAAATCTTATCTTATGAAGGTGACTTCTATTCCAGGTGAAAGATACAGGGGCATGATCACTAATTGTAATAGAATGAATTTGTGTGATTGATATAGCTGTTATTATTGAGTTGCTGAGGCTACCCACCCCTGAGCAGCCACACTTTGTCCCCCTCACGGTGGGAGACGTCCATCAGCAGCTCAGGAGGTGCAACACTGGCAAGGCCCCCGGGCTGCTTAAGAACTGTGCCCTGGAGCTTTCTCCTGTTCTCCATTCACTCTTCAAAGAGTCACTACAGACAGCAACTGTCCCTACCATCTGGAAAACAGCCACCATTATCCCTGTCCCCAAGAAACCCCATCCCTCTGAATTGAATCATTACAGACCAGTAGCACTTACTTCCATAATAGCAAAATGCCTTGAGAAACTGGTACTGAATATCATCCTCCTGGTCATCTGCCCAAAGCTGGATCCTTACCAGTTTGCCTACAAGGCTAAAAGAAGAACAGATGATGCTGTTGCATGCCTCCTTCATACTCTCCTTCAACATCTGGAGTCCCCTGGCTATTGTGCCAGGATTCTTTTTATAGACATCAGCTCCGCGTTCAATACGATTCAATGCCACACCATGATAACCAAACTCCACCATCTTCACGTGCCACCTCTCTTCATTCACTGGATTTATAATTTCCTCAGTGACAGACCACAGGCAGTAAGGGTGGGTAGTATTACATCTACCACCATTACTATCAACACCGGAGCCCCTCAAGGCTGCGTCCTCAGTCCTTTTCTTTACACATTGTATAGTAATGACTGCCGCTGGCCCCTCCCCCATCACAAAATACTTCAAATACTCGGATGACACAGGCATACACGCTCTCCTCACTGGCACGGAATCAGTTACAGCATATCACCAATCTGTTGCCCATTTCACCCAATGGTGTACAGACAGTCATCTCCTCCTCAACGTTATCAAAACAAAGGAACTCATCCTGGACACACGCCAAAAATTCTTCACCCCTCACTGCCCTATCTCCATCAATGGCCAGTCAGTAGAAATTGTCGACAGTTTCAGGTACCTTGGCATTATTTTGGACAATAAATTGAGTTTTGATCACCACATCACAGACATCCACAGAGGCTGCCAACAAAGACTCTCTCAGTCAAACCACACCTCCTGCTTCTCTTGTACCATAGTATCATTGAACCCATCCTCCTCTACTGTGCCACCTGCTATTTCACTATGCTCTTTTTTACCAATAGAAATAAGCTCCTTAAAATCGCTAACACTTCCTCAAAAATTATTGGTCTTCCCACTCCCAACATGTCGGCTCTCATTGACACTGCTACCATCCATAGAGCAAACACCATAATACAAAATCCCAGCCACCCTCTCAACTCATATTTGACCCTTCTTCCCTCAGGCCATAGATACAGACAGTTACCCCATGAAAAAATCACGCTTTGGGAAAAGTTTTTTACTCTCAGCTATAAGAGCATTAAATTCACAGAATGCATAATTTTTAAATTCATACTGTTTTGTTGCTGTTGCCATTTTTGTGTAATATGTATATTTATGTGTATAATATGTGTATACAGTATCTCACAAAAGTGAGTACACCCCTCACATTTCTGTAAATATTTTATTATATCTTTTCATGAGACAACTCTGAAAAAATGACACTTTCTCAAACGGAAGGTGGAGGAGCGCAAGGTCTCTAACATCCACCAGCTCTGTGATGTCATCATGGAGGAGTGGAAGAGGACTCCAGTGGCAGCCTGTGAAGCTCTGGTGAACTCCATGCCCAACAGAGTTAAGGCAGTGCTGGAAAATAATGGTGGCCACACAAAATATTGACACTTTGGGCCCAATTTGGACATTTTCACTTAGGGGTGTACTCACTTTTGTTGCCAGCGGTTTAGACATTAATGGCTGTGTGTTGAGTTATTTTGAGGGGACAGCAAATTTACACTGTTATACAAGCTGTACACTCACTACTTTACATTGTAGCAAAGTGTCATTTCTTCAGTGTTGTCCCATGAAAAGATATAATAAAATATTTACAAAAATGTGAGGGGTGTACTCACTTTTGTGAGATACTGTATGTGTATGTTGTGCAGTATGTGCATATTATATGTGCTGAGTGCTGCTCCTGGTAAACAAATTTCCTCTATCAAGGACAATAAAGAATGAATTTGAATCTGAATGGTTTCTTTCATTTGTTTGTTTTCTTTGGTCACTGGTGAGAGCTGTGTCGTGAGTTCGCTAACGGATAGGAGTAGTGTTTTATTTTCTCTTGTTAGCACTGCGACTTGCTCCTGACTGAACTCCAGGCTTTCATGTATTGCCTGGAATTCTTTGTGTAAAACTTCAACCAGTGACAGTCTTGCACCAAGTCCTGACAGTTTACTATCGATGGAGTGTAAAATGTCACTAACCTCTGCACAGCATGGTGAAATTTGGTGGTCTTCGGCTTCTTTTGGTGAGCTGGATGGCCGTGGACACTTGGGTAGGTGTTATGGCATGTTTGCCTTTGGCTTTGTCGCCGATTTTTTGCTTTTTCAAGTTGATATAGGTGTAGTAGTAGTAGTAGTATTAAATAAATTCCTCAAGTTCTTCCAGGTCATCGGAGAGAGATATTGTTGGGCTTTGACGATGTAAAATTTTATGTTTTCCATTGCTTGGTGCTGTTGCTATGGCTGAAAAACTAGCAGCAGAAAGACGCAATGTTGTTTCTCGCACTTCGTCTCAAGGGAGTATGCTCAGTGCGACATACATCAGAGGCGTTTCTCAGAGAGCATATTTTGTGATGCCCATCTGTTCCACCTGATGCCTCAATGTTGGACAATGATGGAGCATGTGACGATAATTTTTTTGTTGTTGTTGTTTGGTTTATGAAGGACTTGACAGCAATCGTTAAAACAGCAATTTCAGAATTTGTTAACAATAGTGAATATCATGCAGCTATAAGCTGTATACAGCTAGAAGACAATCATCAACAGAGGGCTACAGTACTACTCTCCCATCATCAGGTGTCAATTTATTGCACTAGGAAATTTATGACATACAATTACAAAGTGCAACTATCCAGTGTGTAATTATTTCATCCAAGTACTCTTCTTGGTAGAGTGGTGTGTATGCCAGAGCAGGCTTCAAATTCCTGTTTCTCCTGTGTGTGGGCTGATAGCATTTTATCCTGACCTGTGATTTTGCCCACTAGAGCATTCAACTACTTGACAGCCAAGTTATAACACTATAACTGTCACTACCAATGGTAGCTAGTTTGGCTGTGTAGGAGTTTATCTAGAATTAAATACATTCCTTTGAAGGTGGTTCACCCCACATATAATCCAACCATTTTTTTATCAAAAGAAGACTATTTAAGGAAGATTATTTAATTGTAATAAACATTCAAGACAGTAATATATGTCACTAAAACAAGAAGTTTAATTTAACACATAAATAAACAATGAACAAGATAACAAGAATCAGAGACTCAAAGCAATAATATCATAAACAAAGACACAGAGAAATAGGCTCTGAGGGTGAAAGACAAGCTCATGGGAAACCACAAGATTTAGGATTAGTGAGGATTGGTTAAATAGTCAATGGTCAATGAGGTCTAGGTGTTGGTACTCAAAGGGAGTCTACCCTCTGTGGCATTAATTTAAGTCATTTTATATTTATTATAAATCTATTATTATTATTAAATATAAATGGACTAATATAAAAAAGACAAACCACTGATATGTTAAAAAAAAAAAAACATAATAATTTGAAATTATTATTTGAAATTTGAAATTAAAGCTTCTGAACAAAGTTGGTTGCATATTGATGGGAGGATACTAAATTGAATCATATTGTAGCTTATCATAGAAGATTCAGTAGTATTATCAAATATCAAATCAATGCCTTATTAATCAAAATCAGAATGCATCATATTGTAGAAGATTCAGTGGTATTGTCAAATATTGAATCGTTACCTTAAAAATGGAAACTGTATAATGTGTGGAAGCCTGCAATTTACACCCCTACTTGTGACTGTGATCCCACATGGGTAGCTAAACAGGTGCATCTAAAAAAATGTGAATACCGTGGTTAATTAGCTGATTAGAGCTCTTCTCAGGTCAACATTATATTATAAATTCTATATTCTAATATTTTTTAGATACTGGATTTTTCCAGTATCTCATTTCCATGAGCTGTAAGCCGTAATCATCAAGATTAAAACAAAAAAGGCTTGAAATATTTCACTTTATGCGTAATGAATCTAGAATATATGAAAGTTCCACTTTTTGAATTAAATTACAGAAAAAAACTAAGTTTTCCAAGATATTCTAATTTTTTGAGATGCACCTGTAAAAGCGGTAAAAGAGCAGATAGATTGATAGGTTTTTTTTAATATAAGATAAGATGTACCTTTATTGATCCCCCGTAGACTAAATTCAAGTTGATACAGCAGCACAAGTAGGAGGAGTAACATCAAAGAAAATAAAATAATTTTTATATTCCCTACACAATAGAAATAATAGAAACAATAGAAAATAATAGAAACAATAAAATAGATCTGAGTGTATGAACATATGCTATAGAGTTCTACATGTGAAATATCCTTGGTATTTATATACATATGCAATATCTGTGGATTGACTGCCGGGTGTGTGTGTTTGTGAGACTCAGTCAGTGGATTAGGAGGTACTGAATTGTCCTGAAGAATTGTCCATGATAGCTTTCAGCTTCCCTCTCATCCTCTTCTCAGTCACTTCCTCCACACTGTCCAGTTCCATCCCCACCACAGAGCTGGCCTTCCTCACCAGCTTGCTCAGTTTGTTGGTACCACAAGTCCCAATGCCACCTCCCCAGCACACCACAGCAAAGAAGATAACACTGGCCACCACAGACTGGTAAAACATCAGTAGGAGCCTAGTGCACACATTAAAGGACAGTGTAAATATACAATGGTGTCAATATCTTTGACAGAAATTCTGGGTTCAGTGGCAGCATGACATGTCCCCAATACATAGAGTGCATGCTGACTGATACCTGCATTTTTTTTTTTCGAGCCATCTGGCTGTAGCCAAAAAAACAAAACAAAAAAAACAAAAACCCCTGAAAGCCATATAGCCGTATTTAGTCTTAAGTCCAGATCCCACTGCAGGATCATAGTATTGTGTTGGTAGTCAGACATATAAGTATGAACGAGTTTATCCAAGCTATCCACCAGTTCCCAGTGCTTACATAATGCTACCACGTATGCCTTAAATACAGAGTCAGAAAAAGATGCATGTAGCTAGACTCTACAAAAAAATGGTTTGTAACACATCCTGCTTATAGGTGTCTGCAATGCTGCCAGGTACACCTTTGCAGGAAACCCCAAAAAGATGCTTTTAGCTGACTCTAGAAAAAAAAACACTGGGCAAGAAAAGATGCTAAGTGTTTCACACCATAAGGTTGCTCCCTGGTGTTAGACAAATAGTTTTAAGATGTGTGGCCCAAGGCTTTTGTCTCTGCCCTGTCCATGAACCACAGTGAATTATCTGTCGATTCTTAAACAGATCAACTTCTGCTTTTCTGTAGCTGTATTAGCTCCTTGTAAATTTGCCAATCCCAGGGCACAGGACTATTGTGAGATATTTTGTCTGTTGTCTGTGTAGCGTATGACGATGCTCAAACTGATTTCTGAATTAACCCAGACGGAACATAGAAAATTTCGTCACTCAGGTGACCGAGAATAACCCCGAGAGGCCTCCTGAGGCCAGATGCCCTTTGGAATGCAAAAGTCTCTTTGGAACCCACACAGGACTTACCCCTGCAATAAAAGAAACCTTTGATGACTGAACGCCTGGGAAACTTCACGATTAGTTTGTCAGCAGGGGTCCACCAAAACTCCGACCAAGGGCCTGTAAATCTCTGATCTAATCTCTGTTTACGACCACATGATTTAGCCTCAAAGTCACAAAAGCCAGAGGAGGAAATGTCCTCCCTAAGGTCACCCTGAGGTGACCAAGGCCCGGTGGGACATTAGAAGAACGCCAGCCCCCTCTTCTGGACATACACCCGTGCATGCACACACACACACACACACACAAGCTTACCTTACACACACAATGGAGAAATCTCTCTCTTTTCAATGTAACGTGTAATTATATGTAATTATTCGATGTCTAAATAGTGTGATGTTATCTTGTTTACATATATTGTGTGTTTATGTAACTAACCTTAATGACTTTAGATAGTTTTAATTTAGCATATCATTTTAAATGTCTGTAACCATGTTTTATTTGTAATATTCTTTACAAGTCCATCGAATTTGGTATGTAGTTAATCGTCTCAAGATACCCGGATTGATTATGCATATCATATTGCAGTGGGATACATTATTTCATGTTTTCTCTTAATTTCATTTATAACACGGTATAAACCAGCTCCTCCCTGGACATTTAAATTAGAGTCCGAGACCAGACAAACAGAGTTCATCCGGACATGCAAACCCAACTTCCTGATTGGCCCATAGCCCAAAGAGGCGTGTGCGTTGGTGTTGTCTTTAAAACAACACCACACTCTTCTTCATGTTGAGTTAGAGTCCACTTCTCAGTCTCTTTAACTTCACTTCTACACTCTTCCGGTTTCTCTCCCCTGGGGCCACGTGCCCCGGGAAGAGGAAGCCAGAATCTCTCTCTCCCGGACAAAGGATGCAACTGCCTCACGGCTCACTCCTTTTCAAACGGCGCAACAAACCAGCGAACTCTACACGACCTCGCGCAAACTTACAACCCCGAGGCTATGCAAGTATAGTTAATGAACCTATATCTGCGTTTAAGATTGGACCCCTGTTTACAGGAGAATTAAGTTCATGCTGGTTTTGGAAAAGGCTAATTAGTTGTGTTTCTGTCTGCTTCCCTTTTATTTCATTTCTTTCACTCTATACCTTTTCTTTCCTTGTATATAGATTTACATATGTATGTTTTGCTTAGAGTTAGTCGTGTGTATCCATAGTTACATCTAGTTATTAAAATCTATTATCTCACACTTGATTTTCTCTGTTTTGGTCACGTGATGAGTCATTTAAACGCTGCGATCTCGATTACCTGCTCTAATCTTTAATAACAATCTTCGTGAGTTAATTCTTCCTGGCCAGAAGGATAAACTCACTCTTTAGAGTTCATAAAGCTGATCTAGGCCACATACATAGTCATAATTAATTATAATCCGTTGTAGTTAATTATCTATATGTATATGTGCACATACATGAATTCTCTTTCATGGCTGATGTATATTTATAACTGGTCACAACACGCGTTGATTAGATATATAGATATATTTCACGCCAGTCGAGCTAATTCCTTATATAAATTGGAGAATACATTTAAATGTGTTAAACATCTTTTTTTATTTGTTACATAAATTGTAACTGGTGGAGAATAATTTTAAACGTTGCAGATTCATCTAAGTTACTACACATTCTGGTAGATAATGCGATTCTGTTTCGTTTCATGTTTAAAGTTGATCCATTACATTATTCTGGTGGAATAGAATAATGCTAGTAATGCTTTTGATTCGTTACATCTGACAGCTCTTAAGGCAGAGTGGTCCACAGTAGTATGTGACCCCCATAGGGGTTTTCGAAATGTTGCTGAAAATTATATACTCTATTGTTCAGTCATCCCACCAATGAGCTCTCATAGCACATGAGACAAGCCTCATGACACTGAGCTGCACAGTCTATGATGGAGTCAAGTGCCTCTTTTTGTGATTGACCTTTCTGTCCTACTGCTTCTTTGTCTGACAAATCTGTCAAAATGCCTGTTTCTCTTGTAGTGAGTCCAGCTAGTTGTCATGGGTCTTTCATCTTTGCAGGAATATTTTAATGACTAGACGTTTCATTCACAAATGACTGGTCTTTTTCATTGAGTTGCTAAGGTAAACAAATCAGCAGTGGTCACTGGTCACTGCAATGCACTGAGTTCATTGATTCCAAGGTGGAGAATTCCATTGACTGGTCCAAATGTTAGCAGCAGGTAGTGCATGCAAGTGCTTTTTAGTAGGCTCAAGCATTGGCAGCTGTACTAAACTCGTCCATGTTTTGCACGTCACAGCATTGCATTCCCAGCCAACACACCCATGTGGGGCCCAAAGGGTTTGCACCTGGGCTGATATTTGGGGCCCACTTGGGCTACCCAATTGGGACCCAGCCAAGTTTGTCCTCAATCTCCATGGAGGCCCCACATGGGTTAGCCCAGATGGGTTGATGATGGGCCCTTGATGGGCTCCATATAGGGCCCATATGGGTAACCCAGGTTTCTCCCATCTGGAGCCTACAGGAGTCTGCCTACATGGGTTGATGATGGGACCCAGCTAGGTCTTATTATCTAGTGCTCTTATGGGCCACAATATATATATATATATATATATATATATATATATATATATATATATATATATATATATATATATATATATATATATATATATATATATATATTATAATATTATACATACCATTAAGGCCAATAAATTTTGGAAGAAAGGAGAGACCTTTTCGCTCACTCACAAAGATTCCACATTCCACAATTCCACAAATCTACACAAGGACTCACACATTCCACAATCGGCACCTACCAGGAGCAATGACTGTGGGAATTAATACATCTTTGAACAACTGCAATCATCTCTTTCCTACCATGTGTTGTTCTATTTTATTCATGTGTATCACCTTTAAGTTGCCACTAATTATTCCATTTAATCATGTATTAGTGTAGTAGCCCTAGGAGGATCATTGTGTTTTAAATATTAGTAATGTACTTTAAATATAGTCAAACATGTCTTGTTTGGTATGTGTGTGTTCATTGAGTGATTTCCTAAATCATAAGAGTAAGGAGATTTGTGTAGATTTTTCTAATATGTACATGCAAAGTTTCAGGACAAAGTTTAATAATCCACTCATCATTGAAGAGTGTGGAACCACTCATCCGCAGGGACAAGGGGCTGATTAGCATAATAGGTGGATAATCTGGCTAACACCCCGCCCAAAGACAATATTGATTGGAAGCACTCTGGACTAGCCCAGGAAGTGTTAAAATCCTAAGAACACAAGTTTTTGCACGTCGCTTGCTTCGCTCTCTCTTGCGTCTCTTGCTTCTTGGCATGCTTCGAAGGACGGGGTCGGCGGAGGGTCTCCAGAGCTAATCAACGTCGGGGAGATCAGATCACGTTTACATCGGCATGGGGACCCAGCAAGAGCCGCCGCCTGCTTTTCAAGCCTCCCACCTCCATTCCACTCAGTATTCCGATTGGTCTTCCGAGACGCCTCTCACCGACCAGACCGCTGATGACACCACGATGTAATGAGGAAATCCCTTCAACACAGCTAAGGCAAGCGCAATACCCCAGAATCTAGCTAATCTGGTGTCTATAATAAGTTGAGCCCTTCTAAAGGAAGTGAAGATAACTTAATAAGTTGATGGTTCGTTCAGATCATGGTCTGTGAAATACCATGCAACACTAGAGACTTGGAACTTTCACTCTTCATTATCACCCGTTTATGTATGCGTGTGCGTGTGTTTTATATGTTAGATTAGTTTCTATGTCATAGAGTAGTTCAATAAAGTCTAGTCTGTTCTTAAATATACGTGTTCTTATTGCTTACAAGTGTCTATTGCCTTGAATTGCGATTCTGCTACATGCTCTTAAAATAATATTTCACTATGTTTAGGATATTATTGCCGGTGGCCACGGAGGTAATATCTAATGCATAATTAATGAATACACTAGTTTCAACTTATTGCTGGACGAATAGTTGATCAGTAATACTAAATTAGTCAAATTTCCCTTTTCGAGCTGATCTGTTAATCTCTCTGACATCTTTGGAGGAGAATAAAGATAGCTCAATTTAACAACTAATTTTTACTTACGTAAAATGGTATAGAATATATCAAATTAACCCAAACAGATAGTTTTCAATACAATAATGTAGTTCTTACCTTGGGTACACTGACTGACAGCAAAGTCACCTATGGAAAATTGACAGCATAATGGCAGTGGCATGAATGGAAAAGAAGGGGTGGGGGATGGGCATTACTGCGTGAGATCTCGCAAGAACCTGCAAAAAGTTTTGCAATACAGGTGCATCTCAATAAATTAGAATGTCATGGAAAAGTTAATTTATTTCAGTAATTCAACTCAAATTGTGAAACTCGTGTATTAAATAAATTCAGTGCACACAGACTGAAGTAGTTTAAGTCTTTGGTTCTTTTAATTGTGATGATTTTGGCTCACATTTAACAAAAACCCACCAATTCACTATCTCAACAAATTAGAATATGGTGACATGCCAATCAACTAATCAACTCAAAACACCTGCAAAGGTTTCCCGAGCCTTCAAAATGGTCTCTCAGTTTGGTTCACTAGGCTACACAATCATGGGGAAGACTGCTGATCTGACAGTTGTCCAGAAGACAATCATTGACACCCTTCACAAGGAGGGTAAGCCACAAACATTCATTGCCAAAGAAGCTGGCTGTTCACAGAGTGCTGTATCCAAGCATGTTAACAGAAAGTTGAGTGGAAGGAAAAAGTGTGAAAGAAAAAGATGCACAACCAACCGAGAGAACTGCAGCATTATGAGGATTGTCAAGCAAAATTGATTCAAGGATTTGAGTGAACTTCACAAGGAATGGACTGAGGCTGGGGTCAAGGCATCAAGAGCCACCACACACAGACGTGTCAATGGCTACAGTTGTCGTATTCCTCTTGTTAAGCCACTCCTGAACCACAGACAACGTCAGAGGCATCTTATCTGGGCTAAGGAGAAGAAGAACTGGACTGTTGCCCAGTGGTCCAAAGTCCTCTTTTCAGATGAGAGCAAGTTTTCTATTTCATTTGGAAACCAAGGTCCTAGAGTCTAGAGGAAGGGTGGAGAAGCTCATAGCCCAAGTTGCTTGAAGTCCAGTGTTAAGTTTCCACAGTCTGTGATGATTTGGGCTGCAATGTCATCTGCTGGTGTTGGTCCATTGTGTTTTTTGAAAACCAAAGTCACTGCACCCATTTACCAAGAAATTTTGGAGCACTTCATGCTTCCTTCTGCTGACCAGCTTTTTGAAGATGCTGATTTCACTTTCCAGCAGGATTTGGCACCTGCCCACACTGCTAAAAGTACCAAAAGTTGGTTAAATGACGACGGTGTTGGTGTGCTTGACTGGCCAGCAAACTCACCAGACCTGAACCCCATAGAGAATCTATGGGGTATTGTCAAGAGGAAAATGAGAAACAAGAGACCAAAAAATGCAGATGAGCTGAAGGCAACTGTCAAAAGAAACCTGGGCTTCCATACCACCTCAGCAGTGCCACAAACTGATCACCTCCATGCCATGCCGAATTGAGGCAGTAATTAAAGCAAAAGGAGCCCCTACCAAGTATTGAGTACATGTACAGTAAATGAACATACTTTCCAGAAGGCCAACAATTCACTAAAAATGTTTTTTTATTGGTCTTATGAAGTATTCTAATTTGTTGAGATAGTGAATTGGTGGGTTTTTGTTAAATGTGAGCCAAAATCATCACAATTAAAAGAACCAAAGACTTAAACTACTTCAGTCTGTGTGCATTGAATTTATTTAATACACGAGTCTCACAATTTGAGTTGAATTACTGAAATAAATGAACTTTTCCACGACATTCTAATTTATTGAGATGCACCTGTATCTCACAATAGTCTTTTTTTTCAACCTTTTTTTCCCCTCTATGTCCATGGGCTCCTGATCCTTTTCAAGAGCAGAAAATTGGGTAAAATTGCATGAGTGTTGGCATTTTTAGATTTTGATTAGATTGAAGTAGCTTAACTTACCAGCTATAACATTTGAACATTAGTCCAAGTGTCAAAACAACAACATCAACAACAATAAGAACAACAACAACATTTCAAAGGTGCGTAGCTGTGTACTATCTCGGACCCATGTAATCAGCCTGTATGGTACTGATTGTGTTTGCACTTGTTTAACCCATTTGGTAAACCAAAATGGGCCCATTTGTGTTGCCCATTTTGAGCCCATGCACTCATTTCCC
This sequence comes from Cranoglanis bouderius, assembly GCA_023630585.1. Taxonomy (NCBI): domain Eukaryota; kingdom Metazoa; phylum Chordata; class Actinopteri; order Siluriformes; family Cranoglanididae; genus Cranoglanis; species Cranoglanis bouderius. The sequence goes on from CM042540.1 coordinate 21,169,091, forward strand.
ATTAGTGACCCAACTAGGAGCCACATAGGAAGCCCACCTGGGTTCACCCATGTGGGACCTATTTAGTTGACCCAAGTGGGCCCCAGATAAGATGTCCATTTTGGGCCCATGCCCACCCCTGCAGCCCATGTGTAACCCATGTGGGGCCCAAATAAACATGTTGGCTGGGTTATTGCTAACCTCTCTTGCATTTGGCTCTTGCACTTGGCCCACTTCCAACTCATTCACAGTGCATTCCAATTCAGCTGTTTACATTACTCCCTACTGCGAAAAGGCACAAGAATTATGGAACAAATTACCCCATGGCTTCCAAGCGGCACCATCCTCAGCAATCCCAATGATCCCTAGGATGATGGGGCCATCCTCAGCAGCAGCATGTGACTTCCAATTGATGAGATCTCCAACCAGAAGTAGGGCATCAGGATGGATCAGGCAGGTCCAGAGAGCAGAAGGGGTCGGGATCACTGGCATCTCAGGAGTATCGTGTAGCTCGACAGAGGGGGAGAGGGAGAGAGAGAGAGAGAAAGAGAGATGGAGAGAGAGAGAATTAGGTATGCTTATTATACTGTAATGGTTAAGGACAGTGTACTTTGCGTGAGTGAAATAGGTACTCCAGCAAGACTAGCTATAATAGCATAACTAAAAGGGAGAGCCAGAAGGTAACACTGACATGAGGGCTCCCTGGGACATAAGGCAGCCAGCCACCCCACCATCAACAAACCTGGGTGAACGCGTGAAAGTGGGGGGGCGACAGCATCAAAACATCCCAGTTCACCACAACACACTATGCCCGTGAGACCTCTAGATCTGCTCCTTTACCTAAGGAAAAACCTATTCACGAAAGGCTTGACTAAACAAATATGTTTTCAGCCTGGACTTAAACACTGAGACTGTGTCTGAGTCCCGAACACGAATTGGAAGGCTGTTTCATAACTGTGGGGCTTTGTAAGAGAAAGCTCTTCCCCCTGCTGTAGCCTTCACTATTCGAGGTACCAACAAATAGCCTGCACCTTTTGATCGAAGTAGGCATGGCGGGTCATAAAAGACCAAAAATTTGCTTAGGTACTGTGGCGCAAAGCCATTTAGTGCTTTATATGTCAATAGTAGTATTTTATAATCAATGCGAAATTTCACTGGGAGCCAATGCAGTGTGGATAAGATAGGGGTAATGGGGTCATATCTTCTAGTTCTAGTAAGGACTCTTGCAGCTGCATTCTGGACTAACTGGAGTTTGTTTATGCTCCTACTGGAACATCCAGACAGTAAGGCATTACAATAATCCAATCTAGAGGGGACGAAACCATGCACTAATTTTTTCTGCATCATGTAGTGACAATATATTTCTTATCTTAGCAATATTTCGAATCTAGCCACAGGAGGTCACAAGCCAGTGTACTTTTTGTGCTGGTCCCAAGCCCGGATAAATAGAGAGGGTTGTGTCAGGAAGGGCATCCGACGTAAAACTTTTGACAAATTCAATATGTGAATCGCTAACATGACTTCCATACCGGATCGGTTGGAAAGAGAAAATGGAAGTGAGTGAAGAGAGACTGAAGAGACTGAAGAGTCAAGCGTGGTGTTGTTTTAAAGACAACACCAACACACACACCTCTATGGGCTATGGGCCAATCAGGAAGTTGGATTTGTTGGTGGGATGACCTCTCTTTGTCTGGTCTCAGACCCTAATTTAAATGTCCAAGGAGGAGCCGGTTTATACCGTATTATATATGAAATTAAGGGAAAGCATGAAATAATGTATCCCATTGCAATATGATATGCATAATCAATCAGGGTATCGCAAGACGATTAACTACATACCAAATTCGATGGACTTGTAACGAATATTACAAGAAAAACATGGTTACAGACATTTAAAATAATATCCTAAGTTAAGACTATCTAAAATCATTAAGGTTAGGTCACATAAACACACAATATATGTAAACAAGATAACGTCACACTATTTAGACATCGAATAATTACATATAATTACACGTTACATTCGAGAGAGATTTTTCCATTGTGTGGGTAAGGTAAGCTTGTGTGTGTGTGTGTGTGTGTGCGTGCGCGTGTAGGTAGCGTGTGTGTGTGTGTGTGTGTGTGTGTGTGTGTGTGTGTAAGTGTAAGAAGGGGGGAAGGTTGGTCTAACTGGGGCCAGAGTGGTCATTAAACAGATAGGGATTTACAGCTCAAGGAGACAGAGAAATTTCATTGGTAAACCCAGGCTGATTCAGAAATCAGTTTGATACGTTCAGACATTACAAATGTTATTAGTGCTTACGCTCCACAAGTAGGTTGTGAGCAAGAGGAGAAAGACAGATACTGGAGTGAGCTTGAGGAAGTGATGCAGAGTGTTCCCAGAGGTGAGAGAGTGGTGATAGGGGCAGACTTTAATGCCATGTTGGTGAAGGGAATAGTGGGGATGAGGAAATGATGGGCAGGTTTGGTCTTCAGGTAAGGAACCCAGAAGGACAGAGGTTGGTAGACTTTGCTAAAAGTATGGAGATGGCTATGGTGAACACATACTTTCAGAAGAAGCATGAACACAGGGTGACATATAAGAGTGGTGGCAGGTGGACTATATCTTATGTAGACACTGTAATCTGATGGAGATTAGCAATTGCAAAGTAGTGGTAGGAGAGAGTGTAGCTAGACAGCATAGGATGGTGGTGTGTAAGATGACTCTGGTGGTGAGGAAGATGAAGAGAGCAAAGGCAGAGCAGAAGACAAAGTGGTGGAAGTTGGAAAAGGAAGAGTGCTGTGCAGTTTTCAGGGAGGAGTTGAGACAGGCTTTAGGTGGTCAGGAGGTGCTTCCAGATGACTGGACTACTACAGCCAAAGTGATCAGGGAGACAGGTAGGAAGGTGCTAGGTGTGTCATCTGGAAGGAGGAAAGAAGACAAGGAGACTTGGTGGTGGAATGAGGAAGTTCAGGAGAGTATCCAGAAGAAGAGGTTAGCTAGGAAGAAGTGGGACAGTGAGAGGATGGAGGAAAGTAGACAGGAATATAGGGAGATGCAGCGTGAGGTTAAGATAGAGGTGGCAAAGGCCAAACAGAAAGCTTATGAGGACATGTATGCAAGGTTAGATAGTAAGGAAGGTGAGAGGGATTTGTATCGGTTGGCGAGGCAGAGGGATAGAGATGGAAAGGATGTGCAGCAGGTTAGAGTGATTAAAGATAGAGATGGAAATGTGTTGACAGGTGACAGGAGGGTGAGGGAAAGATGGAAGAAGTACTTTGAGGAAGTGATGAATGAGGAAAATGACAGAGAGAGAAGAGTAGTAGAGGCAAATATTGTTGAGCAGGAAGTAGAAAGGATTAGCAAGGGTGAAGTTAGGAGAGCACTGAAGAGGATGAAGAGAGGAAAGGCGGTTAGTCCTGATGACATACCAGTGGAGGTATGGAAGTGTCTAGGAGAGATGGTGGTAGAGTTTTTAACTAGGTTGTTCAACGAGGTCTTAGAGAGTGAGTGGATGCCTGAGGAATGGTGGAGAAGTGTTTTGGTGCCGATTTTTAAGAACAAGGGAGATGTGCAGAGTTGTGGAAACTACAGAGGTATTAAGTTGATGAGCCATACAATGAAGTTGTGGGAAAGAGTAGTGGAAGCAAGGCTAAGGGGAGAAGTGAGCATTTGTGAGCAGCAGTATGGTTTCATGCCAAGAAAGAGCACTACAGATGCAATATTTGCTTTGAGAATGTTGATGGAGAAGTACAGAGAGGGTCAGAAAGAGCTGCATTGTGTCTTTGTAGATTTAGAGAAAGCGTATGACAGGGTGCCAAGAGAGGAGCTGTGGTATTGTATGAGGAGGTCTGGAGTGGCAGAGAAGTATGTTAGAGTGGTGCAGGATATGTATGAGAGCAGTAGGACAGTGGTAAGGTGTGCGGTAGGTGTGACAGAGGAGTTCATGGTGAAGGTGGGACTCCATCAAGGATCGGCTCTGAGCCCCTTCTTGTTTGCGGTGGTGATGGACAGGCTGACAGATGAGGTCAGACAGGAATCTCCATGGACTATGATGTTTGTGGATGACATTGTGATCTGTAGTGAGAGCAGGGAGCAGGTGGAGGAAAGTCTAGAGAGGTGGAGGTTTGCTCTGGAGAGAAGAGGAATGAAATTTAGTCGCAGCAAGTCAGAATACATGTGTGTGAATGAGAGGGATCCAAGTGGAACAGTGAGGTTACAGGGAGAAGAGGTAAAGAAGGTACAGGATTTTAAGTACTTAGGGTCAACAGTCCAGAGCAATGGGGAGTGTAGAAAAGAGGTGAAGAAGCGTGTGCAGGCAGGTTGGTATGGGTGGAGAGAAGTATCAGGTCTGTTGTGTGATAAAAGAGTACCAGCAAGAATGAAAGGAAAGGTGTACAGGACAGTAGTGAGACCAGCGATGTTGTATGGTTTGGAGACAGTTGCACTGAGGAAAAGACAGGAGGAAGAGTTAGAGGTAGCAGAGCTAAAGATGTTGAGGTTCTCTTTGGGAGTGACGAGGATGGATTGGATCAGGAATGAGTACATCAGATGGACAGCACATGTGAGATGTTTTGGAGACAAAGTTAGAGAGGCCAGGTTGAGATGGTTTGGATATGTTCAGAGGAGGGAGAGTGATTATATCGGTAAAAGGATGCTGAGGTTAGAGCTGCCAGGCAGGAGGCAGAGAGGAAGACCAAAGAGGAGGTTTATGGATGTAGTAAAGGAGGACATGAAGGTAGTCGATCTGAGAGAAGAGGATGCAGGGGATAGGGCTAGATGGAGGCAGATGATTCGCTGTGGCGACCCCTGAGGGGAACAGCCGAAAGGAAAAGAAGAAGAATCTTAGCAATATTTCTGAGGAGAAAGAAGGCTATCCTAGTAATATTATCTATGTAGGCATCAAAGGAAAGACTGGAATCAATAATCACACCAAGGTCTTTTACTGCTGCACATGATGAAACAAAAAGGCCATCCAGAGTTACTATGTAATCAAAAAACTTACTTCTAGCTGCATGTGGTCCTACTTCTGTCTTATCAGAATTTAGTAAGAGGAAGTTAATAAGCATCCACTGCCTAATGTCCTTTACACATTCCTCAACTTTATTAAACTGGTGTCTGTCATCTTGCTTTGCTGAAACTGTGTGTCATCAGCATAACAGTGGAAGCTATTTCCATGTTTACGAATAATTTGACCCAGATGTAGCATATATAAAGAAAAAAGCAGTGGGCCTAAAACAGAACCTTGCAGAATACCAAACTCTACCTCAGTATGCACAGAGAATTCACCATTTACATCTACGAACTGATAACGGTCAGTCAAATAAGACCTGAGCCAGGAAAGGGCTGTTCCCTTAATGCCAACAACGTTTTCTAGTCTATCAGCTTTATCAACCTGTCAACACACACACACACACACACACACACACACAGACAGACAGACAGATCCCTCAGCACTACTGACTTAGTGACAATTGATTTTTTTTTTTTTGATTTATTTTTTTTGATCAATTGTATCAAACGCTGCACTAAGGTCAAGCAACACAAACATGGAGACACAACCCTGATCAGAGGCCAGCAGTAGGTCATTTACCACTTTAACCAGTGCTGTCTCTGTGCTATGATGAGGCCTAAATCCTGACTGATATATTTCATGAATGTTATTCCTATTTAGGTATGAGCATAGCTGCTGTGCTACAACCTTTTCTAAGATCTTGGAGATAAAGGGGAGATTTGATATTGGCCTATAGCTGGACAATTGACACGGGTCGAGGTCAGGTTTTTTAATCAGGGGTTTGATAACTGCTAGTTTAAATGATTTAGGTACATAGCCAGTGCTAAGGGAAGAATTGATTATTTTTAGAAGGGGTTTGATTATTTCTGGAATAATCTGTTAGAAGAAACATGTAGGTAAGGGATCTAGTATACAAGCTGATGATTTTGATGAAGAAATTAATGAAATAAGTTTGGTCTCTCTAATGGGAGTAAAGCACTCAAATTGTTGATCTGATATTGCTATATTATTATCTACAGGGTTAGTTAGGCTGTCTGGTTTTAAATTAATAGTCTGAATTTTTTGTCTAATATTTTCAATTTTGCCAATAAAAAAACTCATGAAATCATCGCTGCTTTATAATGATTGTGTGCCTGTTTCTGTGGTGGTTTTATTCCTAGTTAATTTTGATATAGTATTAAATAAGAATCTAGGATTATTTTTGTTATCTTCAATTAAGGTAGAGAGATAGACTGATCTAGCAGCACTAAGAGATTTCCTATAGTTCAGGAGGCTCTACTTCCATGCTATTTGTAATACTACCAATTTGGTTTGACGCCATTTATGTTCTAATTGTTGAGTGATCTGTTTTAAGGTACGTGTGTGATCATTATACCAGGGTGCTAGGTTTTTTTCTCTAATTATTTTTCTTTTAAGTGGAGCTACGTTGTCTAACATGTAGCGGAACATTGACTCTAAGCTTTCAGTCGCCTGATCAGGTTCTATGGGATCAGACGGTGATTGAATCATAGTTGATATCTCTGGGAGGTTATTGATCAAACTCTGTGCAGTAGCTGACGTGAATGTACGTTTGACACAGTAGCATGGCAGGGTGCATATATTATGATCAATGCGCAATTTACACGAGATGAGATAATTATCTGAGATAGCTTCAGACTGCGGAAATGTGACTATATTTTCTATATTTAATCCATATGTTAGTATAATGTCAAGAGTGTGACCACCATTAGAGTAGGTCCTATTACATTCTGATTGACCCCTACTGAATCTAAAATAGACACAACCGCTGTTCTCAGAGGATCTTCCGGGTTATCACAATGAATATTAAAGTCACCAACAATTAATACTTTATCTAGAGAAACAACCAAGTTCGAGATAAAATCTGCAAATTCACCAAGGAATTCAGAATACGGCCCTGGGGGTCTGTAAATAATAATAAGTGGAATCGACTCGATAGACTTATTTTTTGTCGTTACATGTGTTATACTAGTATGAAGAACTTCAAAGGAGTTGAACTTATGGCTAGGTTTTTGTGTGACGCCTAGATTTTCATTATAAATGAGTGCGACACCTCCTCTGCCAGTTAGACGGGGCTGATGTATATATCTGTATCCAGGAGGACTGGCTTCATTTAGTGCTATGTACTCGTTTGGTTTAATCCATGTTTTTGTTAAACACATTATATTAAACTCCTGATCGGTAATGGTTTCATTAACAATAAGTGCTTTAGACATAAGAGATCTAATATTTAACAGTCCTAGCTTCAGATCAAAGGTGCTCGCTGTGCATTGTGCATTCAGTATGGTCTAATTTTATGTTAATTAGGTTACTCATACAAACTTTCCGAAAATTTCTACATATTTGTTTAGCTCGGGGAACAGACACAGTCTCTATAGGATAAACTACAGATGTCGTATTATCATTTAAGTAATTCGAACATTGACTACCGTAGCTGTTATTGTTATTTGAAGTTGTACTTACGAGTCATATGGTGTGTAGTGTCTTGGAGATGTTGTCTGAGAGGAGATCCGCTCCGAGTCTGCTGGGGTGCAGGCCGTCAGCGCGGAACAATCTAGGACGCTTCCAGAAAAGATTCCAGTTATTTATAAAGAGCAGTTTCTGTTCACACCATGTAATTAACCATTCATTTAAAGCAAAAAGTCAACTGAACCTTTCAAGTCCACATCTGTATGTGGGGAGAGGTCCAGACACGATGATCTTCGTTGTGGGCGATGTGTTGCGTACCATCTCTATCAAGCTGCTGAAGTCCCTCTTCAGGATCTCTGTCTGCCACAGCCTGATGTCGTTGACCCCCGTGTGCAGCACGACAGCTCCGGTGTTCTTGGCATCCTTCAGGATCGCAGGTACCTGCGCAGCGACATCGAGAACACGAGCGCCAGAATAACAGTGGATGCGAACCTTACCTTTAGTTGAGGTGATGCGGACGTTTCGAACAATGGAGTCTCCGATGATCACGGCGTTGGGTTTGTAGTTGGAATGGCACACAAGGAGGTGCGACATTCAAAATCCCCCAATGAAGCGGAATTTTCAAATTTGCTCTTAGTGCAGAAGCAGGGATACAATAGCAATTTTCTGACCTCATTTCATTCAACCTGGTTTTGTGGATGTTCACTATTTATCACTACTCTTCAATATAATAGGAAACTACACCCAAATGCTAATTAGATATGCTATTAGTTATTTTATCTATAATAAATAAGGACAAACTACTCATGTGATGCTACTAAAGGTCAAATCACAATGTAAGAGTGTGTTTTAGTTGTGCTTAAGCATGCACATTAACCAGCATTTATATTCACACCAGTCATGCAGTTTTTTTTATTTGTCTGTAATTTAAGTGTTAATTCCATAGAAATAAATTTAAAAAATAACATCACTCATTAATTTGTTTACATAATGGTCAGTTGTATCAAGGCTGTGTACTGAATTAGCCCAAATATGAAATATATCTATATATCTAATCAAAGCACGTTAAGATCAGTTAGAAATATAAATCAACCATGAAGGGGAAGGTACGTATATATATGTTAGAAGTTTCCCCTTGTTCTCCGAGTCGCTCGCTATGCGAGCAATGGACTCGAACACTTCCGCATTCCACTGCGCGCTTTCCAGCGCTATTCAAAAACTCTCCGATAGACATTCCATTCATAAAAACTCTGCCATGTGCCTTTTGTTTTCGTTCACGTCATGTCTCCGCCTCCTTTGTTTCCCCATGTGCATTTATTATTGTATTGTGTCATGTCTCTGCCCCGTTTCCTCATTGGTTCTCTGTCTAATGTGATTATCATGTCCAGGTGTCTTTGATTGTGGGTGTGTTTAAAAACCCCTGTTTGTGTCCGCTTCAACGCGGAGTATTTAGTTTGTTTTAGTATAAGTTTGTCATTGTTAATCATAGTCTTGGTTTTTCATAGTATTGTTATTCATAGTTCAGTTTGTTAGAATTTAGATGTGCTTAACCATGCGCTTTGTTCCGATGTTTCCCAGATAACTAATCTTGTTTAGTACAGCCTGGATTATAGTTTGTTTTTGTTCGTGTTATGGATTCTTATATTTGGAATAAACTTTTCTATATTCACTGACGTCTCCCCAGCGCATGCATCCTGACTCCCTCTTCCGTCAAACACGTCTGTGTTACGTAACAATATATATATATATATATATATATATATATATATATATGTATATGTATATATGTATAATTAACATATATAATTATATATGTATATATATATATATATATATATATATATATATATATATATATATATATATATATATATAATTAACTACAACGGATTATACTTAATTACGACTCTATATATATGGTCTAGATCAGCTTGTAGAATTAGCTGTAGTCTAGTTTTAGAATTAAATTCGAAGAGGCTGATCGGTTTGTCCACCAAACTCAATAGTGTATCTTCGTATTACTCTAAAAAGGGGGAGATTATTCTTCTGGCCAAGAGGAATAATTCTCCGGTTCTGTTATTGACAGAATAAAACATATAGTGAAAAGCAAAGCGTTAAAGTCACCTTATTCATGAGCAGTAACAGAGGCAATCAAGCGGAATAATAATAGATTTTAATAAATGAGTGAAACTACGAATACACAGAACTAGATCTACACAAATAATACATATATACAGGAAAAACAAAAGTAAAGAAAGAAAAGGGGTGAAAATAAAGGAATGGCAGAAACACAGTTTAACGGTTAAACAGTTTAAAACAGTTTAACCTCGAGAACCAGCAATGAATTAACACCTAAAATAGGGGCACAAGCTTAAATGCATCTTGAGATCGATTGAGAACGATACTTGCATTGTTTTAGTGTTGAGTTCAAGATGCATGGGCTCCCATTTACATATCAATCAAATACTGGCCCACAGTGTTTTTGACTGGGTTTGCACCAGGTATGCCTTTGGGTAGCTAAGCCAGTGGTTGCACCTAAGGGAGTGATATCGCTTAGTCGAATAGCATTGGATATACGCAATGAATTGAATCTAGCAATATAATAATAAGGCCTTCTTAGAAAGATAAGAGGAACATCACTCAAATCAGTCTTTTATCACGCTGAAAGAAGATTTCTTTGTTCTTAACAGCTGATGGCAATATTAAAATGTGCTGTAATGCAATTTCATCGTCTTCAGACACAATTTTATTTTATGAACTGCAGTTTTACTTTAAGCACTTAACCGTGGCTAAAATGTCAGACAAATATAGTGTAACGTATCGGGGTGCCCAAACTGATTTCTAAATTAACCCAAGTGAAACATATAAAGTTTCATTCCTTTAAGTGACCCAGAATAACCCGAGAGGCCTTCTTTGACCAGATGCAACTCTGGAATTCAGGAGACTCTTTGGGAACCCACACAGGACCTACTCCCGCAATAAAAGAAACCTTTGATGACTGAACGTCTGGGAAACTTCAGGATTAGTTCGTCAACAAGGATCCACCATTTCCCGACCCCAGGGCCCGTAAATCTTTGATTTAATCTCAGTTTACGACCTCAGAGATTAACATCGGAGCCAACCGGTCTAGCAAAGAACCTCCTCCCTAGAAGGTCACCCTGAGGTGACCAAAGGACCGTTGTAACTTTAGAAGAACGCCAGCCCCCTCTTCTGGACATGCACACACTCACGCACACACACAGTGAACATGTCTCTTGAATGTAACCTGTAATCATATCCCTAGATAGTTATGATGTATTCGTATATGCATGTGTTGTGTGTCTAGATAACCTAGTTGTAGCAATTTTATATAGTTTGAGCGAAAAGCTAATTTTTAAGTTGTCTGTAACTATGTCTAATGATCCTACACTGTCCAAGATATCATAATCTCCTTGAAGTTTGGTACCAAAATCATTGTCTCATAATATGCCAATTAATGATGCATACTACAGGACGATAGGATGTATCATTCTATACTTTTCCATGTTTTATCAAATACCATATTGATCCAAACACACAAACCCCGCCCTGACATGCGACCCGTTCTGGGACAGACCAAGGAAGTTTTCCCCCAGAACTTTCTCATCTCTCTCTGGATTCGCCAGCAGCTCAGAGAGGCGTGTACATTGGCATTGTCCATAAAAGACCGCGACACGCGTCCCCCTCTGGCTCGCTCATTCACTTTTTCTCACCCTCTTCCTACTTCTCACCTTGCCGCCTTCCGTTTCCGGCATTCCTCCGGACTCTCCTTTGTCTCGTGAAACCACGTGGCAATTACCATATTCTTCATCCTCGGGCGAGACTCAACTCCGTTCACCCCTACTCTACCGACGCCGAAGAACCAGCAAATTCCTCGCTAAATCTACGAATCAAGGACCCTCGCGAACGGCATAAAATTAACGCAAGTATAATTCCAATTGATCTATAGAGGTGTCCTTTAAGTCAGAGCCACTTTTGTTGAAAAGTTGAATTCGAATTCCTTTGCTGATTCTCGAGGTTAAACTGTGTTCTGCCATTGTTACTTCCATTACTTTTCCTTCTGTTTCTTTCACTTACCCTGTATATATGTATTATTTGTTTGTACCTAGTTGTGTATATCGGTAGTTTTTACGTAGTTATTAAAATCCATGGTTATCACGCTGGATCGTCTGTTTTTACTTATGACAAGGTTCACTTTTAACGTTGCTCCTCGCTATGCGCTGGATTTCTGTTAACTTAGAATAAACTATGCTTCGTGGCCAGAAGGATAATTTATTCCTTTAGAGTAATACGAAGACTGCCCTGGTAAGTTTGGTGGACAAACAGATCAAGCTGCTTCACATTTAATTCTAAAGCTAGGTTACAGTAATTACTATAACATTCCCTTTCATGGTCGATTTATATCCATACTTAATCAGAACACGCTTCGATTAGAGCTATAGATATATTTCACCCATTTGAGCTAGATTCGCTACAATAGTGGCTGTTAACGTGCTGAACTGAAAGTTGGCTTAGAGCCTTTCAGTTATCTGCGGAGTGAGTGACTTTGCGTCGCGACTTGGCTCACTCGCTGAAGCGCGCGAAAATACAAAAACCTAATAAACACACTTAGATTGAAACTGAGATGCTCACAAAACAAAGCATCTCCACCAATTTATGTAATGAATTAGCCCAAATATATCTATAATATCTATATATCTAATCAAAGCGCGTTATGATAAGTTATAAATATAAATCAACCATGAACGGGAAGGTATGTATATATATATAATTAACTACAACGGATTATACTTAATTACGACTCTATATATATGGTCTAGATCAGCTTGTAGAATTAGCTGTAGTCTAGTTTTAGAATTAAATTCAAAGAGGCTGATCGGTTTGTCCACCAAACTCAACAGTGTAATTTTCATAGTACTCTAAAAAGGAGGAGATTATTCTTCTGGCCAAGAGGAATAATTCTCCGATTCTGTTATTGACAGAATAAAACATGTAGCGAAAAGCAAAACGTTAAAGTGACCTTATTCATGAGCAGTAACAGAGGCAATCAAGCGTGATAATAATATATTTTAATAAATGAGTAAAACTACGAATACACACAACTAGATCTACACAAATAATACATATATACAGGAAAAATGAAAGTAAAGAAAGAAAAGGGGTGAAAATAAAGGAATGGCAGAAACACAAACAATTTAACCTCAAGAACCAGCAACGAATTAACACCTAAAATAGGAACACAAGCTTAAACACATTTCGAGATCGATTGAGAATGATACTTGCATTTTTTTCGGTGTTGAGTTCAAGATGCATGCGAGATCCGGCACGTTCGAGAGCTGGAGTTCGCTGGTTTCTTCCGTGCCGTTAATGAGAAGTTTTGAACAGAGTTGCGTTTTGCCAGAGAGATGAAGAGGAAAGCAGTTGAGACGTAACTGCCGGAAACAGAAAAGGAGCGACGAGCTTGTGTCGTTTTCTTTTAAAGACAAGCCAGCCCACATCTCTTTCTGGGCTATTGACGAATCCGGATGCTGGATTTTGGGAGGGAGAGACTTTTCTTTGTCTCTTCTCTAGACCTGATTTGCATCTCCAGGGTGGAGTCGGATTAGTATCGTCTTATTATAAAGTATAGAAAAAGTATAAAATAAGGCATCCTAAATAAGGTAACATGATATGCGTCATTAATCAGGGCATCAAGAGAGGATTAATTAGATACCAAATTTGATAGGGTAAAAAGATATTAAGAGAGTAGTATATCGTTACACATGGTTACAGGCATTTCAACTTATTCTAAACTTAACTACAAAATCATATTAGGTTGATTACATAGGACAAACAATGCATGCATACAAGAATACATCATATACTATTTCGGCATAGTTTAATTTGTGTTACATTCAGAGAATGTGCCATTATGTGTGTGCATGTGTGTAGGCGAGTTTGTGTGTGTGTGTGTGTTTGCGTATTTGGCATTCCAAGCATTCCAAATGGGGGTGTCTGGGGAAGATTCCCCCTTTGGTGCCAGGAGAAAGGGGAGGTGGTCAGTCTGAGAGACCTTTGAAGTCACGGGAATGAATGGGGCATCCAGACTTACCGGCGCCTAGAGTTAGTGAGTTACCGGGAGAGGGCAAAAGTTTAAAAGCTTTGCTGAGCCTAGCGTTGATTCGACCAATTTGATACAGTCCAGACGTTACAGCTGTTAGGATATCAAAGGCATTCCCAGGCAATATTTGACAGTGTCTGCTTAGTTGGTCCTGATCCGTGAAATTTCTTCTGTCGAATCAGCCCAGCCATTGTATTAGTGGAGAATCGCAGAGAAAGAGCATCAGGCTCAGTCTTGCACAGTTCATCAAAGATCATGTCGAAACTCTGGCCATGGCATCAAGCCTGCTTGTCTGAAGTCGTTTCACTCTGTGTGGACAGATTACAGTTGAATCAGTTTGCCCAGAGATTGTAGAGAATGCCTTAGGACTCGCTGTACACAATTCTTCAGAGGATATTTCACTGAAGGTCCAAAGTTCTTGTGTCTTCATCTTGGGTCGATACGGACTCAGACAGATGTGGGATCAGTCAGAGTTATGAGTCAAAAACACAACACTCAAGTTGATGATTGGATATCCAGGTGGATGGAAAACAAAATTAGCCAACTCACAGATGTTTGTGAGCTTTGTGGATTTATACTGAGGAGTGATGCGGAATGTCTTTTTTCCCTGCCACTCCTCATTTGGTCATGCTGATTGGTTGTCCAAATGGCCCCCTCAGCCCACTCCAAGCACTGCACTCTGGGAATAACTTTTTGGATATTCATAAAATGCCTAGATCACAAAACAAGCATGTATGTTAGTGAAACTTTACAGTTCTAAGCATGATTGTTCAATACATTTATCGTGCAATTTTCATAAAAACAACACAGGACATGAAAACCAATGCTTTGAGTGTTCTGAATAATTCTCTTTCAAAGGAAAGTGTCTATGGTGAGAGGTTAGATAACTTTCTGTCCCATTTGCCTAACCTTCATTGGCATCAACTTAGGGCTGGGGCTCTGTCATGGTCCTGGCCGGAGCCTCCACGTATTTTCCCCATGTTTCCCTTTATTTCCCCTTTCCCATGTTTCCAGTGTTTTCTCTCCCTCTGGTTTCTGTTTGCATGTGTGCGTATCCCTGGGCATGGTGTTCCACTTCTCGTGCATTCTAATAACATCATTGGACTCACCTGCTGCTCATCAGCACCATCATCAGCTATATATAAATACCCCGTTTCCTAAGCCACTGGTCGCCAGATTGTTCCGGCTCTCAGTACAGTAACTTCCAGCTGTACTTGCATTTTCTTTATGTCAGTACTCCATGTTATTCTCCCTTGTGCTATTTCCCTGTGCTCAATGTGTTTTATCTCCTTGTGTCCCAGGTTTACTACTCACGCTTCCTGTTGTGCACTCCCAGCCTTCCTCATGGCTCTCCAGTTCAGTGCTCAGCTCTCACGCAGCTGACTTGAGTTCAAGCCCCATCCTCGACAACACTCCCTGCTCATGCTGTCTGCCTGCTCATACTTGGCTCACTTCCTGCTATGCCCAACCTCGCCTCGCCTTCCTCATGGTCTACCGCCTTTGCACCTTCCTCGTGGTCTACTGCCCCTGTATCAACTAAGCACCTGACCCTTGCGCCCAGGACCTGAGTTCAAATCCCAACCTTGACTACCTGTTATAACACTCCTTTCCCCACACTCCCCAGCTCCCTCAATAAATCCTGTTTACTTTCAGTCTACATGTCTATGTTCTGCGTTTGGTTCCCCTCATCTCTGTGTCCTCCATAACAGGCTCTGCTTATCAAAGCTTCATCCTAATAGTCTGGCTCAGCTTTTTCAAGGGTCTGGAATCCTGGTTGCCAGGTACCTTGCGGATACCTCAAGGAAGTCCCAAAGGTGAAGGCATTTATTTCAGGGCAGTTTATGACCCTCCCTAACAGGCAGAAAGTGGTGTTTATATCAACAAGAAGTTGATATAAACCCAAGTTCATATGGGTGATAGGTGTTTGAACTTTTTTTTTTTTGCTTCAATAAAAATAAATAAATAAATGTGTTGTGTGTTTACTCAGGTTGCCATTGTTTTATGTTGTATTTCGTTTGAAGATCTAAAACTATTTAGTATGAGATACTGTATACACAAAAACAGAAGAATGGATCATTTATACCACAGGCATATGTCACATAAAAAAAATGTGTATCCTGGATTTTGAAGCCTATTGCCTCCCTGTTCCTTGCTTCTTCTGGGGCCACTATTAAGAATTGATATGTCCTAAAAGATGGCAGACTTCAAATGATTTCCAGGCATGCCTCCTCATTTTCTTCCCTTGCTTCCTGTCCTCACTTCTAATCTCCTTCCTTATGAAGACCCAACGAAAGTATGTGAGGAAAGAAAAGTAGGACAGGAGGAGTTGAGAATAAACTTATTTTTCCTTGCATCAGTTTACAGTGACTTATATGATATTGATATGCTGCCCAGCTGTATTAACTGTATAACAGATCTGCATATACACAGCAGTGTACAGTGCACAGTGATGTACTTCACAGTGATTTCATCAGGCTGTTTTTAAAGCAAGGCATATTCACTGACTTTTATAAGGATTTTTAAATACCCATTGTTTATGTAGCCTATTCATGATTTTATATATATATATATATATATATATATATATATATATATATATATATATATATATATATATATACATACATACAGTAGGTATAGAAAAGAATCATTAAAATAATCACATTTTGTTGCTTTTCAGCCTGAAATGAAGACGGACACAGTTTTTGTTTTATCCAGCTGTATTTACTCAGTGCAACTTATAACATCCAAATGAAAGATATAACACCAACATGTCAGAACAAACTAAATAAATAAAAAAACAGAATCACTGAGTTGGAAAAAGGATCACCCCCTTGTGTCAGTATTTTGTTGAATCACCCTTTGCTTTCATTACAGCCTTTAGTCTGTTGGGATATGTCTCTACTAACTTTGCACATCTAAATTTTGCAATATTTGCCCACTCTTCTTTGCAGAACTGCTCAAGTTCAGTTAAATTCAATGGTGACCACTTGTGGACTGTAGTCTTCAAGTCATTCCACAGATTTTCAATGGGGTTTAAGTCTGGGCTCTGACTAGGCCATGCAAGGACATTCACCTTTTTCTCCTTCAACCACTGTGTGGTCAGTTTTGCTGTGTGCTTTGGGTCATTGTCATGTTGAAAGGTAAATCTTCTTCCCATTGACATCTTTCTGGCAGAGGGCAGCAGATTTTCCTCAAGAATTTGATGGTATTTTGCCCCATCCATTTTTCCTTCTATCCTGAGAAGTGCTTCAGTCCCTGCTGCAGAGAAACACCCCCATAACAGGATATTACCACCTCCATGCTTTACTGTAGGAATGGTGTTATTTGGATGATGATGTATTGGATTTCCTCCAGACATATCGTTTAGTATTGAGGCCAAATAATTCAATTTTAGTCTCATCTGACCATAACACCTTTTTCCATGTGACCTCAGAATCTTCAAGGTGCGTTTACTACCTGTGTTGTACCAAATACCTTCCACTTCTTAATAATATACTTCACTGTGCTTCTAGGCATTGATAAAGCCTTTGAAATTTTTTTGCATCCATCTCCTGACTTGTGCCTGTCCACAACTTTATCCCGGAGAACTTTTGAGAGTGCCTTGCCACCCATAGTTGATTGTTTGCTTCAGTGCTTCACACTACCAAGGACTGAAAAATGCTCCAGGAAAGCTCTTTTCATACTGAGCTAATCAAAATGACCACAGCTGCTCACAGGTGAAAGTCAAATGGCTTTGTGTGCCATTGAAAAGGTGATTAGCTACACCTGATTGAGTTTTTAGGAGGGGGGTGATACTTTTTCCAACTCAGTGATTCTGTTTTTTATATTTATTTTAATTTTTTTCTGACATGTTGGTGTTATATCTTTCACTTGGATGTTATAAGTTGCACTGAGTAAATACAGCTGGATAAAACAAAAACTGTGTCCGTTTTAATCTCTGGCTGAAAAACAACAAAATGTGATTATTTTGAAGGGGGGTGATTCTTTTCTATACCCACTCTAGATGAGGATTCAATGATCCATCATTTAGTCTGCATTTACATTGTCAACCAATTCCAATTTTTTTTTTTTTTTTACTGTAAATAGTGTCGGATCTGATTTTTTTCCATCTGATATCGGCCACATTATCTAATAGGACATGTCTCAGGCCATGGCACAGCAAGGCTACAGTCAGTCCTGGCTTGAATACCAATACAAATTAAAGGCCTTAAGGCAAAATGCATAGAGACTAAAGAGCATAATTATCACAGACTCAGGGTCTCTTATATGACCATGGGGATGCTATATGGTGTACAGTTGCTGTTTTCAGCCTAGTGCATTGTGGCAGGGCAATGATATAAACATGGTAGTCTGATATGGATCCATTCTTATGTATATGTCAACAGGCAGGACAAAAAAATCATATCTAGTGTCAGTTTATCAGAATTGTGCAAAGCGTAGACTGTATGGATACCTCTCTGTCTGTCTAACATATTATTGTGGAGTCTTACCAACCCTAGCATGTGTGTAAGTTCTGAGCCTTTGTAAGTTTGCCTGTCATTATTATTTACCTGACTTTCTGCCCTCTGTGTTTGACTCCTGTTTTTGGATTGTCCATATTCCTTGTTTGAGGATCCTTTAAGAATTAAGAATGTTTGTTGATTAATGTTAGCACTTGACCTTAAGTGTGTCTGAGTTTTACTCAGCACTCAAAGCTGAAACATATTGCTTCTGGGGTCTGTGTGCAACACTGAGAAAAACAATAGAAACCTATAGAAAGCTATAAAGGTGAAACAAAAAATATGAAGGAAAACAGCCTTACAGCTTTCAGAACCAGCCACGTATGCAGTAGTTTTGCAACAAGTTATACCACTGAAAAGTTCTCCGGACATTTTTAAGCAAATCATGGCTACATCTAGACAAAAAAGATTCAGGACCTTGGAAAGGACAGTTGGCTGCTGGCATCAATTTTACTTGGTGTTTTTGGTGTCCCCAGAATATCAGCCCAAGTTCTCAGAGTTACCTCCTCTTTATACTGTAGTTGCAGAAGTCATTCTGCACACCACTATTATTTGAATGTGTGGTCTGTTGCATAATTATGTGATTATGTTATGTTATGTAATTACTAAAGTTTCAAAGAAACTTCTAACATATTCCCATTTCGCTTAAGCATTGTGCCTCATGTAGTTGTGAAAACTCATGTCATATACCGTAGCATAGTGCTGATTTTATAGCTGGCACATACTGCTAATTAGTCTTACCTGTGCAACTTACCTGTGTAATTATAGCTGTAATTTCAAAGTTTCATGCATCAGCCTATAATTTTGTCCATCTCTTGAATGTGTATCAAGGGTATTTTGTTGGCAGACACAAAAATACCAAATAGCATCCTCTGACATATTTAAAACACAAGCATATCACACAGTAAGGGAACAAAAACAACAACAATTGCATACTTACTTCCTCCTATACCTATTAGTAGCAGTTACATTGATAGGTTATAGCTACATTCGCATACTTTGAGAATACATGTTCCTATCATAATAATAACTAGATGGGAGGAAATGCATGTGTTATTTGTTTCTAACAGAAGCTCTCTGATCCTCTGAACAGCCTGCCAGCTTTACATAATATGCCAGAGACAGTTTTTGGCATTTATATTCTTTGTGCCAAGATTTCCAAAGTGGCCTATGAAAGCAAATGCAAGAACTGATTCCGAAAAACTCAAAATGTCAGTGTTTTACTCAGTGGAAAACAGATGAGCTGTCTGAAGCAGAATTGCTCTTTGTTACAATCTTTATCATATTGATGGTAAATGCCAGCTTATTGACAGGAAATTCATGGATGAGTCACAGTATAAACAAATAAACAAACAAATAAATGAAGTACTTTGCTTATATAGCTGATGAAGTACTTTTGTGCAAAATATCCTGCATCTGTCTATCTCTCTTTCCAAAACAGTGGCTGAAATTATACTTAGTATATAGCCGGGTCCATAAATATTTTGACATTGGCAAAGTTCTTAATAATAATAATAATAATAATAATAATAATAATAATAATAATAATAATAATAATAATAATTGGTTACTGATCAGAAGGTCAGGGATTCAAGCACCAGCACAGCCAAGCTGCCACTGTTTGGCCCTTGAGCAAGGCCCTTAACACTCTCTGCTCCAGGGGCACTGTATCATGCCTGACCCTGTGCTAACAAGGTGGGAAATGCGAAGAAAATGATTACACTGTGCTGTAATGTATACAGTGCTGTGAAAAAGTATTTTCTGATTTCTTCTGTTTCTCATACTAAATCTCATACTAAATAGTTTTAGACTGTCAAAAAAAAAATACAACATAAAACAAAGGAAACCTGAGTAAACACACAATACAGTTTTTTTATTTATTTATTTATTTTATTGAAGCATAAAAAGTTATCCAACACCTATCACCAATGTGAAAAACTAATTGCCCCCTTAAACTTAAAATCTGGTTGTGCCACCTTTAGCAGCAATAACTGCAACCAAACACTTCCGATAACTGGAGATCAGTCTTTCACAGTACTGTGGTAGTATTTTGGCCCACTCTTCTTTGCAGAACTGCTTTAGTTCAGCCACATTGGAGGGTTTTCGAGCATGAACTGCCTGTTTAAGGTCCTGCCACAGCATCTCAATTGGGTTGAAGTCAGGACCTTGACTAGGCCATGTATGTGTTACTGGGTAAGACCTTTTAACCAACTTCATGCTGTTGAAAAAGTTCTATTTAAGTGTTGATTTGATTGGATTTGATTTGATTGAACAGGGCTGGCAGTAATCAGGCCTGGTTGTGTCTAGTCCAGCTGAACCCCATTATGAATGCAGTTTCATAGATTTGGGGAATAAGTAACTATAGAGGCAAATACATTTTCACACAGGCCCAGTTGCTACTGGATAACTTTTTTGTTTCAATAAATAACTATAATTTAAAAACTGTATTTTGTGTTTACTCAGGTTACATTTGTTTTATCTTAGATTTTGTTTTAATTTCTGAAACAATTGAGTATAAGATATACACAAAAACAGAAGAAATTAGGATGGGGCAAATGCCTTTTCACAGCACTGTATGTGACAAATAAAGGTTTCTTCTTCTTAAAAAAGTTATTGTTATTATAGCTGTCTACCACAGTACATTGGAGTTGAAATTAAATAATAATAGCTAGACTTTTAGCTTTTATTTGAGGGTACTCACATCCAAATCGAGTGAACAGTGTAGGAATTACAGAACTTTTTATATGTCTCCCCCCCTTTTTAAGGGACTAAAAGTAATTAGACAAACTAACATCATAATAATCTAGCCACAGGAGGTCATAATCTAGCCACAGGAGGTCACAAGCCAGTGTACTTTTTGTGCCGATCCCAAGCCTGGATAGAGAGGGTTGTGTCAGGAAGGGCATCCGATGTAAAACTTTTGCCAAATTCAATATGCGAATCACTAAAATGACTTCCATACCGGATCCGGGTTAACAACAACCGCCATCGGTGCCGTTGACCTACAGGGCACTGGTGGAAATTGGGCTACTGCTGGTCGAAGAAGGAGAGGAGGAAGGTGTGTTAGAGGAGGAAGGCGTGTCCGTAGGCAGAGAGAGAAGAAAGGCAGGTGTTTAGGACTGAAAGTAGGGACTTTGAATGTTGGTACGATGACAGGTAAAGGCAGAGAGCTGGTAGATATGATGCAGAGGAGGAAAGTCGACATTCTTTGTGTCCAGGAGACCAGGTGGAAAGAGAGCAAGGCAAGAAGCATTGGAGCAGGGTTTAAACTGTTTTATCATGGGGTGGACAGGAAGCGAAATGGAGTAGGAGTGATCCTGAAGGAGGAGCTTGTGAAGAATGTTCTGGAGGTAAAGAGAGTGTCAGATAGGTTGATGAGTCTGAAGCTGGAAATTGAAGGTGTGATGTTGAATGTTGTTAGTGCTTACGCTCCACAAGTAGGTTGTGAGCAAGAGGAGAAAGACAGATTCTGGAGCGAACTTGAGGAAGTGATGCAGAGTGTTCCCAGATGTGAGAGAGTGGTGATAGGGGCAGACTGTAATGGACATGTTGGTGAAGGGAATAGTGGGGATGAGGAAATGATGGGCAGGTTTGGTCTTCAGGTAAGGAACCCAGGAGGACAGAGGATGGTAGACTTTGCTAAAAGTATGGAGATGGCTGTGGTGAACATGTACTTTCAGAAGAGGCATGAACACAGGGTGACATATAAGAGTGGTGGCAGGAGCACACAGGTGGACTATATCTTATGTAGACACTGTAATCTGATGGAGATTAGCGATTGCAAAGTAGTGGTAGGAGAGAGTGTAGCTAGACAGCATGGGATGGTGGTGTGTAAGATGACTCTGGTGGTGAGGAAGGTGAAGAGAGCAAAGGCAGAGCAGAAGACAAAGTGGTGGAAGTTGGAAAAGGAAGAGTGCTGTGCGGTTTTCAGGGAGGAGTTGAGACAGGTTTTAGGTGGTCAGGAGGTGCTTCCAGATGACTGGACTACTACAGCCAAAGTGATCAGGGAGACAGGTAGGAAGGTGCTAGGTGTGTCATCTGGAAGGAGGAAAGAAGACAAGGAGACTTGGTGGTGGAATGAGGAAGTTCAGGAGAGTATCCAGAAGAAGAGGTTAACTAGGAAGAAGTGGGACAGTGAGAGGACGGAGGAAAGCAGACAGGAATATAGGGAGATGCAGCGTGAGGTTAAGATAGAGGTGGCAAAGGCTAAACAGAAAGCTTATGAGGACATGTATGCAAGGTTAGATAGTAAGGAAGGTGAGAGGGATTTGTATCGGTTGGCGAGGCAGAGGGATAGAGATGGTAAGGACGTGCAGCAGGTTAGAGTGATTAAAGATAGAGATGGAAATGTGTTGACAGGTGACAGGAGGGTGAGGGAAAGATGGAAGGAGTACTTTGAGGAACTGATGAATGAGGAAAATGACAGAGAGAGAAGAGTAGTACAGGCAAATATTGTTGAGCAGGAAGTAGAAAGGATTAGCAAGGGTGAAGTTAGGAGAGCTTTGAAGAGGATGCAGAGAGGAAAGGTGGTTGGTCCTGATGACATACCAGTGGAGGTATGGAAGTGTCTAGGAGAGATAGCAGTAGAGTTTTTAACTAGATTGTTCAACGAGGTCTTAGAGAGTGAGAGGATGCCTGAGGAATGGAGGAGAAGTGTTTTGATGCCGATTTTTAAGAACAAGGGAGATGTGCAGAGTTGTGGAAACTACAGAGGTATTAAGCTGATGAGCCATACAATGAAGTTGTGGGAAACAGTAGTGGAAGCAAGGCTAAGGGGAGAAGTGAGCATTTGTGAGCAGCAGTATGGTTTCATGCCAAGAAAGAGCACTACAGATGCAATATTTGCTTTGAGAATGTTGATGGAGAAGTACAGAGAGGGTCAGAAAGAGCTGCATTGTGTCTTTGTAGATTTAGAGAAAGCGTATGACAGGGTGCCAAGAGAGGAGCTGTGGTATTGTATGAGGAGGTCTGGAGTGACAGAGAAGTATGTTAGAGTGGTGCAGGATATGTATGAGAGCAGTAGGACAATGGTAAGGTGTGCGGTAGGTGTGACAGAGGAGTTCATGGTGAAGGTGGGACTGCATCAAGGATCGGCTCTGAGCCCCTTCTTGTTTGCGGTGGTGATGGACAGGCTGACAGATGAGGTCAGACAGGAATCTCCATGGACTATGATGTTTGTGGATGACATTGTGATCTGTAGTGAGAACAGGGAGCAGGTGGAGGAAAGTCTAGAGAGGTGGAGGTTTGCTCTGGAGAGAAGAGGAATGAAGGTCAGTCGCAGCAAGACAGAATAAATGTGTGTGAATGAGAGGGATCCAAGTGGAACAGTGAGGTTACAGGGTGAAGAGATAAAGAAGGTGCAGGATTTTAAGTACTTAGGGTCAACAGTCCAGAGCAACGGGGAGTGTGGAAAAGAGGTGAAGAAGCGTGTGCAGGCAGGTTGGAATGGGTGGAGAAAGTGTCAGGTCTGTTGTGTGATAAAAGCATACCAGCAAGAATGAAAGGAAAGGTGTACAGGACAGTAGTGAGACCAGCAATGTTGTATGGTTTGGAGACAGTTGCACTGAGGAAAAGACAGGAGGAAGAGTTAGAGGTAGCAGAGCTGAAGATGTTGAGGTTCTCTTTGGGAGTGACGAGGATGGATAGGCTCAGGAATGAGTACATCAGAGGGACAGCACATGTGAGATGTTTTGGAGACAAAGTTAGAGAGGCCAGGTTGAGATGGTTTGGACATGTTCAGAGGAGGGAGAGTGAATATATCGGTAAAAGGATGCTGAGGTTAGAGCTGCCAGGCAGGAGGCTGAGTGAAGACCAAAGAGGAGGTTTATGGATGTAGTGAAGGAGGACATGAAGAGACGGTCTGAGAGAAGAGGATGCAGGGGATAGGGCTAGATGGAGGCAGATGATTCTCTGTGGCGACCCCTGAAGGGAACAGCCGAAAGGAAAAGAAGAAGAAGAACATCATAATAAATTAAAAGGGTAATATTGAATACTTGGTTGCAAATACTTTGCAGTCAATGACTGCCTGAAGTCTGGAACCCATAGACACCTGCTGATGTTGGGTTTCTTCCCTGGTGAGGCTCTGCTCTGCCTTCACCACAGCTATCTTCAGTTCCTGCTTGCTCTTGGGGTGTATTTTGACTCCAGTATACTGTGCTAGAGAGCTTAAATAACAATATCATTGTCAATGTCCAAATATTTATGGACCTGACTGTATATTAAGTATAATTTCAGCCACTGTTCTGGACATGTCAGTGAAATCCATGAAATCTGCCATCCATTTTAAACCTACATACTCTCACTAATACTTAAACTACTTAAACTCTTCCCATCCCAAGCATTGCAAAAATTCCATTCCTTATTCTCAGCTAATGTGACAAACACATTTGCAGTGAGAAAAAAAGACTCTCCAAAAAATGAGCAAATGCCTGATTACTATTTACAACTAATGGTGTTATCACTATTGTGAGAACAGATGCACTGACCTCTCCACAATCCACCACTAGGACATATAGAATTGTTTGCTCATTTATCATCCTTATAATAAAACAGTGACTCAAATTAGATTTAAATCCTGCAGAATCATCTGAAGACTGCTTTCCTCCACTCTTCTCCTATAGATAGGACAAAAACGTTAGGACAAAAATAAGTTTTTTGTGACCAGGACAGTCAATCATTCCAGATTCATATGTCGACTGGCTAATTTGTCAGTTTTATTATGGGAAAAAGAATGACTGCATATTATTAAGTGATAACTCCACTATTAAAAAAGTACTCCACTATTAAAATGTGGAGCAAAATACATAAATATTGGCAAGTCTGATAAAGTCAGACATCTCTCTTTGCATTGCTAGTTGTTGCTACGGGAGCAATGGAGTGAGGAAATGTAGAGAGAAAGAGTTCATTTACACTCTCTGAACTTTGTTTTGGTTTGACAACAGCTATTGCATCATCGACCATTTTGAATACATTTAGACAACATTTTTAGTAGTGGATTTAGTGAATGAAGGCGAAGTGACTACTGAAACATCTGTTAAATTATAAACACAAATGGGCTGCTCTCTCAATATGCCTAGTTGAGTCTATGATTACACAGCTCAACACAGATTGTGTGTAATGCCAAACAATCTTCTCGTGTGTATTAAAAAAAGTTTTTAAAAAAGTAGTGTTTTCTAGAACAGTTTTTTTCTTCTTCTCCAAATTAATTCTAACCAATGCACCATTTTGTTTTGCCTGGTATTCTCCATGACTAACTTAACTAATAAGTTACTACCAAACCAGTAGCCTCTGGGCTAATGTACCAACAGATTGTAACAAGTAATCTCTTGCTGCTTCATTATAAAAACACTTCTTTTATTGGTTGTTGCAAGCAAACACAGAATGGACTGAAATCACTCAACAGTTTCTCATAAAAATGTACACCAAATACCCCTGGTCTTCACCATCAATATAATCTGTTTATTGAGATGTCATTTATTTAAATTCTTCAAACCAAATCATATAGAGCCAATCTCATTCACAGAAAACAACCACTTACCTTTACACATGTATTTGTTTCTCACTCACTCACTCAGTCACACCCACACCCACACAAACACACACACGAATGTTCCCAGTCTCTTTTACTTAGTACATTCTTGCTTCCTTATTACATCATAAAACTATTTTGTGCCATAGCGTCTGGCAAACTTAATTGACAGATGATCTGGGACAAGAGAGGTGGCTTTGAAGCCAATGATTACGCAAAGAAAAACGATCAATGGAGACATAATCCTACTTAGTGAGAGAGAGAGAGAGAGAGAGAGAGAGAGAGAGAGAGAGAGAGAGAGAGAGAGAGAAGTAAAGAACAGAGAAGCACTTGCAGCCTCAGCAGCATGGAGACAAAGGCATCGAACAGAAATAAATAATTGTTTTCTTGAAGATTTTGTCTGTAGTGACAAGGTCCTGTGAATGCAGCTCCTTTGTTGCTTTAAATCACTTAAATCAAGAAAAAAACAATGGTGAAATATAGTTTGGGGAACGTTGGTGTGTTTCTGAATGTCTATGATGCTTCATCTCCTTCCTTTGGTCCCAAATAGTCTTAATGTGTACAATCCCATCGCAATCCAAGCAGCTCAAGTCTCAGGTGACAGAATATGGGAGTATAAATTTGATATTAAATGTTCATCAAAATGGCTGTGCTTTTTGTGCTTTCGTATATAGAAAAAAGAGAAAGAAAAAAAAAACATTTTACATGCATCAAAACTTTCTAAAACACATTGTACAGAAAATCTACACAATAAAGCTCTCAGTACATTAAAAGAAGAGACTTGCGTCAGGACCCACAGTTGACCTTAAATCAACATAAAAGCCCTGCTTTGTCATTTTATTTCATCCAGACATCAATTTCAATGGCTGACTGGTTAACTACAAGACTGATCTTACACAGCTACAGGGAACATGGACACATTTTTTCAGCTCTCACTTTTTTGATGCACATCTTGGATATGGATTTGACACGGGCTGTGTTTCAACTGACTTCATTGTGCTATCTACTGTAAGCCGTATGCAATGTGAAACATGTTCTCATATGGAAATGCAATGCATTGTATTGTTCCGACAATGTTCCATATCTCAATTGATATGAAAAGGCTAGATCTGAGTTAGGGATGGAGTTAATATGTTTAAGTAGGTAACTTTTCTGAAATTGAACAACATGCAGTCGTTCTTTTGAATTAGCAGGTGATTATTTTTCTTGAAATCAGGGTTTTTTTTTTGCTGCAATATATATTGTGATATACACAGGTATTAAATATATTACATTTTTTGTGTATGTTTGTTGTTTCTTTTAGTAGTCACATAGTCACATTCTAAATACAAATGTAAATAAAAATGCAGGAAGTACAAAAACTGAAGTGGGAATTTTAATTTCCGAGGTTTCTGAGAATTTACGAATTTTAGCCCAAAGCAGTGCTAACAGAAGCAGAATATACTGTAGGTGCACTGCCCTGGTCCTGGAAAGCCACTGTATAGTATTGTAAAAGGGAGTTAATAATGTGTGAATTAATTATCTAAATAGAATAATTTGTTACAAACTAGTAAAAACCTAGACTGCAATAATAATGTGCTTTTGCAGAAGCCAAGTTGTGTACAATTGGCATACAAGAAAAACTATTAGGTATTTAGCATAACTGCTGAATTATATTCAGCAAATGGTCCACTTTGAAATTTTGTGAAAAGCCAAGAGATGTCCTAATTGTGGCTTCATTGCACATATACTAAAGTGTTTTTCTAGCCATAAATCCAGGAATATTGATGTACAGTGCTCTTTATTTCTGACCAGACAAACATTTTATACTGTGAGTAAAAAAAAAAAAATGCAAGAATGTTCTATACAGTAAATAATTGATATAAGTGGAAGAGGGCAGATGAGACATTCTGCAGAAAACATGGAGAGACAAACAGATAGAGATAGAGATAGAGATAGAGAGACAGCGGGTCAGAAGGGTGGAGTGGAGACTCACAAATCAATTTGAAATAGTCCTGCAATCCAATACTGATTTTAATAAAGCCTCCACCCACTGACACCCCCCCCCACTCACATGTCTCTGTGGTGCATTGTCATCTTAACAATACTTTATTAGCTCAAGTGAAATGTGTTAGATAAGCACCTCCGGAAGGCTCAGGGGATTGAGTTAGCATGAGTATAGAATTCCCTAAAGGAATTAAAATCTGATGCAATTTCTTTTTCTAAACAGTAAAAAGAAAAAAAAAAAGAAAAAAAAAACTTTAAGAAAAGGCAGAGGAATCCATACACAGTACTGTGTAAAAGTCTTAGGCTCATGTAAAGAACTGTAGTAAAGCTAACATGACTTCAGAAATAATGAAATTAAACATTTTCTACGTTAAAGCTACTATAAACAGCAGTAGACAGCACTAAACTAAACAAAGGTAATAATTGGTGTGATCCGTTGTCTTTAAAAGTGTGTCAGTAGTCTCAGGTGCATTTTGTGCAGTTTTATAAGGAAATTAGCTGGTAAGTTTTTCTAAGCATCTTGGAGAATCCGCCACAGTTTTTCTAGATACTGTGACTGTCACATTAGCTTCAGGTTTTTAAAGATATTATAAGCTATAAGACATTATAAGTATAAGATTTTAGGATGAGTAAGACTTTTGCACAGTAATGTACAGTATGTACAACAGGATGCATAAAATAATCAATAAAAAATTACACACACACACACACACACACACACACACATATATATATATATATATATATATATATATATATATATATATATATATATATATATATATAATCACAAATACTGTGGTGCTTGAAAGTTTGTGAGAATTTTCTATATTTCTGTGTAAATATGACCTAAAACATCATCAGATTTTCTAGTGATTATCTTTTAGATTATCTTTTAGAAGTCCTCAAAGTAGACAAAGAGATCCCACTTAAACAAATGAGACAAAAATATTATACTTTGTCATGTATTTATTTTTAGGAAAATGATCAATATACATATTACATATCTGTGAATGGCAAAAATATGTGTGTGAAAATTTATACATATTTATGCAGCTATATAGAAAATTCTAAAGGGTTCACAAACTTTCAAGCACCACTGCACCACTATATACAGCAGCTTATGTAACTTATGCAACTTCATTCTGATTACCCCTTACCACACTACTTAGATAGCAAGCATGCTCCACCGGTGGTAGCTGGCCAATTACAAAGTTAATATTATTCTGTGCATTCCTGTTCTCCATTCTCCTTCTGCTACAAGTGGATAGTCACGTGACAAACGATAGTATTAGTAATTTATGTACATATTAAAAACAAATTTCAGATTGATGTGCTATGATTATAAGATGCCTTAAAACAGATGAAGTGACCTAAACCAGAATTAGCATGCTGATATTCCCTGTTATTTGAGATCCTCCTTTGTTAATTGTGCTTGCTTCCATTTCTTGAACTTCCCTTGCACACACATATGCACACATGCACATACGCATGTACGCACACACACACACACACACACACACACACACACACACACACACACACACACACACACACCATCTGTGGGGGAATCAGTGATTCAGTAGGTAATCACATGATCAGTAGGTAATAGTGATAAGCAAACGTGTTCAATATACACATGTATGCCAAAAAACTAAAACTCAATCTGCTTTAATATACTGTCAACAATCCTCCAAGTCTTCTTCTTTTCCATACATTATTCCACTAATAATTATCTTTTGGCATTTAGCCCAATTTTTGTGACACTCTTCTTGACATTCTTCTTCTTTCAGATTAATAAAAGCTCCTACATTCCTACAAGGAAGAACCAAAACATCTTCCTCTCAGTGGAAAAGACCGCATTATGATGCGATATATAGAATTGAGAAAAACTTTAGAATTTTTATTGAATATTTTTAAATTTCTCAAGGTTCACTGCCCACTTCCTGATTCATCTAGATGCTCTGTATCTTTGCCCAGTCAATCCAGTGGAGTTTACAATACACTTCCGCTGGGACTTCTCTTCAAATGAGGCAACAAAATGAAACAAAAACAACAAACAAAAAACAAACAAATGTGACCAAAAGGATCTCTCCTTGTCACAATCACAGTCAGCAATGATAGTTAATTTTCTATATGTTCACCAAAATTTTTCAATTTCCATGATTGTTTTTGACTGGATCACTTGCTCTCCCTTTCCTCACGTGTGGGTCGTATCTTCATTTCAGTAAATTTGAGTGAATACTGCCAGCCAGTCCAGGATGACCATTCAATTCCGTCGGCGTAAGAGGTGTGTTGGCCATGCAAATATTGGCCGTTCAAGTTGGACATGTGGCAACTGTTATACCACCATGCACCGTGGTAGAACGATGCACAGTTATTCTCGGAATGATCGTTGTCACGGTCCTTGGTTGTAAACTTCATACCGTTGTGTTTCAGCAAGGAGTCGCCTGAGTGGGACAACACACAGAGAGGAAATAAGAAGCATGGTAAAACAAGGCATGTGAGAAAAAAAACCCACACAACTGAGAGGATGTCTATCTGTCTTATGCTCAAACACACAGACACACACACACACACTCTCTCTCTCTCTCTCTCTCTCTCTCAGCAAACATATGCAGTAAGTCCTCTGTCTTATCAATTTAGCCAAGTGTCCTGTGTCATTTAAAAGTGATTAGTGTTGCACAAGTCAATAATATAAATGCAGAGGCAGAGATAAGAAAAGCGAATACCTCAGTTCTTGGTCTTCCAAGACTTAGAAAAGGACGTATCACTTTGTTGAGGATTTATCAAAAGCTCAGGAGTGACTTTCTCGTCCTTTTACACAAGCACCTCTCATTTTCTCTCTCATACACATGCGCACACAATGTGATGAGCAGACAAGCTCTGGTAATATGGACTGGAGCATAACGAATCAAGTTGTAACAAGATGTTTTGGAAATCAATGATCGCAAACAAGCTGCCTTGCGTAAATACCATTGTCAAAATTATGGTACTAATTAACAGAATAATAAAATGCTGAAGTAGCAACACCAGGAGTACCCAACCTTTTTTGGCCCCCAAAAAACATTTTTATTTGAAACATGACAGCATGGAATTGATGTGGTCTGGTGTAAAATGGGCATAAGAGGAGTTCCAAATTAAATGAAAGCTTGTGAAATTTTTAATAATAATAATCTTACTGTCTGATCTAATTATTATTAAATATTCCTTAAACCAAGCCTATATGCATTGAACTACATTATAAATAACAGTTCTTAAAAATCGGTGACCCCATCGGCATCTCAGGGGGTCATGACGCCAAAGTCTAGGCAGTGGTGCATTAGGTAAAACATTTTTTGTAGCCTGTCTATGAATTTTCTTTTTCCATCTCATAAAGGAAGCAAGAACTACTACTATTTCAGGAATACTGGTGGCTATGGTGCCTAAACTACCACAATCACTTGCCCCGGCAAAAATAAAAAATCAGGAATGTGGAAAATTTGGATCACTGGGTTGCATGAGAATAGTTAAACATAATTCATAAATAAAGATACAAAATACAAAAACTTGTGATGACGTGGCCTGGCATAAAAACAATAAGCACCAAAGTACTCCCTGCCAGGTCTAACGCAGTATGGTTGTATTTGGAAACCATACATCTAATTCTCACTACTGGAAGTGCGAATATCTCAAAGAGATGCCTAGGATACTGTTAGATTATTACTTAATTCCTTAAATGTTGACTTCTTTGTGCCACTTTCTCTTTGTTTGCTTCTGTACTTTCGACCCTACTGCTTCAAGACAACAGCAGCAGGCACTAAAATTTTGTAGAAGCTTTCTGATCAAAGTATCCCAGGGGCCACTACAGTAATTTTGGCTTTCTGGGTCATAAGCACAGAAGAATTTATGGCAACCAGGGACCTGGCATTTATTATAACCATGACTGCTTTGTGATCAAGACCTATTCTGAGAGATGAACAGTGCCATTTTTATCAGAATTTACTCAACACCAATTATTCTCTTACACTTGTTTCCCACATGGGATGAATGTGGTGTATTGGATGTACATGCACCATAAGTAGTGGTCCAAATCAAGCCCCTCAGCACGAATGTCTGACATTTATGTCCCAACAAGTTTTACACATTAATAGATAACATTGGCTACCAGTCATTGCTACTACCTTAGAGGATCAGCTATCCAGATGTGTGCAAGGCTGGCTCAGTTAAATGACCAAATGAGTTAAATTAATTTTGCTATGAGTTAAATGACTTTTGCTAATTTAAAAAAAAAAAAAACAATTCACGATGATGTTATGCTTGTGTAGCCTGTAGTTATGGATAACAAAAGAAATGAAAGAAAGAAAACCACATGCTACTTAATTGTATGAAAAAACTTACAATAACCTGGCTGCACAATTGTGTACACTCTTTTATAATGGGGAATGTGACTGTGCTCAAAATTAACCAGTCACATTCACACTCACATTCAAAAGAAATGATCATAAACCTTGTATCAATGAAGTTATTCTGATTAACCCCAAGTGAAGATTAGCTGATTCTGTAGGATTTTCCTGAAATCTTGGTTCCATCTGACTGCTGAAACCATGGCCCACAAAGAGCTTACAAAGCATGTACAAGATCTCATTTTTGAAAGGTATTGATCAGGAGAGGGGCACAAAAGAATTTTCAAAACATTAGATGTACCATGGAACACTCTGAAGGCCATCATCATCAACCAAGAACAGGATGCCCCTCCAAAATAGCTGAAAGCACAAGATGAAAAATGATCAATGAGGCTACCAAGAGACCTACTTCAACATTAAAGGAGCTGCAGGAATATCTGGTCACTGGTCATTCCCTAAATGTGACAACATGCCCACCTAAATTTTGCCAAACTGTGTGGCAAATTGCGGTATGGACTGATGAGACCAAGGTAGAATGTTTTGGGCACAATTCTAAAAGATATGTTTGACGTAAAAACAAGACAACTTATCACCCAAAGAACATCAAAACCACAGTGAATCATGGTGGTGGCAGCATGATACTATGGTACTGCTTCTCTCCAGCTGGGACTGGGGCTCTAGTGAAGATAGAGGAAATCATGGATAGCTCCAAATATCAATCTATTTTTGCAGGTTAGACAGCTGAAGATGAATAACGATGAACGAAGAAGATCAAGATGTTTTGGAATGGCACAGACAGAGCCCAGATCTAAATCCCATCGAAAACCTGTGGAGTGACATGAGAGGGCTGTTCACAGGAAATCCCCTTGCAATTTGATAGATCTGGAGCATTTCTGCAAGGAAGAGTGGAATAAAATTGCAAAATCAAGATGTGCCTAGTTGGTACACTCTTACCCAAAAAGACTGAGTGCTGTATTACAAGCAAAAGGTGATTTCAAAAAGTATTACTTAAGGGGAGTGCACACTTATGCAACAGGTTATTGTAGCTGTCAGGTGAAGCAGG
This sequence comes from Cranoglanis bouderius, assembly GCA_023630585.1. Lineage (NCBI taxonomy): Eukaryota > Metazoa > Chordata > Actinopteri > Siluriformes > Cranoglanididae > Cranoglanis > Cranoglanis bouderius. The sequence goes on from CM042540.1 coordinate 21,202,073, forward strand.
TTGAGGCGGATACAAATGCAGTCTCAAGTTTTAAAATTTAATGAAGTTCAAAACAAAACACAAAACAAAAACTATAGAACTCGTGGCAAGGTACAAGGATAAAGGAGAAGAACAAGAGAGAGCATAACGTGGCAAAGAAAGACAAACGCAAGACCATGGCTGCGTCCGAAATCGTGTACTACCCTACTACACAGTAGGCGAAAAGCAGTACGCCAGAGGGGTAGTATGTCCGAATTCAGTAGGCGAGGAACAGTAGGCGAGAAATACCCAGATGGCGTACTGCTTCCAGCGAGATTTTGCAGTATGCAACCGATGGACACTGCATGAGTCAAAAATCCCATAATGCAATGGGACTGGCTCTTTTTAAGTATTAAACCCTGAAGGTTTAAACAAGAAAACAGTTGTCACAGAGTTTGAAACCTTTTTTGTGATTTCCAACATGCCTTAACCGGCCAAGCTAATGGCAACGAATTTACCTCGGCCTGTTAACACTGCCCACATTAAACTGCTAATTCAGTTAACTTCCCTGATGTGCATTTTGCCGTTAGTGCAGTTGCTTTAATCTGGTGGTCCCTTTAAGATTTTTTGTGTTTATGGTGAAGGTCACATGACAATGCCAACATGGCAGTTGTAGTATGTCCGGGATTGTAGTCATACTACACACACACTGATTAGTACGTACTGTTTCAACTGCAGTGCAGTAGGTACTGCATGGTATGCAGTACGTACACTGTCACAGTACACAATTTCGGATGCAGCCCATGTGTGCAGTGCACTTATATACGTGACTTATACACAGGTGCTAATTAACCCCAAACGTGAAACAGGTGCAGACAGTCATGTGACGTGATCATGGGCGGTGCAGTGGCTGATGGGAATCATAGTCCAAATGCCTGTTTCGGCATATCCATGATTGTAGCAGTTTTTCTTTTTCTTTTTTTTTTCCCCTAAAACTTTTATATTTGTTTTTCACTTGAGTTTTTGTTGATTGTTAAATGACTTTAAAGTGGAAAAATATCATGATTTATCATGGTTTCATTTTTTACATCACAAAAACATACAATTTTAAGAGGTCTGTGTAGACTTTTTTTATCCACTGTAGATCATCTGCAGCACCCTTGATAAAAAAGCAGAGAATTTTCTCAAGAATTACAAATCCTTTCGGATAATTTGCCCTGTCGACTGTAGAGATGGTTTCCATGAAGGCTAATTTGTGACATCAGTCAGATCTGCCTGCAAAGTGGCAGTTTATGAGTCTGTCTAGGAGTATACTGTATATATTGTTTTCTCACTTTCATTCAATTGGGTCATTCAATCAGTTTGTCTTGAAACAAAGCTTTTAAACCCAATATTAATAATCTGTTATGGTTTTGAGGCATGTATATGTCATGGTATATGTCAAATGTTTATGCATGGAGCTCAATGAACTGTCCACTTGACTTTATTGTTTTGCTTTTTTTTGCATTTGTATGTTTGTATTTCTCTTCAGTTTATTTGTAGAGACACATCAAGTGAGAAAAGTGCTGTAGAAAATTGTAATAAAAACCAATAACATTTGATCTTCTTCTTCTGATATTACAGGTGCATCTCAATAAATTAGAATGTCATGGAAAAGTTCATTTATTTCAGTAATTCAACTCAAATTGTGAAACTTGTGTATTAAATAAATTCAATGCACACAGACTGAAGTAGTTTAAGTCTTTGGTTCTTTTAATTGTGATGATTTTGGCTCACATTTAACAAAAACCCACCAATTCACTATCTCAACAAATTAGAATATGGTGACATGCCAATCAGCTAATCAACTCAAAACACCTGCAAAGGTTTCCTGAGCCTTCAAAATGGTCTCTCAGTTTGGTTCACTAGGTAAACCACAAACATTCATCCCCACGAAGCTGGCTGTTCACAGAGTGCTGCATCCAAGCATGTTAACAATAAGTTGAGTGGAAGGAAAAAGTGTGGAAGAAAAAGATGCACAACCAACCGAGAGAACTGCAGCCTTTTGAGGATTGTCAAGCAAAATCGATTCAAGAATTTGAGTGAACTTCACAAGGAATGGACTGAGGCTGGGGTCAAGGCATCAAGAGCCACCACACACAGACGTGTCAAGGAATTTGGCTACAGTTGTTGTATTCCTCTTGTTAAGCCACTCCTGAACCACAGACAATGTCAGAGGCGTCTTACCTGGGCTAAGGAGAAGAAGAACTGGACTGTTGCCCAGTGGTCCAAAGTCCTTTTTCAGATGAGAGCAAGTTTTGTATTTCATTTGGAAACCAAGGTCCTAGAGTCTGGGGGAAGGGTGGAGAAGCTCATAGCCCAAGTTGCTTGAAGTCCAGTGTTAAGTTTCCACAGTCTGTTGTAGCGAATCTAGCTCAAATGGGTGAAATATATCTATAGCTCTAATCGAAGCGTGTTCTGATTAAGTATGGATATAAATCGACCATGAAAGGGAATGTTATATTAATTACTGTAACCTAGCTTTAGAATTAAATGCGAAGCAGCTTGATCTGTTTGTCCACCAAACTTACCAGGGCAGTCTTCGTATTACTCTAAAGGAATAAATTATCCTTCTGGCCACGAAGCATAGTTTATTCTACGTTAACAGAAATCCAGCGCGTAGCGAGGAGCAACGTTAAAAGTGAACCTTGTCATAAGTAAAAACAGACGATCCAGCGTGATAACCATGGATTTTAATAACTACGTAAAAACTACAGATATACACAACTAGGTACAAACAAATAATACATATATATACAGGGTAAGTGAAAGGAACAGAAGGAAAAGTGATGGAAGTAACAATGGCAGAACACAGTTTAACCTCGAGAATCAGCAAAGGAATTCGAATTCAACTTTTTCAACAAAAGTGGCTCTGACTTAAAGGACACCTCTAAAGGTCAATTGGAATTATACTTGCGTTAATTTTATGCAGTTCACGAGGGTCCTTGATTTGCAGATTGAGCGAGGAATTTGCTGGTTCTTCGGCGTCGGTAGAGTAGGGGTGAACGGAGTTGAGTCTCGCCCGAGGATGAAGAATATGGTGATTGCCACGTGGTTTCACGAGACAAAGGAGAGTCCGGAGGAATGCCGGAAACGGAAGGCGGCAAGGTGAGAAGTAGGAAGAGGGTGAGAAAAAGCGAAGGAGCGAGCCAGCGGGGGACGTGTGTCACGGTCTTTTATGGACAATGCCAATGTACACGCCTCTCTGAGCTGCTGGCGAATCCAAAGAGAGATGAGAAAGTTCTGGGGGAAAACTTCTTTGGTCTGTCCCAGAACGGGTCGCATGTCAGGGCGGGGTTTGTGTTAAGTTTGGATCAATATGGTATTTGATAAAACATGGAAAAGTATAGAATGATACATCCTATCGTCCTGTAGTATGTATCATTAATTGGCATATTGTGAGACAATGATTTTGGTACCAAACTTCAAGGAGATTATGATATCTTGGACAGTGTAGGATCATTAGACATAGTTACAGACAACTTAAAAATTAGCTTTTCGCTCAAACTATATAAAATTGCTACAACTAGGTTATCTAGACATACAACACATGCATATACGAATAAATCATAACTATCTAGGGATATGATTACAGGTTACATTCAAGAGACCTGTTCACTGTGTGTGTGCGTGAGTGTGTGCATGTCCAGAAGAGGGGGCTGGCGTTCTTCTAAAGTTACAACGGTCCTTTGGTCACCTCAGGGTGACCTTCTAGGGAGGAGGTTCTTTGCTAGACCGGTTGGCTCCGATGTTAATCTCTGAGGTCGTAAACTGAGATTAAATCGAAGATTTACGGGCCCTGGGGTCGGGAAATGGTGGATCCTTGTTGACGAACTAATCCTGAAGTTTCCCAGACGTTCAGTCATCAAAGGTTCCGTTTATTGCGGGAGTAGGTCCTGTGTGGGTTCCCAAAGAGTCTCCTGAATTCCAGAGTTGCATCTGGTCAAAGAAGGCCTCTCGGGTTATTCTGGGTCACTTAAAGGAATGAAACTTTATATGTTTCACTTGGGTTAATGTAGAAATCAGTTTGGGCACCCCGATACGTTACACTGTGATGATTTGGGCTGCAATGTCATCTGCTGGTGTTGGTCCATTGTGTTTTTTGAAAACCAAAGTCACTGCACCCGTTTACCAAGAAATTTTGGAGCACTTCATGCTTCCTTCTGCTGACCAGCTTTTTGAAGATGCTGATTTCATTTTCCAGCAGGATTTGGCACCTGCCCACACTGCCAAAAGCACCAAAAGTTGGTTAAATGACCAGTGTGCTTGACTGGCCAGCAAACTCACCACACCTGAACCCCATAGAGAACTTATGGGGTATTGTCAAGAGGAAAATGAGAAACAAGAGACCAAAAAATGCAGATGAGCTGAAGGCCACTGTCAAAGAAACCTGGGCTTCCATACCACCTCAGCAGTGCCACAAACTGATCACCTCCATGCCACACCGAATTGAGGCAGTAATTAAAGCACAAGGAGCCCCTACCAAGTATTGAGTACATGTACAGTAAATGAACATACTTTCCAGAAGGCCAACAATTCACTAAAAATGTTTTTTTTATTGGTCTTATGAAGTATTCTAATTTGTTGAGATAGTGAATTGGTTGGTTTTTGTTAAATGTGAGCCAAATCATCACAATTAAAAGAACCAAAGACTTAAACTGCTTCAGTCTGTGTGTAGTGAATTTATTTAATACACAAGTTTCACAATTTGAGTTGAATTACTGAAATAAATGAACTTTTCCACGACATTCTAATTTATTGAGATGCACCTGTATTATTGCTGCTACTACTACTACTATGACTAATAATAATAATACTAATAATTTTTTACAAAGAGTAATAGTAATAATATAAATTTGAATGGTAAAAAAACCCGGTAGTGTTTGTTTAAGAAGACTGGTGGCAAATGCACTAAAAAAAAAAGCAGCTCTGGGAATACAGGTTTAGGTGCTGAGATATGTGAGCTCCTGTTGCAATCAGCATGCCAAAAGATTCAGGCCTTTGGTCTTGAGATAATCAAACATGCGCTGCTACAAGAACTTGAAGCTATACTAAAAGAGCCACATGGACACATTTTGCTGGAGAATAAATCATCTATATCATATGGGTGCTTATATGGTTTTCTTGGATATGCTTGATTTTAAAGCATAAACCCTGTGAGAAGAATTTGTCTTGCTATGATAAGACACTGAATGGCTCTCTCTTGTGATTTCGGTTACTTGACTGTAACCCTGTTCCCTGAAAAAGCGGGAACGAGATGCTGTGCATCAAACTCTAATGAGAACATGCTTTGTTCGACCAATTGCGAAGAATGTGTGTCAAACACGCCAAGAATTTGGCCTAAATAACCTCGGTGAGTTATAGTCAAGTAACCCGAGATGTTCCCTATCAAAAGCTACTCTCGATGCTACGTATCAAACGGTAATGGGAATGAGAATACCAACGCCGCCACACTGGAAGTGTCTGAGCCCCCAAGGTTGTGTAATGTGTGCGCACAAACATTAAAGAAGGTCTCAGACATGCCTAAGGGATGTTGACTCAAGGACATGTGAGCCCAGAGTAGCACGGACATCCAAATATAGAATTTGACAAATGTGTATGGAGAGGACCAACCTGCCGCATCACACACTTGCTGGAGGGGGACACCTTTTGCCAAAGGCATAGAAGATGCAACCCCCCTGATTGAATGAGCACTAACACCTAGCGGTGAAGCTTGACCACACACCTCGTAGGCTAGGGCAATGGCATCCCTCAACCAATGAGACACCGTTTGCTTAGTGGCAGCCGCCCCCCGATTGCAGCCTCCATAGCATATGAAGAGCTGATCCGACTTACGCCACTGGCTGGTGTGGTGGACATAAATCTGAAGAGCACATACAGGACACAGTAAGTGAAGTCTTTCCTGCTCCATAGTCGTGAAAGGCGGAGGACAGAAGGCTTCAAGAATGACCGGATGCATGGTCGAGAATGGACCTTTCGGGAGGTAATTAGGGTGAGGATGCAAGATAGCTTTGACCAGCCCAGGGGCAAAGTCTAGGCAGGACTGCGGGACTAACAGAGCCTGCAAATCCCCAATTCTCTTCAGAGAAGTAATAGCCATTAGAAAAAACATCTTTAGGGTCAGAGACCTGATAGGTGTTGATAGTGGTTCGAAAGGGGTGCCGACCAGACCCTCAAGCACTATAGCTAAATCTCACGAAGGGGCTGTAGCTCTCGTGGACGGTGTCAACCACTTGGCTCCACGAATGAAGCGAGCGACTAGAGGGTGCTTTCACACAGAAACCCCATCAATTGGAGCATGGCAAGCCGAAATGGTGGCCACATAGACTCTGAGAGTACCAGGACATGTGCCTGAGGATAATTTCCCTTGCAGGAACTCCAGCACTGAAACCACTTGGCAGTGAACTGGGTCTACGTGGTGCGCCATACACCAATTTTCAAAAATGTGCTATTTGAAGGCATAACTTCTTCTAGTGGAGGGGGCCCTGGCACTTAGAATGGTCTCTACTATGTCAGCAGGGAACCCAGCATCCCTTAGCTGGTCCCCCTCAGGGGCCAGACGTGAAGGTTCCAGAGCTCGGGCCGGGGAGGAAATATTGTCCCCTGTGCCTGAGATAGGAGATCTTTCCTGACTGGAATCGCCCACAGTGAGCCGTTGAGGAGAGATATTAGATCTGAGAACCATACTCTGGTCGGCCAACAGGGCGCTATCAGTAAGAAGCGAAACCCCTGTTGATGGACCTTGGCCAGGACTCCCGGGAGCAGAGCAATCGGGGGAAATGCGTAAAGACTCTGTCTGGGCCAGGTATGGGCCATGGCGTCCAGACCCAGGGGAGCTGGAGGAGTAAGAGAGAAGAAGAGGGGACATTGTGCCATCTCCTGTGAAGCAAAGAGGTCCACCTCTGCTTTGTAAAATCTTCCCCAGATTTGACTGACCACTTCGGGGTGGAGTTTCCATTCCCTGAGTGTCACAGCCTGTCTGGACAGCAAGTCTGCTCCCACATTCATATACCCAGGGATGTAAATCACCCTGAGGGACAGGAACTTGTCCTGTGCCCACAGCAGGACCTGCTGCGCTAGCCTGTTCAGGCGGTGCAAACGCAGTCCGCCCTGGTGATTTATGTAAGAGACTACCGCAATATTGTCCACCCACACAAGGACATGGTAGCCTCTTAACTGCTGGAGGAAGTATTTGAGAGCCATCATTTCGAGGCAATTGATGTGCCAGTCGAGAAGATGACCTCTCCAGATCCCTTGGGCTGGACAGCCATCCAAGGCCGAACCCCAACCCGTGAGGGAAGCGTCTGTCATTAGTATCTTGCGATGACAACACGGACCTAGAGTGGGACCCAAAGTCAGAAACCGGGGTCTGAACCACATAGAAAGGGTACGAAGCCCCTGGCGCGTGACCCTTAGTGCCTCTGGGGATTGGCCCTTGGATGAAATCCCCTGGCTCTGAGCCACAACTGAAACGACCACATGTGCAGGAGACCCAATGGTATCACCGTGGATGCAGCTGCCATGAGACCTAAAAGCTTCTGAAAGAAGTAAATCGTAATTCTCTGGCCTAGCTTGATATTCTTTAGGGCATTTACAATGGATTCGACGTGTGCATGAGACAGCTGTGCCTGCATCGTGATCGAATCCCATACAACCCCCAAATACGTTGTCCTCTGAGCTGGAGAGAGAGCACTTTTCTTGGCATTGAGTCTCAACCCCAGAGATTCAAGATGAGCTAGGATGACATCCCGATGTCGAAGCGCCAGCTCTTGAGACTGAGCCAGAATCAGCCAGTCATCTATGTAATTTAAAATGCGGATGCCCTGGAGTCGCAAAGGAGCCAGTGCTGCATCCATGCATTTCGTGTATGTGCGAGGTGACAGAGCTAGGCCGAATGGAAGAACCCGATACTGGTAAGCTTCGCCCCCAAAAGCAAACCTCAGGAACTTCCTGTTTTGTGGCAAGATTTCTATATGAAAATATGCGTCCTTGAGATCGATTGTGATATACCAGTCCCCTGGCTAGATCTGAGTCACAATCATCTTGATCGTCAAGCTCTTGAACTTGTATGTTCTGAGGTAGCGGTTCAACCCGCGAAGATCTAAAATTGGCCGCAACCCCCCATCTTTCTTGGGAACCAAAAAATACCGGCTGTAATAGCCTGACTCTCTGTCTGGTAGGGGAACACGTTCCATGGCCCCTTTGTCCAGCAGAGCTTGCAACTCCTGTGTCAAAAAATGGGCTCGTTCCGGTTTCACAGAAGTGGAGACCACGCCGTTGAAATGCAGAGGCCGATATGCAAACTGAATCCTATAGCCTTTCTCTACGGTCCTTTCTACCCATGGAGAGATACTTGGCAGTAGCTTCCACGCTGCCAGTTTCTCTGAGAAGGGCACTACTTTTGACACTTCGCTTAGATGGGGAGGTGTTAGGTGTCTGGTGTCCTGAAGCATGGCAGGAGGCAACCGAACACCTAGCGTTTGGCTGGAGGCTGCTGTTCCCCGAAACACCAATGGCAGAGAAAATTGTACAGCGGCCTCCTGAGGGTGCCAGGAAGGAACATCTACTTCCCGTTGGAACTTCTCGCGCTCCTCCCTGGAGGGGCACACAGTCCCAAGGACTTGACCCTCAGGACTTCTTCTTGGACGAAATGATCGTCCTCAGGTCCGGCCTCTTACTGGACTGCTGAGGTCGGCGAGCTTCTCCCCAGTCCCTATGAGGGGGCAAACGGCTCACCACACTCTGCTTCTGCGACTCTCGCCACAGAGAGACTGGATTGGGTCGGGGCTCGGTGGCCGACAGCCGTGACGCCTGAGCATGGCGGTGAAGAAACTCATCAAATTTTTGAAGAGTGACGTTTTTTTTTCTTTTTTTTCTTGAGGTCGGGATTCGAATTCTGGTCCGAAGCGTGATGAGCGAGCATGCAAAACGTGTGGTATAGAATGGCTAAGCTCTAATAAAACGCCTCCTCACTAATATCTCCTTCCGTGCTCAGGTCCTTCAGCAGGTCAGCCTGGCACGCCTGCAGAACCGCCATGGTGTGAAGGGCAGCACCAGCCTGACCCACTGCTTGTAATGCCTTCCCCCCCAGTGACAATGTTACCCTGCAAGGCTTGGTGGGGAGGATAGGCTTCTTGAGTGACGACGCACTCCCAGGGGAGAGATAGCCCGCGAGCGTCTCCCCAACCTGAGGCATCGTCACATATCCATGCGCCTTAGCACCCATGATAGTCGAATAGATCGACATCAAAGATACACGGGGAGGAAGGCTTACTCCATGAGCAAGATAACTCCTATGGAGGTCTGGGAAAAAAGGGGGGAGATCGATATTTGGATCTATCGTCTTGGCCACCCGACAGAAATCTGTCATCTAGTTTGGAGTGCCTGGGTTTCTCTTGCTCCTATGACCAGTCTAACTTAAGCCTGGCCACCGCGTTAGTCACTACCTCGAGTAGCTCCCCAAACACCTTGTTGTCGCGCGAGGAGCGCTCAGAGGCGGTGCTCTCTCGCAGTGCTTGCAATCATCGTCCTCAAGAGCAGCAATAGCACGCTCTTCCCCGAGGTACTCCAAACAAAAATCGTGCGGATCATCATCCGGAATAATTTACCACTTACCAAGACAACACACACACACACACACAAAGCGATCTTGAAGACAAAGAAACCTGAAGGTATGCCTGTTTCATGTCTATTTATAACCTGTAGGTGCACATTATCAATGACGTAACTCACTGAGGTTATTTAGGCCAAATTCTTGGCATGTTTGACACACATACTTCACAACCGGTCGAACAAAGAATGTCCTCATTAGCGTTTGATGCGCAGCATCGAGAGTAGCTTTTGATAGGGAACTTCTGTCATGTAGTGCTTTGTCACTGTGTTATTGTACCTCGCAAATTTAGAATGAATGGATAGATGTGGTGTGTTAAGAGCATTTCTTGTCTTTGCATGACCACAGTTTTCTGAACAGGTGTAATAATAAATAAATAGCATGATCTATATTTCATGTAAGCTGTCAGAGAGCTTAAATGATCATATTGACTCCATGAACTGTCTAGATATGCCAGACCAGATCATACCAGCACTGGTATGATTTAGACAATTTCCATAACATATTGGAAAAAATTAATTTACAATCTTTTCTCAGGATTATCATGAAAGTTCAGCTTCCCAGAAGTCACCACCACTTGACAAATAAAACCCACTGTATCAACAGATGTGCACCCCAGTTTTATGTGGCTCCACCCATGTCAGCATAGATAACTACAAACTGAAAAAAGCACTTTATTACACTTGTGAAATGTTTCTCTTTGCCTCCATCAGCAGCTTCCTCAACCTGTGTGTAGGGTATCCACTATCTAGGAAATTGTCCACTATTCCAGTCTTTTTTTATGATGGCCCTAATTATAATTAATAGTATTTAAAATGCATATCTGTTTATGTATTTACATATCTGTTTATGTTTTTATGTGAATATTTTTTATCACAGGAAAGTTAAGCAGGTTCTCTGATTTTTTTTTTTTGTGGAAATTTTTAATCGTCATGTCCATCCATTTTCCGCTTATCCTACAGTAGAGAGTAAGTACTCTAAGTACCTCTAAGTAAGCAGAGAGGCATCAATACCTTTTTCTATTTTCAGACTAAGTATGGGTACATGTTTTTTTGTACTTTTCAATAGTCACAGAAGATTTTATTCAGCTATGTTTGTTGGTTGCTGTTGTGTGCTGTTATCAATGAAGTCCTCATGCTGATTGTTATGTTTAAGATTTAAACAGATGCCTCTCTACTTACTTACTCCGCTTATCCTACACAGGGTCACGGGGGAGCCTGGAGCCTATCCCAGGGAACTGGAGGCACAAGGCGGGGACACCCTGGACGGGGTGCCAACCCATCGCAGTGAATCATCATGTTATGTTTATTTTACACAACCATTTATACATACCTGCAGTGCCAGTATAGTCACCAATGGTCAGTGGGTAACCATCATCCTCAGGGTCTACTGAGAACAGTCCAACTCCAAACATGTCATACTGGGCGAATGCTGTACTGTTCTCGAAATCTTCCAGATCTATCCTCAACTCATAGTTCGCCTGGATAGACAAAGCATGGATCTGCCTTAAACCTATATGAGAAAGAGTTAAAGAAAGTAAGAAAAATATCAGCAATTCTCATTACCATCAGAAAAATGGTGTAGGCTTTTCAGTTTTTCAGTTCCATCCATTAAACATAAAAGCAAAACATAACCAAAACCCTCACAACCTGAATTAATGTTATTGTGGGGGTGAACCTCTTTATCTATCTATCTATCTATCTATCTATCTATCTATCTATCTATCTATTTATTTATTTATCTATTTATCTATTTATTTATTTATTTACATTTTTATACAGATGGTCACAGATAGGTTTCAGTCTGTGTGGCTTATTGACCTTTATTTCCAGCATCATTCTGGATCTGCTGCATCACTGAGCTGCATGACTGCTCCAAAAGTGAATGTGAATAATCTGAATATAATTGACTTCACTCCAATCAGTTCCATAGTGAAGCTTCAGCAAATCCCAGACCAAGTCCATCCATAATTTGAAAGAATTCTTAGTGAATTTGTGAAATCAGGAAAAAAAATATATACCTTTGACCCTGCCCTAAAATATATAAATATATAAATATATATATATATATATATATATATATATATATATATATATATATATATATATATATATATTATTGCCACATTAAAATTCTTAAAAATTTTTATTCTTCACATTATTTCCATAGGAACTGAGCCACAGAAAAAAACAATATTCAAATATAATTTCCCCAATGATTCTTTTCCAACAGTGTTTATTCTCTGTGGGCCCAAAGGTCCAGAAAGGTATGTCAAAATTTATGCAGGAAAATTTGAATTGATTCAGAAATGGGATAAAAACATTTTTAAGCCAATTTACTGGGCTCTCCATTCAGATTGTGCAAATCCAAATGCTAGATTTTTCTTGAGTAGAAAATTCCAAGATGAGGATTTTCACTGCCATTTAGACCTCCTTCAAACACAAGGACTTACTATTAAACCCAAAAGAAAATGTGGTCTGAAGAAGGAAGTAGCGTTTTCCTTTTTTCTTTGCTTTCAAATGAAATATGATGCAACATAAAAGCAAGAGATTTAAAAATGAAAATACAGTGATACATCAGAAGATGCATACTGAGGAGATGACAAGCACTGAAAAAACATCTAACAGGAATTTATATATATATATATATATATATATATATATATATATATATATATATATATATATATATATATATATATATATATATATATATATATAGTTTCAATCAAAATTATTCAACCCCCATTGCAAATCAGGTGCATTGTCAAAATTTACAGACTTTCATCTGTTTGCAATGAACAAATCAAACAAAAGCAATTGAAATAGTTCAACACAATGAATGCTTCAAGTGGGTTCCCCAAATTCAACTGAAAATGCAACTTATAATGACTTCTCCAGTCTCAAAATTATTCAACCCCCTTAATAGAATCCCTCACAACAGCACAAAAATGCAAAACAGGTATTGTCTCAAGCACACTTGATGCAAATATTCAAGGGCTTCATTAGTTGCACCAGGTGTACTTGAGCTGGAACACATGAAACACCTGAACTGGCTAGGGGCAGAAAATACATGAAATACTTGAACTGGCTAGGGGCAAAAAATACATGAAATACCTGGACGGGGCAGAAAAAGGAAGCTATCAACGGCTGCAACCAGATTTACCAATTGTTCAAATTTTGACAATAAACCTGATGTGCAATGGGAATTGAATAATTTTGATTGCAACTGTATAGTAATTATCACATTTATCACTGCAAATTTATTTTAATTTAAGTTCTAATGTATAGCTTCCAGCCTAATTTTCTAGCAGCTTATAAAATAACACTTAATCCAGCACATTTTTGCTTTGGCAATTACGATTTAGAATGCAATTACTAAATTAAGGTCATGAAATCACAATGTGTACACACCAGTGGTTTGAAGGATAAGCTGACCAAGCACTCATTTACTATGGTTTCAGGTTTCAGCTCAAAACTTCAACTTATTCATAAACTTTTATCAGTTGGGTGCTTGAAATAAGCAAAGCCTCTAATTGAGATTTTTTTTTTCCTCTGTGCAAAAAAACAAAACAAAAACCAAAAAACATTTTATTGCAAAGAAACACTACCATTAATTCCTTAATAGTTAATAATTAATTAGTTAATAATGTATACTGTATTACATCAAACTATCATTAAACTCTCAGCTCCTCATTCGAGCTGACGTTGCACAAAACATATCTACAGATTTTTGCATAACTGAGATGCTCTATTTTACTGCACCCTGTATGTGTAACATTAGCAAAACTTCTGAAATTTGGGAGTTATTTTTGAGGGCTGAATACTGATTTGCAACTTCGGTATTAAATCTTCACTGTACTCTGCTCTGAATATGGAGCTCTATTAGTAGTATTAAGAAGCTAAAGACAAACTAAGCATTCACATGTATTTTTCTCATGGTAAGCAAAAAAAAAAAAAAAAAACCCTGACCAAAAATACTTTGATATTTACAGCACATGCATGCTTGTAAGATACATAGCTGTTGGCATTTTACATTTTCATGTAAACTTATAAGGACATAGAAGATATCCTATTCTATTCAGAACTTGACATATTTACTCCATTTTGTAACCACCTGACAGGAAATTATGTGTCCTCCCACAGGACACTGTGTTTCTTGTTTGGGGCCATCATCTTGCATCCACACACAGGGAACTGAGCTTTCAAGTCTGTAGCATTCAAGGCCTATCCAAGGACAAACATATCATACTGCTGTTTTGACACATTGTTGTTGACCTTCCCTTTAAACTAACAAGATGCCCCGACCCACACCCACACGTAACATCCAGTCTCACGTCATGTCACAAGAACACATCTGTTGCCTACTGCATGTAAATTAAGGAATGTGTCATGTAGTTGCTTCTCATGATAATAACCTTTCAGACATACATATTATATGATTATACAGTAAATTTCATTGCAAAACGCAGATATCCAATACAGATACAATCAGCCTGAATTTATCAAGCAACTCATTTGTAGCAGAATCTTCTAATCAGGCTGTTTCAGTCTAAACAGTGATCCTGGTCTATTTTGGGAAATAGGCAGCACTGTTTAAAGAGGCAACATACATACTTGACAAAGATTGATGTTACGAGGTTTGCTTTATTTATTTATTTTTATCTAAATAAAAAAAAAAATTATGCCATCCAAGCCCACAGACACAATTATTTGCTGAATATACTGTACGGGTTTACTTAAGTGGGTTTCATGGTGTGGTAAACATTTTTGAGATCCACAAAGGTGATTTTACAATGCAATTATGTCAATGGCACAATATGATAACAAATAATACGTCTGTATTATGTAACTTCTTTGAATTATGCATTTTACTAATGATTGAAGATGTGATGGAATGATTTATTCCCAGAGTAATATCAGATAACATATAATTATTCCAATCAATTGATTGATTGATTGATTGATTGAGCATTTGTGGAGCTGGTGTTTTTATGAATAAATTCCTAAAGCAGTCCAAGTGCATGACACACAGGGGCATTAACACCTGACATGAGAGTTATGTATTTTCAGAGAGAGAGAGAGAGAGAGAGAGAGAGAGAGAGAGAGAGAGAGAGAGAGAGAGAGAGATATTCCAATAGTCAAACCAAATATTTGGTCTTTCATACTGATTTAAGTAAATCTCCTTAAGGTTTGTTTTAAGTATTTAGATTCAGAGAGCGAGTGTGTTTTTGTCTATCTTTTTTTTTCTTCCAAGGATGGACCACGTCAAGGGTCGATTTGTAACATTCCAAATGTGCCTTGAATTTGTAACATTCAAATGCTCAGTTGTGCACCCAGTTGTAACTAGGCACAATTATTAAATCTTTTTAAAACTGAGTACTAAGCAGCATGTTGGTTAGAATCAACATGCTGATTGCTCATGTATCTGGAAATGGAGTGTTTGTCAAAGTGTATTTGTGTGTAGGTGTGGGAGCAGTGTGCTATTCTTTTCTCCTTGATTATTTGTAACTAATGCTGAGAAAAATAATGATATCAGGACTATTTTAACACTACACTCTGATATTGAAAAGTGATTTTGTTTTATGTGACTATTGGATACAAATAGGACTGAACTTTCTGACTTTCTGTGGCAATATAGTGTAGGAAGGCTCTTCAATTCAACTGATACAACACTGTTAACAAAGCAACTGGGGGTTGAATCAGACATATAAATCAATTTACCGGGACCAAAGTATGGTCCTTATGACTCTGTGAACAACTTACATAAACACACTTAGACAATACTAAAAGGTAGATATGCTAATAAGTCCATTGTTATGCCACATTAAATCGGACACTGGAATAAAGTGTAGTGGATACATCAAACTGTAAACTGTATTCACAGCATGACATAACCTAAGAAATAACAATATATATGTTCTATACAGTACACGTTTCAATACACGGTACATTATTAGTAACTATCTCTGTCATATGCAGGACATAAGCAAATTCATTTATTAGCCCTTATGATATAATGAAAATTTGCAGACTTTTTTTCTCATCATGATTTTCAGACAGTCAAGAAATTTTTGGGAACAGATTGGGAACCGTATTTTTTAAAAATGCATTTTTCATTGCAATACACTGAAACAAATAAATGCCATTTGAAACCACTGCATTATCTATGTCTTGATTTTTCTGTAAGTATCTTACACAAGATTTGTGTTGGCCTACAAATATGTCACATGGAATGAGGTCATTCAAAAGAGATCTCTTTAATGTCTTAAATGTCTTACACTGATTGCACACAGCACAGTTTTTATCCCAGCCAATTAGGAGGCATACTGTCCATAATTGCTGTTTGAGGACCAACAACAACTAGCAAGTGGAATCTGGCGTGACTACTGTTTTACTGGAATAAAAGCCTGCAGCCTCATTGGCCCTTTGCAAATAAGATTGTCATAGGCTATTACAGCCTTATTTGGTGCACCCCGCCTAGCCAACAGGATATATAAATGAAAAAGTCACAACTGACTATTAGCATTTGTTTTGTCAGTAATAAATAAGAACAAAACGTGATCTCTGGCTTCCAAGACCAGGGCACACATTCCACCTTAACTGTGTTCTTAATTGACCTGAATTTATTTCAGTCCGCATGAACTTCCTGTGATCAAAGCATTAGTTTTCTTTATTGACAGGAACAAAGCAGTGGCAGAAACCATGAATAAACATCATATCCTCCCTCAAATCAAATCAAAACAGCTGTGTTGGAGTGTTTTATAAGCTTACATAGCATGTCTGCTTTTTCTCACCTGTGTGCTGCTGGTGCTTGTTTGTATTACATTTATATGAACTTGCTTATGGCCAATTGAAAATATTCGCCTTTGTGAAGTCCATGTTTGTCTGGCTACATGCAACGCTGCAGACAAAATGAACTGCGTAAAGTTGATGCCAGTACTCTCCTCCCCATCTCAAAACTATTGTCAACATGCTTACATTACTGCACCATAACCTTGCTAATGCAAGAAAATGGACACATTATCCATGGCAGGGATTCAACTGTTTTTGATTTCTTTTTTTACTTCATGCACTTGGATGTATGAATAGAAAAAAATTTAATCATCAGCATTTTCTTCCCTCTAGCAAATGCTTGTAGGTGGTGGTCTAGATGCTACTGAAAAAAACACATCTCAGACACATGAACTAGCCTCTATGAACTATGTGAATAAGTCTTAAAATGCAATGCTTAAACTAAGCAGTCTACGTTCACACATTTGGCATGGACCAAATCCAGAGCATTTCTCCTTCAGCACAATCTTTAAGAAGGATGAACTGGAAAGCTTATTCATATTGAAGGACATATTGAAGGACATATCAATAAGGTTATATTGAGTACAAACAAATACTTTCAGTCTGCATAACTGTGTATGAGAATTCTATGACCTTTGACCAAGGAAAATTGAGTATGCCAAGAGACCTTGAGGAATGGAGAAAAAATTAGCATGCCAATGTTGTTGTCTTAGATCGGTGGTCACCAACCCTGTTCCTGGACATCTACCTTCCTAAAGACTTTAGCTCCAACCATAATCATGTCCACCTGACCATCTAATCATTGCCTTAAGAAGTTCTTGACCAACTAAAACAGATGTGTTAGATTTTGGTTGGTGATGAAACCTGCAGGAAGGTAGATCTCAAGGAAGAGGGTTGGTGACCACTGGTTTAGATGAGTCAGTCCAATAGTTTTATTTATCTATTTATTTATTTATTTTATTTGTGTGTCTGAAAAAGAACCACATTTGGGGGGGAAAAACTTTTTTGGGAGATTTAGCTACAAATTTATCTTCCATTAAAGTTTAAATCATGCAAATTGCACTAGGGACCACATACTAAATGCCCTCTTCATGAGGCATGCATTGCAGTTTAAGAACCTGTGGAAATTGGTGAAAATGGTAGAGCTGTGAAAAAGCTTAGGATTAAAGAGGAAGGAAGGACATTTTTAAAAATCAAATTGTTGTTAAAGCCTGTCTCATTTTAGAACCAGGCACAAATAAATGGTACAGAGGGTATGAATTCAGCTGATATGCCAGTAGATTCCCAATTTACTTTACCCTAAAAAAAAAATTGATGAGTGCAGAATAATCATGTTTGTCTTGAATAACCATGGGTCATGAAATTTTCCTGGAAGTTACATCCATGATGGACTTGTGTCAAGTTTAGGCCAAGCAGCTGTTAATGGCACTGAACCCTCAGCAGACTCAGAACACATATAGGACACATCTATAAAACAAAGTGCCAAATTGTATTATTATGTATATTAGTAAACAGTAAGGTATCTATTATCCATTACTGGCAATGTTGTGGCTCAGTCTGTTTCCATTTACCACTACTTAAAATGAGCTACTGTGGCTCTTGACCATATGCAAGTTATCCAACTGGTATAGCTACAAATGAAGACAATCACAAACATGTCATCTGATGGTTTAATCTGACCAGGCAGGTGGTCATAAAATGGTCCTGATGATTCTGTTTGTCTAGATAAGCTTTAACTATCTCTGTGGCTTCCTGGGAAAAGGACAATTTATGCTGAGATTGCTTGGTGCTTTAACTGCACACATATGACTCCATTCAACTAATTATGTGGCGGATGATTACAACTGGTTGCACCAGAACTAATTTAGAAGTTTCACAGCAATAGAGGTGAATACCCATTTCAGTTCCAGGTTGTATTACTACAAAATGTGGAAAGGTTTTGCACCACAGATACGTTACACAACAAACAGTAAATGCCCTCTCTAAACCATACATTGTCCAACAACACTACAAAGCCTGTTCTACTGGTTAGTCTTGGGTTTAGTCAGCTATGTAAAGTGATACATAGTACATACCAGTGATACATCTGGTTAAATGTAATTACATTTGTAAAAAATCCTCTCCTTCATATAATATAATGTCATACATATGTGCTGACAATTCGAGAACATATTTGTTAAGAGACCATTTCGATTTTTTGCATTTGTATGTCACACTTAATTTTTTTTTTACATTGACATGTGGTATGACGTAGTGTTATTGTAATATGACGTTGTGCATTGTGAATTCATTCATGTGTTTACAATTTATGACTTTTTATTTATGATTTATGACCAGTCCCCTAGTGCATCAATCAATAATGGCCAATATGCAACGATGAAAACAATCTGACATACAAATACCTGTATCAGTGGGGTCAACTCGACCTTTGCTCTTGGCTTAGGAATTCTTTAAGAGAAAGTTCCTCTCAACTGTTTTGCAAGGAGAATTTGAAAAAAAAGGGCTTATTAAGGATTTTTTAAAGGCAGCTAGGAAAACATCTATTGGTAAGATAAGATTCTTCATGTGCATGATTAGCAATGTAGCCAATTTGACCAGGATGGTTCACCCAGTTTTCAATAACCTCTACTGAATGCTGCCACTTGTCCTAATTCATTCACTTCAATTTATGGCACAACAGCTGAAAGTGTTTGACCTTCGAGTGGCACAGAGTGTGCAAACATTAGCGTTAAAGCAGCATAAATGTGAAAAGATTTGGATAAAGCTGAAAGATAGATAACGTTTTTTGTTTTGTTTTGTTCCACACCTAGTC
This sequence comes from Cranoglanis bouderius, assembly GCA_023630585.1. Taxonomy (NCBI): domain Eukaryota; kingdom Metazoa; phylum Chordata; class Actinopteri; order Siluriformes; family Cranoglanididae; genus Cranoglanis; species Cranoglanis bouderius. The sequence continues at coordinate 21,221,286 of CM042540.1, forward strand.
TAGTGTTAATCTGTATTTGAGTATTATCTATGTTAGAACTACTGTAGGGTGTTTTAAGAGAAACTAATCTGGGTTACCATGTTTTCCAGTGACTGAAAGTATCATATGTAAATCAAATATATTTCATCTAAAGAGCATAAATTACAGTACTGGCCGAATGTACAGTACTGTTCAAGCTTAGTCCCCAGTCATAAGCTATAAATCTGTGCACCATTATTGTCTGTTAAAACAGATCTAAATTTTTTTTTTAAATAAATAGCATGTGGAATGTGTGCAGTACCATTCACATATCATGTTTAGGACAAACAATATATGGCATATTCCTACAATCAGCCTATTACAAACTGTATCAGAGTAATTCATGCTCAGTTTAGCACACACCCACATCCACAAAAGGAATTCTGAATTAGTGTATCATGGATCAAAGACCAAAAAACAAACAAACAAACAAAAAACCCCAGCATGTCTTGACTAGCACAAATGTTCAACAGAAGACATAGATTTCTTCTGCTCAGAAGAGTTAATGATGTGAAGCCCCTCCTCTGTGCTAAGAAGACAAAGTTCTGACATCGATTAATGCAGCAAAATCATCACTTTCTGTTTATCATACCCGCTGTTGCATCTAATGAGGCTGACATCAGCGTCTGTTATATTAAAAATTCATGTATTTACTCAGTAGGAGGCTTTGCTAAAAGGCTCAAACATTAATGCTTTATTTGGTTTGACTGAAAAAAGTCTTTTGTATTTTGAGGGTGGGGAAGGAATGTATAAAATGCCTTTAAGCTGCTCCGAGGAGTCTCAAATATGGCATTAAAAGCCACCCAGAAGAGATGAAGAGTAACGGGAACAGAAGGAACATACCCAGTAGAGAAATGTTAGCACTGTTTTGCCTCATCCTCTTTGTGATATTTTTGTGAGATCAAATATTTATAGCGCTACCTATGTGAGTCAGCAAGGAACAAAGTAGGTGTAACTGAAGGAGCAGAAAGAAAGAGAGACGGCAAGATGGAGTAGAACTTGGAGAAGGATGTATTTGAATGTCTGGCTCTCAAGAGAGGTGCACGGGGCAAAAGAAGCGTGTGTGAGTGTGTGTTAAGCAAGGAAAGAGTGCAACTAATCAGACTTCTAGCTCAGGTGGTCTTAAAGTTCATTACAGTTTTTTTTTCAACCTCCCACTGAGGCAAGTGTATGAAGCTCAGAGAAGCTGCTGAACTTTTCACACCTTCTGACTCCATACTATACACAGAATTGTATTATAGACTATTCTGGTTTTTACTAAACCAATCGATGGTAGTGTATACTGTATGTGAATACATGTATGCATGAATGTACATGGTTTGAAGGTTCTATTCTATTTATCCTTCATGTTTTTCAAGTACAAATATATTTTCCCCCACCAGCATCTGAACTGCATAATAAACACTGTTGAAATGATTTCCTCAACTGTATCCATCATAGAACTATCAGCGGGATAAGAAGTCCAAAAGGTAAATGTCAAATATTGTTACAGTGTTATGCTGCTTGAATATAATTCATCAAAATGTACCCATAAGCTATGTTCTGAATATTAATGTAACAGGGACTTGAGGTTTTTAAGTTTCTAAAATATGTATGAAAACCACTGCTCCACAAATCCGTCAACATTAACACATACTATAGAACATTTAAGATTTAGGTAAAGTTTAATTATACAGTCATGTGAAAAAATAAGTGGAAATTGGTTTTTAATCTTCACAATTTGTGAAATTGGACAATTGTGCAAATTGCCTACAAGAAGTTATTTCTGCTAAAGGGGGCAATACTAGCTTCTGAGGCCAAGAGTGTTGTTACAAAACCGGAAGGAGGGAAGCAGGATGCACTCTCAGGGGAAAGTTGTCAGTTTATTAGAAACACTTTTAAAGTAATGGAACACTCACGTGCAAAAGTAAAGGAACAAAAAACAAAACAAACCATAATCCATTCAACGTAAAGCAGTAATCTGAAAGGAGATAATCCATCACAACGTAAAGCAGTAATCCAAATGAGAATATCCATCAAACAAAACAGAGGCAGTAATCCATAGAAAAGTAATCCATATGTTGAAAACAAAAAAAGGGAACAAACACACGACGCTAGGAAGTGGTATGGGAACCACGAACAACGAGCTAATGACTAGAGACTAGGAATATTTAACTATGGTCTGAGAACCATGAACTATAGGCACTGAGAAACCAAGAAAGACGCCGACTTACAGCACATACTCAATCTAAGGCTATTCTATTCTACTTTAATACTCTAAGCGTAAACGAGAAGAGGTATAAATACACAAACACATTAGGGGCAAACGAAGTGAAACTCAAAACACCTGAGACTAATGATAAATCAATAAACAGAAAACCACTGAGCGAACGGGGGCAGAGACATGACGCAAACCAAAACACAAGCACATGGTAAAACACAGGAGGCGGAGACATGATGCAAACCAAAACACATGCACATGGTAAAACACAGGAGGCGGAGACATGACGCAAACCAAAACACAAGCACATGGAAATACACACAGGGAGAGGATCTATACACGAAAAGTCCAGCGGGTCTTTAATAATAATGTTCGCGCTACTCTTCTCGGTAACGCGGAGCGTGGAATGCGGAAGTGCGCTACTCCGCTAGCCTCTGCTAGCAGCGTAGCAAGAGAGAGACTCTAACAGGTGTACTTATTTTTTCCACAGAAGAATATGATTAATACACAATTTATCTATTGATATTTCTGTTGAATAAATTATTTAAAAAGCTAATTTCCCTTGTGGTTTTGTTCAAGTATATCAACTTTACTAATAGGCACTGTTTCAAAGATGAGCAGATGTTTGCTTGTCCAAATATGTCAAAAAAGCTATGAGTGTAGCTTTCATATTGTATATGAAACTATACTTACAAATACATTTTCCATATTATCAGATGTACAACTGATTGTAAAACAACATTAAATTCTAAAATTTAAATGATAAAAAGCCCACAATGACAAAAATGAGGCAGAATAGCAAGGTCCAATATTTACACCAAAAGGCCAGAGTTCATTTAGTTATCAGCATTTAGTAGCATGCTGCAATTGTTTTTCTTGCCTCTTGGAATGACAGTTTTTTTCTTTACATTTTGTGTTACTGAAATTCTTAGTATGTAAATGGAATAGTTGCATGAATTTTTAAAAATTATCAGTTTGTGACTTTTTCTGACAATAATGAAATTTTCTACAAAAAGTTTACATTATTGTACTATCAGTTAAATATGACATTACTCAATCTGGATTTAGACTGCATTGCAGAAATCATAGGACAAAATTCTCACACTGTACTGGTGCCTCATGACGTATGTGCTCAGGGATTTTCAGTAAATGTCAATAACGCCTCTAGTCCATCAGGCTGAAAAAGTTTTGACAACCAAGCAATTTTTTCCTCACAGAAAAGGAAGATGCTGAAAACTACCTATAGACATGGAAGTGGTATGAGAAACATGGTCAATATGATTTGTCATTTGTTCAGAAAGACTTGAACATACATATTCAGTCAGTGGCATCTTAGCTTTCCAATCTTTCCACTGTATTCAAAGACTACAGCCAATGAATATGGTTACTGTTCAACATCTTATATGCAAATCAGATTGTGGCACTGCTCAGACCAGATAGCACCATTAACAACTATAAACAAGCAGGGCAGTCTCAAGAAAGCATGTTCTAGGTAATGGCATGGCCACTGCAAACAATAGGTGAACTCAGAGATTGGATGGACTCACACTAATGATGTCACAAGGGTCATGTTTACAAGGATTATTGGTGGACAGAGAGAGAGAGAGAGAGCACATCCCTGATAGAAAATGACAAATGGGATTCCCACACTAATGGAAGGTATTAAATTGGTTAGATATACAGAGGGGAAGATACACAAAGAGAAAGCTAGAGAGATATTAACATTATCTGCTGTCATTAATGATGGCCAGAACAAATATTTAAAGTTCAATGGTTCAACATTTGTTGAAAACCCCATTTCTGGATTGAATAAACAAATGCAGAGTAGACTTTTTTTTTTTTTTTTTTTTTTTTTTTTTTTTTTTAAACAGTCCCCTCTGAAACTATTGGAACAGCAAGGCCAATACTATTGTTTTCGCTATACGCTGAAGACATGTGGGTTTGAGATCAAAAGATGAATATGAGACAATAGATCAGAATTAATTTAATTTCCTCATATTTACATCTAGATGTGTTAAACAAATTAGAACATTGCACCTTTTGTTTGAACCCATCCATTTTTTTAAGTGATCAAAAATATTTCAACAAGCGACTGATAGCAATTTCTTGCTGCCCAGGTGTGCCCTGTTAGATTGATTGTTTAAATAATTAATTAGATTAGATTAGATTCAACTTTATTCTCATTACACATGTATAAATACAAGGTAACGAAATGCAGTTTAGCATCTAATCAGAAGTGCAAGAGCAGCAAGTGCAATATACACAGTATGTGCAGTATGTAAGTTATGTACAGATAAGTTAAATGAGCAGTGACCTACAGGCAAGAGCAATGTAACAGGTGGGAATAAATTAGCATTAATATACAGAAGGGCAAATATATAGATGAAGTATGGGCAAAATATACCGGTGTTCTATATTACATACAGAAGGGCAAATATACAGGTGTAGTATGGACAAATGTACAGATGTGTTTTATATATATATATATATATATATATATATATATATATATATGTGTGTATTATGATAAACCTGATAAACCAACGTGAAGACCAGAGGGCTGTATATGGGACAAAAACAAGCCATTTTGAAGCTGAGAAAAAAATGAAAATCTAACAGAGCCATTGCACAAGCATTGGGTATAGCCAATGCAACAATCTGGAATGTCCTAAAAAAGAAATCACTGGCGTACTAACAACCAGACATGAAACAGGTTGGCTGAGGAAAACGACAGCAGTTGATAACAGAAACATTGTGAGAGCTTTGAAGAAAAATCCAAAAACAACAGTTAGTGGCATCACCAACAACCTCCACAGGGCAGGGGTGAAGGTATCACAATCCACCAATCGAAGAATACTTCAAGTGCAGAAATATAGAGGCCAAACCACAGAAAGAATCAGAAGGCCAGATTGGAATTCACAAAGAAATACAGAGATGAACCACAAAAGTTCTGGAACCAAGATTAACCTCTATCAAAGTGATTGAAAGGCCAAAGTGTGGAGAAAGAAAGGATCTGATCATGATCCAAAACATAGAAGCTCATCAATCAAGCATGGTGGAGGTAGTGTCATGGCTTGGGCTTGCATAGCTGCTTCTGGAATGGGCTCGCTAATCTTTATTGATGACGAAACTCAGGATGGTAACAGCAGAATGAATACAGAATCTGTCTTCCATTTTACAGAGAAATGAATCCAATCTAATTGGGAGGAACTTCATCATGCAGCAAGACAATGATCCAAAAAGCACTGCCAACACAAAAAAGACTTTGTCAGGCTGAAAAAGTGAAAGATTTTAGACTGGCCATGTCAATCACCAGACCTTAAGCCAATTGAGCATGCATTTCACCTCCTGAAGAAGAGACTGACCAAAATAACAGAGCAACTTCCAAATTCAGTTAAACAGTTTATTTAAGCTATATTATAGTAAAGTAGATTAATATATAAAGTTACAGCAACAGCACACTAGCTTTAGATTTATCTATCTAACTATAATGTAGCTAGATAGATATATATGAATATATAACCCTTTCTTACTCTCTCTCGATCTGATCATATTTTAGGAGCTTAAAGTGGGATGACGACTGTGTGAATTAGTGCATTACATTACATGCACTCACTGTATGTGTGTGTTCGTAAGGGAGAGAGAGAAACAGAATGAGAGCCTGTGAATTCCATTACTCCACACAGATAATGGATGTTGTTCTGGAGCCATAAGCCAGAGGTATAATTCATCTGAAAGCAAGAGAATTTACAACCAGAAGACACGACAATAAAAAAGGAGCTGGAAGGAAAAGGACAGAAGTAAAGATATAGACAGGGTGAGAGAATAAGTGAAAGAAGGAAGATAATATTTAGCCACTTGTGCCATCTGTGTGTTTTAGGAATGCCTCTAGCCAACTCTATTGCATGTTTGTGTGTATCTTTCCTTCTCCTTTTCTTTTCTCATCCTATCTCTGAGGTTCCCTATCAAAAGCTACTCTCGATGCTGCATATCAAATGCAAATGAGAACATTCTTTGTTCGACCGGTTGCGAAGCATGTGTGTCAAACACGCCACCTACAGTACGTGCACCTGCAGGTTATAAATAGACGTGAAACGGACATACCTTCAGGTTTCTTTGTCTTTGAGGCCGCTTTGTGTGTGTGTGTTGTCTCCTGTGTTGTTAAAAGAGAAATTATATCATGGCTTGTGCTTCGGTTACGCGATGCGTGCCACCGTGTGCACAAGTTATTCCGGGCAATGATCTGCATGATTTTTGTAGCGAATCTAGCTCAAATGGGTGAAATATATCTATAGTTCTAATCAAAGCGTGTTCTGATTAGTTATGGATATAAATCGACCATGAAAGGGAATGTTATATTAATTACTGTAGTCTAGCTTTAGAATTAAATGCGAAGCAGCTTGATCTGTTTGTCCACCAAACTTACCAGGACAGTCTTTGTATTACTCTAAAAGAATAAAGTATTCTTCTGGCCATGAAGCATAGTTTATTCTAAGTTAAAAGAAATACAGCGCATAGCGAAGAGCAACGTTAAAAGTGAACCTTGCCATGAGTAAAAACAGAGATGATACAGCAGGATAACCATGGATTTTAATAACTACGTAAAACTACTGATATACACAACTAGGTATAAACAAATTATATATATATATATATATATATATATATATATATATATATATATATATATATATATATATATATATATATATACAGGGTAAGTGAAAGAAACAAAAAGAAAAATGATGAAAATAACAGAATGGCAGAACACACAACAGTTTAACCTCGAGAATCAGCAATGAATTGAAAATTCACCTTCAACAGGGGCACTGTCTTAAAAGGACACCTCTGTAGATCAATTAAAATTTATACTTGCGTTAATTTTATGCCGTTCATGAGGGTCCTTGGTTCGTAGGTTTAGCGAGGAGTTTGCTGAATCTTCCGCGTCGGTAGAGTCGGGGTGAACGGAGTTGGGTCTCGCCAAAGTGGAAAGAAGAAAGAAAACGGTAATTGCCACGTGGTTTAACGAGACAAAAGAGAGTCCGGAGGAGTACCGGAAAAGGAAGGCGGAAGAGAGCAAGTCCGCGAGAGAGAGAGAGAGAGAGAGAGAAGTGAAGTCAAAGTAGAGAAAAAGGAGAAGAAGAAGAATAAGTAGTAAAAAGGAAGAAGATGAAAAGGAAGAAGTGAAGCGGAACACGTGTTGCGGTCTTTTATGGACGATGCCAACGTACACGCCTCTCTGAGCTGCTGGCAAATCCAGAGAGAGATGAGAAAGTTCTGGGGGGAGAACTTTCTTGGTCTGTCCCAGAGCGGGTCGCATGTCAAGGCAGGGTTTGTATTAAGTTTGGATTAGGATAAAATATGGAAAAATATAGAATGATACATCTCATCGTCCTATAGTATGCATCATTAATTGGCATATTACGAGACAATGATTTTGATACCAAACTTCAAGGAAATTATGATATCTTGGACAGTGAAGGATCATTAGACATGGTTACAGACCTACAAACTTAAAATTAGCTTCTCGCTCAAACTATCTAAAATCACTATAGTTAGGTTATCTAGACACACAACACATGCATATATGAATACATTATAACTATCTAGAAATATGATTATATGTTACATTCAAGAGACATTTTCACTGTGTGTGCGTCAGTGTGTGTATGTCCAGAAGAGGAGGCTGGTGTTCTTCTAATGTCCCACCGGTCTTTGGTCACCTCAGGGTGACCTTTAGGGAGGACGTTTTCCTTGCTAGACCTGTCGGCTCCGATGTTAATCTATGTGGTCGTAAACAGAACCTAACCCTAATCTAACCCTAGATTTACAGACCCTTGGTTAGAGTTTTGGTTGACCCCTGCTGATGAACTTAATCGTGAAGTTTCCCAGACATTCACACCCGTTAAGTCATGAAAGGTTTCTTTTATGGGTGTAAGTTGTGTGTGTGTGTGTTTTGCATTCCAAAGGGCATCTGGCTGCAGGAGGCCTCTCGGGGTTACTCTCGGTCACCTGAGTGGTGAAACTTTCTATGTTCCGTCTGGGTTAATTCAGAAATCAGTTTGGGCACCGTCATACGTTCCATCTTTGTTTGGAGTGCCTCGGGGAAGAGCATGCTATTGCTGCTCTTGAGGACGCTGAGTGTGAGCACTGTGAGCTATTTTCTATCCGAGTGCTCCGCTCGAGGCTTGCTTTCTTTCGAGGCTCAGCATCCTCATTAAGATCGTGGGGCTCGCGTGTCGAGCTGGCTGAGAGACGAGGAGTGCGCGAGCCTCCTCTCGCTCTCGCGCTCTCCCCAGATCGCGAAGTCCCCGCCCCCACTGCTGAAGCGCACCCCGGCACTTTTCAGAGCGAGATGAAGGCACGTTTTCTCTTGCCTCCGGCGATATGGAGACCGAGAGCACCACCTCTGAGCGCTCCTCGTGTGACGACAAAGCATTCGGAGAGTTACTCAAGGTAGTGACTAACGCGGTGGCCAGGTTTAAGTTAGACTGGCCACAGGAGCAAGCGAACCCCAGGCACTCCAAATTACATGATAGATTTCTGTCGGGTGGCCAAGGGGAGAGATCCCAACATCGATCTCTCCCTTTTTTCCCAGACCTCCATGAGGAGTTATCTCGCTCATGGAGTAAGCCTTGCAGAGTAACATCGTCGCTGGTGGGGAAGGCATTTCAAGCAGCGGGTCAGGCTGGTGCTGCCCTGCATACCATGGCGGTTCTGCAGGCGTACCAGGCTGACCTGCTGAAAGACCTGAGCATGGGCGGGAATATTAGTGAGGAGGCGTTTTCAGAGCTGTGAAGAGCCACGGATCTGTCTCTTCATGCAACCAAGCAGATGGCCCGTGCCATTGGCCATTCTATGGCTGCGTTGGTTGCCACAGAGAGACACCTGTGGCTCAACCTCATGGGCATCAAGGATAGGAACAAAGTATTCCTCCTTGATGCCCCCTTATCGCCTTCTGGCCTATTTGGTGACTCCATGAACACGGTCATCACTAGATTCAGGGAGGTCAAGAGACACGCAGAAGCGTTTGATGAGTTTCTTCCCTGCCGTGCTCAGGCGTCAGGGTTGTCGGCCACCCAGCCCAGACCCAATCCGGTCTCCATGCGGCGAGAGTCGCAGAAGCAGAGTCTCAGCAGCCCAGACAGAGGCCGGATCTGAGGACGATTATTTCATCAAGAAACAAGTCCTGAGGGTCAAGTGCCCGGGACCATGGAGGTGTGCTTTCAGAGAAGCTGGCAGCGTGGAAGCTATTGTCAAATATCTCTCCACGGGTAGAAAGGACTGTAGAGAAGGGCTACAGGATTCAGTTTGCATATTGGCCTCCGCGTTTCAACGGCGTGGTCTCCATTTCTGTGAAACTGGAACGAGTGCATTTGTTGACACAGGAATTGCAAACTCTGCTGGACAAAGGGGCCATAGAACATGTTCCCCTGCCAGACAGAGAGTCAGGCTATTACAGCCGGAATTTTCTGGTTCCCAAGAAAGATGGGGGGTTGTGTCCAATTTTAGATCTTCGGGGGTTGAACCGCTACCTCAGAACATACAAGTTGAAGATGTTGACGATCAAGATGATTGTGTCTCAGATCCAATCAGGGGACTAGTCCGTGACAATCGATCTCAAGGACGCATATTTTCACGTAGAAATCTTGCCACAACACAGGAAGTTCTTGAGGTTCGCCTTTGGGGGAGAAGCTTACCAGTATCGGGTTCTTCCATTCGGCCTAGCTTTGTCACTTCGCACGTACATGAGATGCATGGATGCAGCACTGGCTCCTCTGTGACTCCAGGGCATCCGCATTGTAAATTACATAGATGACTGGCTGATTCTGGCTCAGTCGCAAGAGCTGGCGCTTCGACATCAGGATGTCGTCCTAGCTCATCTCGAATCTCAGGGGTTGAGACTCAACACCGAGAAAAGTGTTCTCTCTCCGGCTCAGAGGAAAATGTATTTGGGGGTTGTATGGGATTCGATCACGATGCAGGCACAGCTGTCTCATGCACACGTCGAATCCATTCTAAATGCCCTAAAGAACATCAAGCTAGGCCAGAGAATTACTGTTCATTACTTTCAGAAGGTTCTAGGTCTCATGGCAGCTGCATCCACGGTGATACCCTTGGGCCTTCTGCCCATGAGATCATTTCAGTTGTGGCTCAGAGCCAGGGGATTTCATCCAAGGGCCAATCCCCAGAGGCAAATAAGGTTTACGTGCCAGGGGCTTCGTACCCTTTCTATGTGGTTCAGACCCCGGTTTCTGACTTTGGGTCCCACTCTAGGTCCGTGTTGTCATCACAAGATGCTAACGACAGACGTTTCCCTCATGGGTTGGGGTGCGGTCTTGGATGGCCGTCCAGCCCAAGGGATCTGGAGAGGTCATCTTCTCCACCGGCACATCAATTGCCTCGAAATGATGGCTCTATTTCGGGCCCTGAAATACTTCCTACAGCAGTTATGAGGCTACCATGTCCTAGTGCAGGTGGACAACATGGCGGTAGTCTCTTAGATAAATCACCAGGGAGGACTGCATTCGCGCTGCCTGAACAGGCTAATGCAGCAGGTTCTGCTGTGGGCACAGGACAAGTTCCTGTTCCTCAGGGTTATTTACATCCCCGGGCATATGAATGTGGGAGCAGACTTGCTGTCCAGGCAAGCTGTGACACATGGGGAATGGAAACTCCACCCCAAAGTAGTCAGTCAAATCTGGGAAAGATTTTATTAAGCAGAGGTGGACCTCTTTGCTTCACAGGAGATGGCACAATGTCCCCTCTACTTCTCTCTGACTCCCTCAGCTCCCCTGGGTCTGGATGCCATGGCCCATACCTGGCCCAGACGGGGCCTTCACGCATTTCCCCCGATCGCTCTGCTCCAGGGAAATTGGTGTATGGTGCACCATGTAGACCCAGTTCACTGCCGAGTTGTTTCAGTGCTGGAGTTCCTGGAAGATAAATTGTCCTCAGGCACATGTCCTGGTACTCTCAGAGTGTATGTGGCCGCCATTTCGGCTTGCCATGCTCTGATTGATGGGGTTTCTGTGGGAAAACACCCTTTAGTCGCCCGCTTCATTCGTGGAGCCAAGCAGTTGAGGCTCACTAGAGCGACATTCCCTTCATGGGACTTAGCTATAGTGCTTGAGGGTCTGGTTAACACCCCTTTCGAACCACTAGAGTCAGTACCTGTCAGGTTTCTGACCCTAAAGATGGTTTTTCTAATGGCTATTACTTCTCTGAAGAGAATTGGGGACTTGAAGGCTTTGACAGTCTCACGGTCCTGCCTAGACTTTGCCCCTGGGCTGGTCAAAGCTATTTTGCATCCTCACCCTAATTATCTTCCAAAAGTTCCATTCTCGACCATACATCCGGTCGTTCTTGAAGCCTTCTGCCTTTCACGACAACAGAGCAGGAAAGGCTTCACTTACGTGCTCTTCAGATTTATGTCCACTGCACCAGCCAGTGGCATAAGTCGGATCAGCTTTTCATATGCTACGGGGGCCGCAACCGGGGGGCAGCTGCCACTAAGCAGACTATGTCACATTGGGTGAGGGATGCCATTGCCCTAGCCTATGAGCCACGTGGTCCAGCTTCACTGCTAGGAGTTAGGGCCCATTCAACCAGTGGGGTTGCATCTTCTATGGCTTTGGCAAGAGGTGTCCCCTTGCAGCAAGTGTGTGATGCGGCAGGTTGGTCCTCTCCACACACATTTGTCAGATTCTATAGTTTGGATGTCCATGCTACTCCGGGCTCACATGTCCTTGAGTCAACATCCCTTAGGCATGTCTGAGACCTTTTTCAATGTTTGTGGGCACACACTACACAACCTTGGGAGTTCAGACACTTCCAGTGTGGCGGCATTGGTATTCTCGTTCCCATTAACGTTTGATACGCAGCATGAAGAGTAGCTTTTGATAGGGAACGTCTCGGATTACTTGACTGTAACCCTGTTCCCTGAAAAAGCGGGAACGAGATGTTGTGCCTCAATGCCACACTGCAGACGTGTCTGGCGTCTCTCAGACAAAGCGTAACCTGAAGGTATGTCCATTTCACGTCTATTTATAACCTGCAGGTGCACGTAATCAATGACGTAACTCACCGAGGTTATTTAAGCCAAATTCTTGGCATGTTTGACGCACATGCTTCGTAACCGGTCGAACAAAGACTGTTCTCATTAGCGTTTGATACGTAGCATCTTGTTCCCGCTTTTTATTTATTTATTTATTTTTTATTGTAGCCCCTCGAATCTGAAAGATCACAGACACTCTTTTTCTCTCTTTCATTTTATCTGTCTCTAAAGGATCAAAGATGCTCTCTCTCTCTCTCTCTCTTTGAAAGATCGCAGATGCTCTCTCTGTATCTCTGAAGGATCTCAGACACTCTTTCTGAAAGATTGCAAATACTCTCTCTCTCTCTCTCTGAAGGATCACAGGCAATCTCATTCTCTTTATATCTTTCTGAAGAATCATAGATGCGCTCTCTCTCTCTCTCTCTGTATGAAGACACTCTCAGTAGGCTTGGGATGATTGGTGATAGTATCGGGAATTGCTGAGAGATTATCGCAATAGCTATCAAGTTGGATGTTGTTTCTGCAGCTTTAAGATCGACAAAGCAGATTCAACTTTACGATTGACATAGTGCAACACGAGTGTTGCATATTGTAATAAGTTTTCTTTTCAACTATTTTGTATCCTACACATACCTTAATAACCTGCTGTCTGACTTTGGAGCACAGCAACACAACATTTCTCTGATGCATCTGAGCTTCCCTTGTCTGTACTTCCAAACCAATGAAGCTGTGAATGTCCTCAATCTCAAAAAATGAATGGAGATTTAAATTAAGAAAGAGAAAACATTATCAGGGCTGTTCACTTGTTGTTTATCAGGGCTACTTAACTAAACATTAATTCAGTAGTTTAAATAATTTTATTACAATTTTTATAATGAGCTTATAACGAGATTTTCCTGACTTCAGTTTTGCTGCATTCCTGAACTTGTTAATGGGTAATTAAGCCAAAAACCCCCAAAACAAAACAAACAAACCACTGACTAAATGCTAATGTTAATGACTGTAGCTACAGCTGACTTGTTATCAGCTTCAGGTATTTTTCCACCATAATGATGTAATGTCTACATGTGTTACATATGTTTGACCACAAATGCTGCTGTGTGATCGAGCATGAGCAGCAGTTCAAAAAGGTGAGTTTGGTTGGATTCACATGTGTCAGAGGAACATACGTTAGCCTTCACTCTCTCCAGGTGGTAGATGACAAAATTTGGGTAAAGGAGACTATTTTAAACAGTGTTTAAAACTGTGTATTAGTCACTATTATCCTAACCCATCACCAAAATTAACCTTATATCACTCAAAATATACTCTATTGCAATTAAAACTAAAATGGTCTTAATTCTTTTGAAAAGTCAGTTATTTGTGTTTTTTTTTCTGGTCTAATAACCTGTTAGCAAAACAGTAACCATCATAATTGCACACTTACTTAGGCCACTCTAAAAATAATAATAAAACCACTAGAAAACTGGAACCAGGGGGATCTCAGTATAGAAGCTTGTGCACAGTTTTACTCTGGCATGCATGACCATGAAAGTTTTTATACGAGCTGTATTCCGTATTAAATACAGAAAGAGACAGGTAACCAGTACAGTTTATGTAGAATTGGTGTTATGGGGGCTGATTTTTTGGTATGAGTGAAGGTCCTAGCTCCTAGAGTTCAAGTTCAAGTTCAAGTTCAGTTTATTTGTATAGCGCTTTTAACAATGGACATTGTCCCAAAGCAGCTTTACAGAAGTATATAAATTCAGGACACAGATTTTAAATTTATGAATTTATCCCCAATGAACAAGCCAGCGGCGACGGTGGCAAGGAAAAACTCCCTGAGATGATATAAGGAAGAAACCTTGAGAGGAACCAGACTCAAAAGGGAACCCATCCTCATCTGGGTAACACCGGATAGTGCAATTATAAATAAATAAATCCCTAAAGTTAGAGAGGAGTTTAGCAGGGGGACCAATCAAAAGAGTGTTATCATAGTCAAGGCAGGAGCTAGTGTTCTTGCATCTTTGCTGCTGAGTATTGGTTAAGGTCTAGCAATATGGTGACTGTGTAGGAAGGCCATCATGGTAAGTGAGCTAATATGAAAACCAAAATTGAGTGATGAGTCAAAAATGATACCAAGATGCTCAGGTTGAAGGGGTTTAACAATGATGTCATCAGTGTCAATACATACCGTGGGTATAGAAAAGAATCACCCCCTTTAAAATAATCACATTTTGTTGCTTTTCAGCCTGAAATGAAGACTGACACAGTTTTATCCAGCTGTATTTACTCAGTGCAACTTATAACATCCAAATGAAAGATATAACACCAACATGTCAGAGAAAAATAATAATAAAATAAAAAAACAGAATCACTGAGTTGGAAAAAGGATCACCCCCTTGTGTCAGTATTTTGTTGAACCACCTTTTGCTTTAATTACAGCCTTTAGTCTGTTGGGATATGTCTCTACTAACTTTGCACATCTAGACTTTGCAATATTTGCCCACTCTTCTTTGCACAACTGCTCAAGTTCAATTAAATTTGATGGTGACCTTTGTGGACTGCAGTCTTCAGGTCATTCTACAGATTCCCAATGGGGTTTAAGTCTGGGCTCTGACTAGGTCATGCAAGACCATTCACCTTTTTCACCTTCAACCACTGTGTGGTCAGTTTTGCTGTGTGCTTTGGGTCATTGTCATGTTGGAAGGTCAGAGGGCAGCAGATTTTCCTCAAGAGTTTGACGGTATTTTGCCCCATCCATTTTTCCTTCTATCCTGACAAGTGCTCCAGTCCCTGCTGTAGAGAAACACCCCCATAACAGGATATTACCACCTCCATGCTTTACTGTAGGAATGGTGTTAATTGGATGGTGAGCTGTATTGGATTTCTGCCGGACATATCGTTTGGTGTTGAGGCCAAATAATTCAATTTTAGTCTCATATGACCACAACACCTTTTTCCATGTGGCCTCAGAATCTTCAAGGTGCATTTTGGCAAAGCTCAGTCGTGGGTGGCTTTTTTCTTGCAACCTTCCCATACAAGCCACATTTGTAGAGAATTTGTGATATTGTTGTCACATGCACACAATGACCACTCTTTGTCATAAATTCCTGCAACTGCTTCAGAGTTGCTGTAGGCCTCTTGGTAGCCTCTCTGACCAGTTTCCTCCTGGCTCTTTCATCCAGTGTGGAGCGACATCCTAATCCAGGGAGGGTATGTATTGTACCAAATACCTTCCACTTCTTAATAATAGACTTCACTGTGCTTCTAGGCATTGATAAAGCATTTGAAATTTTTTTGTATCCATCTCCTGACTTGTGCCTGTCCACAACTTTATCCCGGAGACCTTTTGACAGTGCCTTACCACCCATAGTTGATTGTTTGCTTCAGCTGCACTACAAAATGCTCCAGGAAAGCTCTTTTCATGCTGAGCTAATCAAAAGACCACAGCTGATCACAGTTGAAAGTCAAATGGCTTTGTGTGCCATTGAGAATGTGATTAGCTACACCTGATTGAGTTTACAAGTCATTTTTATGAGGGGGTGATCCTTTTTCCAATTCAGTGATTGTTTTTTTTTTTAATTAAAAAAAAAATATTCTCACATGTTGGTGTTATATCTTTCACTTGTATGTTATAAGTTGCACTGAGTAAATACAGCTGGATAAAACAAAAAACTGCGTCTTCATTTCAGGCTGAAAAGCAACCAAATGTGATTATTTTAAAGGGGGTGATTCTTTTCTATACCCTCTGTACATCAGAAAGGCCACTAACAAGAAATTTGAAACTAACATAAAACTTCTGTTTTTGTCATTAACTTTAAGGAAATTGAATGTCATCCAGATCTTAGAATTGTGGCTAGAGGTGGTAATTTAGGGTGGAAGAAAAGGTGAGTATCATCAGCATAATATTGAAAACTGAGTCCATGATTGATGATACCAGGAGGTTCAGCACCTTGCGTGAGAAAGCAGTAGGGATTTGTGCTGTTGGATAGCAATGAAGTGTTGTCTTTCTGTAAGGTAGGACATAAACTATGAGAGGACAGTACCAGAAATGCGAATAGAAGAGAGGTGGGCAGTAAATATATAACGGAAGAGGTCAAGGCGAAGGTGAATACTAAGGCTCTCAGAGTTAGAAGCAACAATAAGGTCAATAATGACCCTCATGAGATGAATCTCACTGCTTTGGAGTGGACAGAACCTGAAAGTATTCTAACAGATTATTTGTTGCTATGTGGTTTTAATTGGTAGGCAATAACTCTTTCAACTCTTTGTTTCGCAAAAATGGCAGATTAGCATTTGGTTGGTAGTTATTTAGGTCACTAGCATCTACACCATGTTTTTAAGAACTGGTGTAATTTCAACAGTTTTCAAATTTAATGGTATGGTCTCCATGACAAGAGATTCAATGAATAAGTGAGCAACAGGAGAAACAGACATTCTCTAAGCAGAACACTGGGGGCAGTATCAAGCTGGCATGATGCTAAGTTGCATTTCCGAATTAACTCACTAATGAGTGATAGAGAGGTGGGGGTAAACTTATTAAGGTGTTAAAGTGAACAGGGAACTCAAAAAGAAAATCCTGGTGAAGGAATGATTCACGTAGCTGGATAGAGCCTGAGGCAGCAGAGACAGGAGAAATTATCAATTTATTTAGAGTAGAAAAAGAAACTGTTCTAGACCTGCAGTTCACTCTATTAATTATGGAGGAGAAATAGGAAAAGCAAGCAGCATTGAGAGCTGACCTGTATGTTTACATGTGGTATAGTTCATAATATGAACAGTGAAGCATTTTTTTTGTAGAGCTTCTCAAGGCACAACACCTACTGCTTTTAAGGTTGGAGCTCAACAGTAACAAAGGAGAGGAGTGAAAGGAAGGTACACTCCTAGTTTTCAATGCAGCATGTGCATCAAAAGCTTTAGAGATACTTTGGTTGTAGGTAGAAAGGATCTTAATAGTTTTAGCAGTGTCAGAAAGCGATAAAGCTCACATAGAATCTGAGAAAGTTTGAGAAGAATATGCTAATTCTCTTTTTTTCAATATGAATGAATTCAATACGGTTATTAGAAGAAAAACCAATTTAAGAATCATATTCAGTGACATTGCTTATACCAGAGGAACAGACCAGGTCAAGTATGTGACCATGGCAGTGAGAAGAAAAATTAACATGTGTAAAATGGAGGAAAGAAAAAGTCAGGAACTAACATGAACATGGAAATTTAGAACGGGAGGCATTGGGGTTGTTAATGTGATTGATCAAAAAATTAAATGATGTTTTTTTTTGTTTTTTTTTAAGATTTGTCATTTACTTTTGCTTCAATTTACAGTAACAAGCTCAGCTTTGGTTGTGAGTGGTATACAGCAAAAGTGCTACTGCAGCAAGAACAATGTACTGAAATGATTTGTTATAAGAATATGTATAAGAAGAAAAAAAGTTGGCTACATAAACATTACATAAAGCTTACAAAAATGTTATAATTTTAAACAATTTTTTATATTTCCTATTTAAGTATTTAAGTTTTAATTCTGTTTACTTCTTCTATTTACATTTATAAATTTGCCATTTTCTAAATCAGGAAATTGCTCCAGATCACAATGCATAAGCAAATTCTGCTAATGCAGTCCATATTCATGCTGAATGGATCCCTTGGGATTCCAAGGCCCCATCTAACAAACTTCACTCGGCCTATTAAATTAAGAGAATCATAAAATCATGTAAATAAAAAAAGTGCAGCCATGGTAGCTAACATTGCAAAGATTGTGTAGTTCCTTGATAGAAAAAACAAAAAGAAAGTGACTGACTCATGAGACCGTCTAGTAAGCGAGACGTTTCAGCTTCTTTAATGATGTCTCTGAACGTATCACTGCTCAGGGAGTAGGGATCACAGACACATACTGGGACCAAAAAAAAAACCCCACAAAAATCCCATTAAATGGCACATTCCTGCTTGGCCCCTGTGTTAAAAGCTTGCATTTCGAACAAGGTCAACAGTGTGTTTGGTCCCTTCCCACAGATATAATTCTTCAGTTTGCAGAGAGTACTTTAGGGTGCTTAATAATTGATTAAATAAAAACTCTCATAACTTCATAAAATCTCTCAGAGGGAAAAAGAGAGTGTGGGAGACAATAAAAGAGAGAGAAGATAAAAAGCGGTAGGGCATGTTGTGTGGTGTGTGTCAAATTATTAATGCAGTGGGATGCAGTGTATGTTGCCTACAGTGTCAAAATGAATCACATTGTGAGAGTTCACATCTGTTTGTGTAGTCCCAGCTAAATAGCTATTGAGATGCAGCTGATATTGCCTTATACAGTAATGTGCTTTCATCCAAATGCTTACCTTCTAAATGAAGTATGTATTAAAGCATTTGTGATTCCACTTACTATTATGTGAATATTCTTAAGAGATGCAACAAGATTGCAGCAATGCAAGAGTGGCAAGAGTTCCAAACACAGTAATAAACTATTATTCACCTAATTAATCAAAATAATTTGAGACAGAGGCATACTGTTTTGGCAAACAGTATATAGTATGGTAGTAGGTGTTTTTTGAACACACATCATTTATTTGTATCTGGACATTTATTACATCCTTATGTCAGAGTTCAAAGTTAATACATAAAAATGGGTGAATAGAAACCTCTCAAGCTGCTTAATTTTATTTTGCCTCTGCTTCTACCATATATTTTACAATTTCCCCTTATTTGGTGGATTAGAGTAAGCTAAAGTATGTAAGAAAAGGTATGTAAGTGTCATGGATATGCTGGAATGAACTTGGGACTACAGTTCCCAGCAGCCACTGCCACTGTATCACTGTCACATGACCACCTACACCTGTTTCACATTGTTGTTAACGAGCACTTGTACTTGTACTTGTACAGTGCACTGCACTGGTTGTCTTGCGTTTGTCTTTCTTTGCTGTTTGTTTCCTGTCACTGCGTTTAGGTCATTGGTCTATGTTTGTTTCCTAGCCTTTTGTGTTGCATGGTTCTTGTTTTGTGTTGTATTTTTGTATATATATATTAAATGTTCACTAACCCTATCTGCACTTACATCCGGCTCTACCCTGTTATCTGACAGTAAGTAAGAAAAGGTGAGCTACAAATGCCAAAATGGAAAGTACTGCGACAAAGCTGCAGGAGTTTTTATGTATCAAATCTCAAAAATCATACATTTATACCCTGCATTTACTCCCTGGATTGATGGCTGAATGGGCAAAGAGAGAGAGAGAGAGAGAGAGAGAGAGAGAGAGAGAGAACAGTTGAACAGTGACCTTTTCTGAAATACCCTGCAATATTTTATTTTACAGAGCAAGATGTACCGTAGAGGTGATGCTGAAAAGATAGCCAGTTGTGAACGCTAATGACTTCTGGAATTATACACATGATCACACCAACATGTCTCACGCCCTGTCTGCATGTTATCTGTATTTTATATATGTATTAATCAGTATTGTTATATAAATAAAGCTCTTCTTGATGTTTGACATCAAAGTACTTTACTGTATGACCAGGACTTTGGGAACAAAATTGTTTATCAAAGAAATGGTTAAGAAAACGGTATGATTTTTTCTGTCTGTGTGTCTCTGTAATGAAAAGAAAAATGTCCGGTTGCATACAGTGAGGGAAAAAAGTATTTGATCCCCTGCTGATTTTGTACATTTGCCCTCTGACAAAGAAATGATCAGTGTATAATTTTAATGGTAGGTGTACTTTAACAGTGAGAGACAGAATAACAACAAAAAAAATCCAGAAAAATGCATTTCAAAAAAGTTATAAATTGATTTGCATTTTAATGAGTGAAATAAAATTATTGAACATAAAATTAGATCATACTGAACGCACAGCCAGCACATTTGATCTGAAGTTAGGACTGTTAAATATTAGATCTCTTATGTCTAAAGCACTTATTGTTAATGAAACCATTACCGATCAGGAGTTTAATATAATGTGTTTAACAGAAACATGGATTAAACCAAACGTGTACATAGCACTAAATGAAGCCAGTCCTCCTGGATACAGTTATATACATCAGCCCCGTCTAACTGGCAGAGGAGGAGGTGTCTGTTAGGTTTCCCCTTCTCTAGCTCTCGCTACGCTGCAAGGAGTAGCGAGTGGCATACTTCCGCATTCCATTGCGCGCATTCCAGCGCTATTCAAAAACTCTCCGATGGCCGTTTCATTCATGAACTCACGTTTTGTTTACCTCTGCCATGTGTTCTCATGTTTTCATTCACGTCATGTCTCTGCCTCCTGTGTTTCCCCATATGCGTTTGTTTTCGTTCGTGTCATGTCTCCGCCTCCTCATTTCTCATTTGTTCATATGTATTGATGTCAGGTGTTATGGATTTGGGCATGTGATGTGTGTTTAAATACGCCGCTCCGTTTCCGATTTGGGGCGGAATATTAGTTTAGTTTAGTTTACTTTAGTTTAGTTTAGCTTAGATGTGTTTAACCTTGCGCGTTTTTCCCTTAGCTCTTTTCCCGTGCTTTCAAGACCACCTTCTAGCGTTGTGCATTTTTCCCTTAGCTCTTTTACTGTGGTTTCCAGACCACCTTTCTAGCCTCGCATTCTTATTCCTTAGCTCGTAATTCGTGGTTTCCAGACCACCTCCTAGCGATGCGCGTTTACTTCCGTAGCTCATAATTCGTGGTTTCCAGACCACCTCCTAGCCTAGCGTATATTTACTGGGTTTCTTATTTGGATTACTGTACCCTTTTTTTGGATTACTGCCTCAACAGCCAAGTATAGTATTATTTTGGGATTACGGTGACATTTCTGTTTATGGATTTATGTTCGATGGAGTCTTTTATATTTGTTGATGTTTGAACTGTTCCTAATAAACCACTTTCCCCTGCAAGTGCATCCTGCTTCTCTCCCACACCACGTGTCCTAACAGTGTCGCACTCATTTATAATGAAAATCTAGATGTCACACAAAAACCTAGCCATAAGTTCAACTCCTTTGAAGTTCTTCATACTAGTATAACATATGTAACCACAAAAAATAAGTCTATCGAGTCGATTCCACTTATTATTATTTACAGACCCCCAGGGCCATATTCTGAATTCCTTGGTGAATTTGCAGATTTTATCTCAAACCTGGTTGTTTCTCTAGATAAAGCATTAATTGTTGGTGACTTTAATATTCATTTTGATAACCCGGAAGATCCTCTGAGAACAGCGGTTGTGTCTATTTTAGATTCAGTAGGGGTCAATCAAAATGTAATAGAACCCACTCATAATGGTGGTCACACTCTTGACATTATACTAACATACGGATTAAATATAGAAAATATAATCACATTTCCACAGTCTGAAGCTATCTCAGATAGCTCATTATCTCATCTCGTGTAAATTGCGCATTGATCATAATATACTCACCTTGCCACGCTACTGTGTCAAACATACATTCACGTCAGCTACTGCACAGCGTTTTATCAATAACCTCCCAGAGATATCAACTATGATTCAATCACTGTCTGATCCCATAGAACTTGATCAGGCGACTGAATGCTTAAAGTCAATGTCCTGCTACATGTTAGATAAGTTAGCTCCACTTAAAAGAAAAATAATTAGAAAGAAAAAGCTAGCACCCTGGTATAATAATCACACACGTGCCTTAAAACAGACCACTCGACAATTAGAACGTAAATGGCGTCAAACCAAATTGGTAGTATTTCAAACAGCATGGAAGGAGAGCCTCCTGAACTATAGGAAATCTCTTAGTGCTGCTAGATCAGTCTATCTCTCTACCTTAATTGAAGATAACAAAAAATAATCCTAGATTCTTATTTAATACTATAGCAAAATTAACTAGGAATCAAACCACCACAGAAACAGGCACACAATCATTATATAGCAGCAATGATTTCATGAGTTTTTTTATTGGCAAAATTGAAAATATTAGACAAAAAATTCAGACTATTAATTTAAAACCAGACAGTCTAACTAACCCTGCAGATAATAATATAGCAATATCAGATCAAAGATTTGAGTGTTTTACTCCCCTTAGAGATACCAAACTTATTTCAATAATTTCTTCATCAAAATCATCAACTTGTATACTAGATCCCTTACCTACATGTTTCTTCAAACAGATAATTCCAGAAAAACCCTTCTAAAAATAATCAATTCTTCCCTTAGCACTGGCTATGTACCTAAATCATTTTAACTAGCAGTTATCAAACCCCTGATTAAAAAACCTGACCTCGACCCGTGTCAATTGTCCAGCTATAGGCCAATATCAAATCTCCCCTTTATCTCCAAGATCTTAGAAAAGGTAGTAGCACAGCAGCTATGCTCATACCTAAATAGGAATAACATTCATGAAATATATCAGTCAGGATTTAGGCCTCATCATAGCACAGAGACAGCACTGGTTAAAGTGGTAAATGACCTACTGCTGGCCTCTGATCAGGGTTGTGTCTCCATGCTTGTGTTGCTTGACCTTAGTGCAGCTTTTGACACAATTGATCATACTATTCTCCTTGATAGACTAGAAAACATTGTTGGCATTAAGGGAACAATCCTCTCCTGGCTCAGGTCTTATTTGCCTGATCGTTATCAGTTCGTAGATGTAAATAGTGAATTCTCTATGCATACTGAGGTAAAGTTTGGTGTTCCGCAATGTTCTGTTTTAGGCCCACTGCTTTTTTTGTTATATATGCTACCTCTGGGTCAAATTATTCGTAAACATGGAATTAGCTTCCATTGTTATGCTGATGACACACAGTTGTATGTTTCAGCAAAGCCAGATGATAGACACCAGTTTAATAAAGTTGAGGAATGTGTAAAGGACATTAGGCAGTGGATGCTTATTAATTTCCTCTTACTAAATTCTGACAAGACAGAAGTACTTATATTAGGACCACATGCAGCTTGAAGTAAGTTTTCTGATGACATAGTAACTCTGGATGGCCTTTCTGTTTCATCATGTGCAGCAGTAAAAGACCTTGGTGTGATTATTGACTCCAGTCTTTCCTTTGATGCCCATGTAGATAATATTACTGGGATAGCCTTCTTTCACCTCAGAAATATTGCTAAGATAAGAAATATATTGTCACTACATGATGCAGAAAAATTAGTCCATGCTTTCATCACCTCTAGGTTGGATTATTGTAATGCCTTACTGTCTGAATGTTCCAGTAGGAGCATAAACAAACTCCAGTTAGTCCAGAATGCAGCTGCAAGAGTCCTTACTAGAATCAGAAGATATGACCACATCACCCCTATCTTATCCACACTGCACTGGCTCCCAGTGAAATTTCGCATTGATTATAAAATACTACTATTGACTTATAAAGCGCTAAATGGCTTCGCGCCACAGTACCTAAGCGAACTTTTGGCCTTTTATGATCTGCCACGCCTACTTCGATCAAAAGGTGCAGGCTATTTGTTGGTACCTCGAATAGTGAAGGCTACAGCAGGGGGAAGAGCTTTCTCTTACAAAGCCCCACAGTTATGGAACAGCCGTCAAATTAGTGTTCGGGACTCAGACACAGTCTCAGTGTTTAAGTCCAGGCTGAAAACATATTTGTTTAGTCAAGCCATTCGTGAATAGTTTTTTCCTTAGGTAAAGGAGCAGATCTAGAGGTCTCACAGGCATAGTGTGTTGTGGTGAACTGGGATGTTTGGATGTTGTCGCCCCCCCCACCTTCACGCGTCCACCCAGGTTTGTTGATGGTGGGGTGGCTGGCCGCCTTATGTCCCAGGGAGCCCTCATGTCTGTGCTACCTTCTGGCTCTCCCTTTTAGTTATGCTGTCATAGCTAGTCTTGCCGGAGTACCTGCTTTCACTCATGCAAAGTACACTGTCCTTAACCATTACGGGACAATAAGCATACCTAATTCTCTCTCTCTCTCTCTCCCTCTTCCTTTCTGTCGAGCTACACATGATACTCCTGAGATGCCAGTGATCCCGACCCCTTCTGCTCTCTGGACCTGCCTGACCCATCCTGATGCCCTACTTCTGGTTGGAGCTCTCATCAATTGGAAGTTACATGCTGCTGCTGAGGATGGCCCCACACGGTGCAGCCTAAAGATCATTGATATTACTGAGGATGGTACCACTTAAAACCCATAAAGATGGCTTTGGACCTCAATTCATATGAACAATTATGCTATGATGGCTAAGACTGCAATTGCCACAAACAGTTTGGCACTCAAGTCTCCATCAGTGAACAGGGGTGAAGTTCAACAAAACAGACTTCATATAAAAACTGTAATGAATTTTCATGGTTTCACAACTGCTATTTGACCATGTAGTACTGGTACATTTATAGAATGGATTTATTTATTTATAATTGCACTATCCAGTGTTACCCATATGAGGATGGGTTCCCTTTTGAGTCTGGTTCCCTTCAAGGTTTCTTCCTCATATCATGTCAGGGAATTTTTCCTTGCCACCGTCGCCTCTGGCTTGCTCATTGGGGATAAATTCATAAATTTAAAATCTATGCCCTGAATTTATATATTTCTGTAAAGCTGCTATGGGACAATGTCCATTGTTAAAAGTGCTATACAAATAAACTGAACTTGAACTTGAACTTAAATAAGTATTTGATCCCCTATCAATCAGCAAGATTTCTGGCTCCCAGGTGTCTTTTACACAGGTAACGAGCTGAGATTAGGAGCACTCTCTTAAAGGGAGTGCTCCTAATCTCAGCTCGTTACCTGTATAAAACACACCTGTCCACAGAAGCAATCAATCAATCAGATTCCAAACTCTCCACCATGGCCAAGACCAAAGAGCTATCCAAGGATGTCAGGTGATGAGAAGGTGACAACAGTTGGTGCGATTATTTGCAAATGGAAGAAACACAAAATAACTGTCAGTCTCCCTCGGTCTGGGGCTCCATGCAAGATCTCACCTCGTGGAGTTTCAATGATCATGAGAACGGTGAGGAATCAGCCCAGAACTCAAGGCAGCTGGGACCATAGTCACCGAGAAAACAATTGGTAACACACTACGAGGTGAAGGACTGATATCCTGCAGTGCCCGCAAAGTCCCCCTGCTCAAGAAAGCACATGCACAGGCCCGTCTGAAGTTTGCCTGGATGAGTCAGAGGAGAACTGGGTGAAGGTGTTGTGGTCATATGAGACCAAAATCGAGCTCTTTGGCATCAACTCAACTTGCTGTGTTTGGAGGAGGAGGAATGCTGCCTATGACCCCAAGAACACCATCCCCACCATCAAACATGGAGGTGGAAACATTATGCTTTGGGGTTGTTTTTCTGCTAAGGGGACAGGACAACTGCACCGCATCAAAGGGACGATGGACGGGGTCATGTACTGTCAAATCTTGGGTCAGAACCTCCTTCCCTCAGCCAGGGCATTGAAAATGGGTCGTGGATGGGTATTTCAGCATGACAATGACCCAAAACACACAAACAAGGCAACAAAGGAGTGGTTCAAGAAGGTTAAGGTACTTTAATGTCCTGGAGTGGCCTAGCCAGTCTCCAAACCTTAATCCCATAGAAAATTTGTGGAGGGAGCTGAGGGTTTGAGTTGCCAAACGTCAGCCTTGACACCTTAATCACTTGGAGAGGATCTGCAAAGAGGAGTGGGACAAAATCCTTCCTGAGATGTGTGCAAACCTGGTGGCCAACTATAAGGAACGTCTGACCTCTGTGATTGCCAACAAGGGTTTTGCCACCAAGTACTAAGTCGAAGGGGTCAAATACTTATTTCACTCATTAAAATGCAAATCAATTTATAACTTTTTTGAAATGCATTTTTCTGGATTATTTTTGTTGTTATTCTGTCTCTCACTGTTAAAATACGCCTACCATTAAAATTATAGACTGATCATTTCTTTGTCAGTGGGCAAACATACAAAATCAGCAGGGGATCAAATACTTTTTTCCCTCACTGTATTAGATTTCAGAATAGCTATTCTTTACAACCAGGGTGAGCAGAAAAGCATCTCGGAATGCACAACATGTCAAAACTTGAGGTGGATTGTTACAACAGCAGAAAACCATGTTGGGTTCCACTTCTGTCAGCCAAGTACAGGAATCTGAGGCTACAGTCAGCATAAACTGAGGTCAACTGAGTCATCGTTATGATTTTATATTTAACCACCCCAAACGTCAAACGATTGTTAAACACCTTTTATTGGCTACAAGCTGCTATGGTGAGAAACAGGATTAACCAAACAGAATCATGCTTTTTTCCATGTCTGTTTGAAAACCGGCTAGTTACATGTGTAGCATAGGGATATTGAGGAGACAGCCTGTGAAGTACTGGCGGTTTACTGCAGGAGGAGAAAAAGAAGTGCAAATCCAGTTTAATAAGATCAAATGTCATTCCCCCCCCTTATTACTAGGATCTTATTTTAATCATTTTCTATGGAACTGAAACAGTGGCAGCTTGGCAATGCTGGGATTTGAGCTCCCAATCTTCCACCCAGTAGCCCACCACCTTAACCAGTAAACTACCACTAAGCCATTTTTTATGTTTGAAAATGCTATTTGACTACAATGTTAAAACAAAGTAAAACTATTTTGGAACTATTATAAATAATTGTTGTATGTTCTAAATATGAAAGACAGATGGATGGATGGATGGATGGATGGTGCTTGTTGAACATCCCATTCCAAACTTGGTCCCCACTTTGCTGCTATAACAGCCTCCACTCTTCTGGAAAGGCTGGGAATGAAGCTCGCTTTGTACAAAGCTGCACTGTCATGCTGGAACAGCTTTGGGCTCCACCCATTAATACCAGTGAAGGGAAATCTTAAAGCTACAGCATACAAAGTCATTCTAGACAGTTGTGTGCTTCCAACTTTGTGGCAAACAAACAATTTGGGGAAGGGCCGTGATGTTCAGGTATCCACATACTTTTGAACATATGGTGTACTTTATTGATCCTTGATGGTAAATTTAATTCATTAAAAGCATATTCTATTTGGTGTACCAAGGTATTAATCAACTACAAAAGGCATATTTTTCCTATTTCCTAGAGTTTTTATTTATTTATTTATTTTTAAGAAAATTTTTATTTTTGTTCTATGCAAGTAGTTTGAGAACTGAGTCTAGATCATGAAACTAACCTATTCTGATTTTAGGATTAGTGAAGTGTGCAAGTCTCATAAAAGCAAATAACAGTCTCAGCAGACTTTTTTTTTTTTGTGCAAAGCTAATGAAGTTCACTATAATATTACAGTTTAAGGGCATACATTTTTTCGGGAAGGTGACAATTTATACCAGAACCTGCCAAGCAAAATAATTACCTCTCAAGCCGCACAGCAAGTCAGAATCAGTTTTCAAGCCTTTCAAATCTCTCAGGTCTCCCAGCTATGAAATGAAACACTGATGATCACCCTTGTGCTATACCTTTCTGAGTGCTTCCATTTCTGCTGCACTCTTCATGTTGTCAGGCTGTTCTTAGGCTGCACTGTAAGTGACATTAGAACAAAAGCCTGTGGTTGAATGTAAGATTCCTTAAAAAAAAATATCAATAACCTCCACAGTAATTGTATTTTTATATACTTCGTATCCCATTCATTTATAGCCTAACCTTATGAGCTTGCATGTTTACACACAAATTAATTGACATTGATCAGGTATAAAGATAAACTGTGTTGAAATATGTAGCTTCATATTCCAGAGATCCAGTGTCCATGTAATTCATAACTAGTGTGAAAATAAGGGCTATTTCTAAAAGGCATATCTTCATTTGAGACAAAGTGGGGTGAAATTTTGTACATATACAGCCGTGGCCAAAAGTTTTGAGAATGACACAAATATTAACTTTCACAAAGTCTACTGCTTCAGTGTTTTTAGATCTTTTTGTCAGATGTTACTAACTGTTACTGAAGTATAATCACAAGCATTTCATAAGTGTCAATGGCTTTTATTGATAATTACATGAAGTTTATGCAAAGAGTCAATATTTGCAGTGTTGACCCTTCTTTTTCAAGACCTCTGCAATTCGCCCTGGCATGCTGTCAATCAACTTCTGAGCCACATCCTGACTGATGGCAGCCCATTCTTGCATAATCAGTGCTTGGAGTTTGTCAGAGTTTGTGGGTTTTTGCTTGTCCACCCGCCTCTTGAGGATTGACCACAAATTCTCAATGGAATTAAGGTCTGGGGAGTTTCCTGGCCATGGACCCAAAATGTTGATGTTTTGTTCCCCGAGCCACTACGTTATCACTTTTTTGTGGCAAGGTGCCCCATCATGCTGATAAAGGCATTGTTCATCACCAAACTGTTCTTGGATGGTTGGGAGAAGTTGCTCTCTGAGGATGTTTTTGTACCATTCTTTATTCATGGCTGTGTTCTTAGGCAAAATTGTGAGTGAGCCTTGTCCTCATTAACACTCTCACCTGTGTTAACGAGAGAATCACTGACATGATGTCAGCTGGTCCTTTTGTGGAAGGGCTGAAATGCAGTGGACATGTTTTTTTGGGATTAAGTTCATTTTCATGGCAAAGAGGGTTTGAAATTAATTGCAATTCATCTGATCACTCTTCATAACATTCTGGAGTATATGCAAATTGCCATCATAAAAACTGAAGCAGTAGACTTTGTGAAAATTAATATTTGTGTCATTCTCAAAACTTTTGGCCACGGCTGTACACACAATGTCATGATTCATGCGCTGCATAAAAGGCAACCAGATCATTGTGTATGGATGGTTCTATAAATTTGATTTCAGATTAAATTCTGATTAGATTTTATACATGAGGCCAGAGGATATAATTTGTATAACTATTTTGCATTATATAACTTAAATAAAATAAATATTAACCTAGATTAGATTGGATTCTTGGGAAATGAGGAGGTCAAATTTCATAACAAAAATGTACAAAGCTGAGAATGGATGAAGAAGGAACATCGTGGTGAGAGGATTTTTTTTTCTTGCTTTAATGAACAGACCTTTAAGCTCATTAAACACAGAGAAAGAAAGCAATGGAGAGAAGAGCAGCAGTGCATATTAAAGAAGTATGTATATTATGTAGTTGAAAGGGCATGAAAAAAATCATGGTAAGATACTTGAATAAACCAGCATCATGGTTTTCAAAATATCATGATGACTGCTTTTTAAGGTTATATTAATTGATGAAATAGATTTTAAGCACAGTCGCTATTAAAACAATACAGAAATTCTACTTCCTTGCATTCCAGATAGCCAGGGCAGATTCTTTCCTTAACTAGTATTAATTGTACTAATTGCAAAGTCATCACCTCGTGACCATAGCCATGACCTCCAAAAAAGGCCCCCACTATGCCACACTGGTCCTCTTTGCAATTCTAATGGCAATGGGAGAGGTAGAAGAAGTGGATTCAAAAGGCTAAGAAGTGGTCAGAAATCCTTGTAAAAGATCCAATTGTTATGGTAGAATATGCACCATCAAGGACAGTGTTGACGTGCACATTTAGTATTGATTTATCGATACTTAACACTGACTCAGAGAGCAGACATGTGGCCTACTGTTTATGTTGGCGTGCAGCAGTGTGGAACTGCAAATGCAAAGTTATTAAAAACAAAATCAATGACTTCACAAATTCTAACTTGTGAGATATTGAATGTTTTTTCAACTTTTTAAAATTTCTCCTGTATTTCAGGGCAAAATGATGTTTACTGATACTGCCAAGCCCTTATTGAGTTGGAGGATGGACTTGACCACTATCCAGATTACTTGGAACTGGTGTATCGTCAACATGTTCAGGGCTCTTTGAGTGCTACTGTATGTGGAACTGACCACCAGCTGACAGGTCACTGACCAGGTGTTTGTGTGCTTTGGGAAGCACCATGATGGGGTTCAATTGTCTAAAGACAGGCTAGCCACCTGGGTAAAAGAAGTTACTGTGTGGGTGTAGTGGTAGCTCAGTGGTTAAGCTGTTGGCCTACTGAGCAGATGGTTATGGGTTCAAATCCCACAGTCAAGCTGCTACTCTTGGGCTGTTGTGCAAGTCCCTTAATCCACAACAGGATTATGAGGGTTACTTTAAAAAATGTATTCTGTTACAATTGCAAATTACTTCATAAAAAATGTAATCAGTAACATAATCCAAGTACCACAATATGAAAGTAATGTAATCTAATTATTCAAGGTCTCATATGTAAATAAAGTCAAGAAAAGCAATATAATCTAAAATATTTTTATTTAGAGCTAATTACCTCGAGCTATTAGAGCTATTAGAGCTAGATACCTTGTGTGTGTGTGTGTGTGTGTTTTAATAACATTCAAAACAGTGTTACTACGAATGCATATTTTAATACACTGAAAAGGATACACTAATAGCATCACAAATATATATATATTCTTACATTCTTTTGAATGTTCACAGAATAAAATAAAATAGTAGATTCCACGAGTGTACCTTCTGCCATCATTTACACATTTGAATGGCAATGTGATAACATGACATTAAAAATGACCTTATATGGCCATAGGCATTGTTTCAACTCAGTACAGCTGTCATTTGCTGCTATTGCCAAGCAACTGTTTGATGCCGTATACAACAGCGCTTCACCTTCGTGCGTTCGCTGAGAGTAGGTTAATGGTTGAGAGGCAGAATTTGGCCAATAGTTGCCGCAAGCCTTTTATAATCGACCAATAGGTGTGAGAGAAGGCGGGAATTACAGAGAGGGGTTAAAGCAGTGCAAATATGCACACACTAGTCCATAAGCACATCATAATGAAACTAAAGCTGAATCCCGGACATTTTCTCAAATTTAGAAATCCCGACCGGACCCTTTTTTTAAGGTCTGAAAAAGAGGACGTATGGTCACTCTAACAAAAGCATTTCAGAGAACAATTTGGACACATTGCTAATAAAATAACGTTACCAACTGAATACTAAACAAAACACAATATGAATCTATTATCTATGCTGTGTAAAGTATATATACATTATTTATGTATAGATGCTGAAGGATTTGCCTTGGTATGGTCAAATATGTTCAAATACAGAAGTATAACTTTATTATGAAAAACCTAGGAAACATTAGTAAAATAGCAGCCTCTGAAAGCTTTCATGAAGGTTTTACATTAAAAAAAACAAACCAATTCAATACATAAACAAAAAATAGAAATAATATTTCCTTTGGACCACTATGCATCACAGGAACGTTATAGTGCTGACACTGCATGAGCCTTTGTAGTCATTTAACCATATCTGTAAGGGGATTGTGAAACTGAAAGGTGTGAAGGAAAGATGTGAGCAAGCCTAGCAGGGGTTTACATTCTCAGACTTTACATATTCCAGGTTTCCATGATTAGTTAGTATGCATATTATATACCTTCAAGCCAAAGTCTCCAATTTAATTTGCTTGTAGAAAAGGCAAGAGGATGGAGTTTGGCCAAGTTAACATGGCATGGTGATCTCCAATGCAATTTTCTGAGGCATATTTCTATTACAAAGGGAAAACTGATCAGCATGTGATAGCATAATTCTTTTAGACTTCCAATCTGAGGGGTTTTGGTTTTGCTTGAAGTGAGGGCTGTGGCATGGATAAATCCTTGTGTAAATCTATACAAAATGTGGGAATTCCAAGAATCCTTTGAAGCAAATTTACAGTATTGAGTTTGGCCCAAATTGTAACTTCTTCCTCATTAATTTTACTGAACACATCAGCAAGGTTTTGTTTGATTTTGGCTTTCAATTTTTCCCATTTCAGCACTTTTAACATAGGTGGGACACCAAGAAAAGATTATGGAAGTGGAGCCAAGGACAATAATTCCTAGACTGAGAACTGAACAAAGCCCATGTGAGTGCTTTGTGTCGAGTTGCAATACCAATTCGTCAACTGCAAAGTCGATTGTGGTTTGGGCAATTTTACTGGATCCAAAATAGGACGCAGTCTTCTCTAACAAGGCTGAGTCAATAGGGCTTTCAGGGCCTAGTGTTCTAGTAGAAAACTAATTTATATGCAAACCATATACAAGTAAAAAAAAAAAAAAAAAACAAACAAACAGAGGTCCAATTTATGATTAATTGTCAATTACAAGTTTTACAGGCAAATAAAGATCAGGGGTAATTCAAAGGCAAAACACAAAGAACTTGTCTAGGGATTATGGAGAGCATATACACAAAGGGCTAGGAAAGCCAGCTGGCAAGTGACTGGCAAGAATTCTCAAAAGGAGTAGGTGAGAGTGCCATTTAAATAGACAGCGAGTTGATGAGCTGCAGATGAGCCTGCTTAGGAGCCATGACAATAAACTAGAATTCTGATTACTGAGCTCTCAGGTGGATAGCAGAGTAATGCGGTGTAATAAAAAATATACAAGCATACTGATTTGATATGGGAAAGAAAATGTCTCCTAACCTCAGTACTTCCCTTGCTCTGCAACTAGAAAAAAAGGAAGGTGGGATTCAAGAAAACATGCTGGAAAGTGACACTACTGAGAATTCCATTGGGCATCATAGCCAACACCCTGAACATAAAGGCACATAATCAGGACCACCACCGCAGATTAATACTGTACACAGCATCTAAGGCTGTTTTCACACCTAGTTCAATTGCTAGTCTGCACCAGAATTTATTATTCTTTAAAAAAATATATATATTATTCATTGTTTCATCTTTTTGGTCGGTTTCACATTTTCAAGCACAAAAAACGTTTGTTCTTACATTGGTCAGGAATTTTGCAGGGTGTGTTTTGATGGATACTACATTCGAATTGATAAGGGCTGCCTGGTCGAGCAGAAATTTTTATCGGCCCCAAGCTCAATTAGTCCATAAACATAAGTAATTCATGATTCAATAATTAGATTGGACGAATTACATTTTTTGACAGATTATCCTTCTTTGTCAACAAAATATGTGGACTGACTACAGGTCAGCATCTATCTCCAAATTCACACTAAATGCATCACGGCACAATAGTGCGCTTCACTTTTATCACTAATGAACAAATGTACAGCCGTGTCAATGAAACATGGTGGATGGGGACATCTTAAGTTGGGCAGCGGTAAATATTAGTGGTTGACGGATTGATTGGCCTGGTCAATTAATTAGCTCAGTATCAAGCATTTTAAGGTAATCGGCATTGGCCAATCAGCCTGCAAGCATGGCCAATTAATAAAAGTGCTCGAGCTCCCCCTTTCGTCTGCCCTGGCAATCAAGTACTGCCTTCAAATCCAATTAAACCCCTCAGCACCTGGCACTGGAGTTGCCAGAGAACAAATGGTTTTTGAATGTAAGTTAATTTAATTACGTTAATTGTATTAGCCACCATTTATAAGATAAGCATTGTTTACTCTAGCCTCTGCATAATTTGTTTGATTCCTGGCATTTAGTGAGAAAACATGATTCTACGATAAGACACATGCACACACACACACACACACACACACACACACACACACACACACACACACACACACACAACAAAAGCATAATGCTTCACAGACTGCATACTGCATACCACATACTTGCATAAGACACATGACCAAGTATACAGTGGTGCTTGAAAGTTTGTGAAACCTTTGGAATTT
This sequence comes from Cranoglanis bouderius, assembly GCA_023630585.1. Lineage (NCBI taxonomy): Eukaryota > Metazoa > Chordata > Actinopteri > Siluriformes > Cranoglanididae > Cranoglanis > Cranoglanis bouderius. Next base: position 21,254,992 of record CM042540.1, read on the forward strand.
TCTATATTTCTGCATAAGTATGACCTAAAACATCATCAGATTTTCACACAAGTCCTAAAAGTAGATAAAGAGAACCCAATTAAACAAATGTGACAAAAATGTTATACTTGGTCATTTATTTATTGAGGAAAATGATCCAATATTACATATCTGTGAGTGGCAAAAGTATGTGAACCTTTGCTTTCGGTATCTGGTGTGACCCCCTTGTGCAGAAATAAGTGCAACTAAACATTCCCGGTAACTGTTGATCAGTCCTGCACTTGGAGCTTGGAGGAATTTGAGCCCATTCCTCAGTACAGAACAGCTTAAACTCTGGGATGTTGGTGGGTTTCCTCACATGAACTGCTTGCTTCAGGTCCTTCCACAACATTTCTATTGGATTAAGGTCAGGACTTTGACTTGGCCATTCCAAAACATTAACTTTATTCTTCTTTAACCATTCTTTAGAAAGACTGTAGAAAGACTTGTATGCTTAGGGTTGTTCTCTTGCTGCATGACCCACTTTCTCTTGAGATTCAGTTCATGGACAGATGTCCTGACATTTTCCTTTGGAATTCGCTGGTATACTTCAGAATTCATTGTTCCATCGATGATGGCAAGTTGTCCTGACCCAGATGCAGCAAAACAGGCCAAACCATGATGACCATACCACCACCATGTTTCACAGATGGGATAAGGTTCTTATGCTGGAATGAAGTGTTTTCCTTTCTCCAAACATAACGCTTCTCATTTAAACCAAAAAGTTCTATTTTGGTCTCATCTGTCTACAAAACATTTTTCCAACAACCTTCTGGCTTATACACGTGATCTTTAGCAAACTGCAGAAGGGCAGCAATGTTCCTTTTGAAGAGCAGTAGCCTGCCATGCACACCATTGTTGTTCAGTTTTCTCCTGATGGTGGACTCATGAACATTAATATTAGATAATGTGAGAGAGGCCTTTAACTGCTTAGAAGTTACCCTGGCTCCTTTGTGACCTTGTGGACTATTACTCGACTTGCTCTTGGAGTGATCGTTGTTGGTCGACCACTCCTGGGGTAGGGTAACAATGGGCTTGAATTTAGTCCATTTGTACACAATCTGTCTGACTGTGGATTGGTAGAGTCCAAACAATTTAGAGATGGTTTTGTAACCTTTTCCAAACTGATGAGCATCAACATGTCAGGAGGAACACCAGGACAAGGGGACCCAAATGCAGAACACAGACACAGGAGTTTACAATAAAACAGGTTTTATTAAAAGGCATGAAGGAGCGAGGATGCATGAGAAAAATGAGTTGAAATGAGGTTGGGATTCAAACTCAGGTCCACAGCATGACAGTTGGATGCTCGGTCAACACGCCACGGGGTGAGGGTTGGCAAACTATGAGGAAGCCAAGCAGTGCTAAGCAGGTGCAGGAAGTGAGCCGAGCGTGAGCAGGCAGGCAGCGTGAGCAGTGAACTGCACTGAAGCCGGAACAATCTGGCAATGCATGGCTGAAAAACCGAAATTGCGTACTGTGACAGTACATACCGCATTCAGTTTTCTTGTTTAAACCTTCAACAAGTTAACAATTTATTCGGGTATTGTTAAACAAGTCCTGTTTAACCAAGATTTAATACTTAAAAAGAGCCGACGCACTGTCTTCCGCACTTTTTTTTTCTTCTGAACTCATCCGCACCAGTCCTGTTGCATTATGAGATTTTTGACTCGCGTGGTGTCCATCGGTTGCATACTGCAAAATCTCACCAGAAGCAGTACACCATCTGGGTATTTCTACTACCCCTTTGACGTACTGCTTTTCGCCTACTGTGTTGTAGGGTAGTACGTGATTTCGGACGCAGCCCGGGGCTTATAAACATAGAACTGGATCTGGCTGGGCTATGACACAACGGGTGCTTCTCAATACTCAAACTGATGCTTCCTCATTTCTTCGCTCGTCCGTCCTCCAGCCTGTGACCTGGAAATCGATCGAAGTCAGCCATCTTGAAGGACATATATAAATTCTCTAATTGCACCATAAGGAGTGAGGAAGCTTCCAGAGGAGCTAGGAGTGAGAATACACGGGTGTATCCTATGCGGAAGTGTTTCTTGTCGAAAAACCTGATGCACGAATAAATTCCCCTCGTCCTTTACATCTGCCACAATCGCAAACAAAAAAAATCCTTTGATGACGTGATGGAATGTGATTTTGTGTGAAATATAATTAAATAATAATATGCTTACAATGAGTATTGTAATTAATTGATCCTTGAATTTTTGGATATGCACAGCTGCACAAAATATGCAATAAATTACGTATTGTTCATTCATTCATTGTTGAATAACCCAGACATTTCACATATTATCAGTGCATTTTGCTTTATTAAGAATGTTGTTATTAACCGAAATCCAACAACATAATGGTAGATTCCTGAAGCGCAGTGAGGTAATCCAGCTGAGCACAGTCATCATTAATTGACATTGCTTTGAAGTGACGCTTGAGAGAGAGAGGATATTCCATTCGACTTTCTTCGATTCCTCTCTCCTTGCGTCTCATCCTTGCATCCTTCCCTCGCATCCTAAGGGGGTGGAGCTAAGAAGCAAAGAAAAGAAGCGAAGAAAGGAAACGAGGATGCACAAATAAGAAATGAGAAGTACCCAACAACTCTTTTTCTAAGGTCCTCAGAAATCTCCTTTGCTCATGCCATGATACACTTCCACAAATGTGTTGTGAAGATCAGACTTTGATAGGTCTATGTTCTTTAAATAAAACAGGGCACTCACTAACACCTGATTGTCATCCCATTGACTGAAAACACCTGACTCTAATTTCACCTTCAAATTACCTGCTAATCCCAGAGGTTCACATACTTTTGCCACTCACAGATATGTAATAATATTTAGAATGTAATAACAACATTCTAAATAATGGCAAGTATAATGCCATTATACTTGCCATTATACTCTCATAATACGTCTCATTTGTTTAATTGGGTTCTTTTTGTCTACTTTTAGAACTTGTGTGAAAATCTGATGATGTTTTAGATCATATTTATGCAGATATATAAAAAAAATTCTAACACAAACTTTCAAGCACCACTGTATTTCATTATGAATGCAGTTCTAAGTAGTACTCAAATAGTACTACCTAAAATGCCATAAAATATAACAAACCTGAATCATTCTGAACCCAATCCTTTAGGTTCTTATGTCCTCTGAACTTTCAGTAAGCTGAGAAATCTTTTCCATTTCTTTGTCATCATACCACTACTCTTTCTGCCATTCTTCGCTGAATTTATCCTGATACAGTCTAAAGGTGTACCATTTTCACTCATGCACAAACATGCATTCAAATACACAAAGACATACTCAAAGTTCAAGAATCCTGTTTAACATTCTCAGCAAGGTTAAGAGCTTGATTACAGCACTTCAACTGCAAATACCCAGTTCAGGTTGCAATAAAAAAAGCAGTAAAACAAGTGTCACATGTAGAGAGAAAGGGATAAATTGAGGAAACCAAGTGAAAGAGCACTCCACTTTTTCCATGGCTTCCATTGGCATTGATGAATTGGTCTCTAACAAAGTAATAAACCTTTTCATCCAATTCATATGTGAGTCATTCCCCACAAACACTAACTCAAAAGGAAAGAGATGAGTTCTGCTCAAAGAGAAAATTTAATTACAATGTGAAAATGCAGTATCACAACAGTATATATGCACACAATTATACACACACTTACCAAGCCAATGTTCTCCTGTGATCTTGCCAAATCCCTCTCTGTAAGAGTCCCAGTCCCTAAAAAAATTCACAGACCCATCCTCTCTGCGCTGAATCACCTGGTGAAATAAGCAGATCAGGCGTGATAAGTTACAAATTAGTGTACCTAGCCAACACAGTCTCACAACTGAACATTTGTAAGTGGATGTAGCGGGTAGTTAAGGGTTGAGGTTAAGTTTTTTTTTATTTTAAATGTATTTGTAAGGCAACCATCAAAATGCCCTAGTTTTGTAATGAAAAAACATGACTCAACCTGACTGAACAAAAAGACATAATGTGCATGCTATAGACCAGCATAAATGGAATTACTCAGGGTCTACAAGCTCCACCGAACATAAGTCCAGATGCGAGATAAGAAATGAGTCTTTCTTATGATGATATACTCTGACCAATTAGTGCAAAACTCTGAGTTTGTGTAATATTAAAACTGTTTTAATATTGTGTAAACTGAGCACATATATTTTACACTGTATTAGAGGCCCCCTAGCATAAGAGAGAGAAAAAAGTGAAATGGGAGGGGCTGGGGAGCAATGAGCAAGTTTTATCACCACCTGCATGAGGTCCATCCAGCCTATGGGCTGCTCTTTAGATAACAGTTCACCAAGCAATCTTTATCTTTAGGTAATCATACTTGTTGAATGCACAAATCATGTTAGGCCATAAGCCACATGAAGTGGAGGAATAGTTTCCTCAAATGTGTAGAAAAGGAGTATTCCCACAGAAACATTCCAATAACTTTTCCCAACACACAAGAAGCATCTCTTGTTCTGCAGTAAAATTCTTTATAATTGGAATCTTTGTGCTCAAGCAACTGAATAAAATATGGTGACTAAATTAATCCACAACCTAATCCACCTAGCCAACATGGCCAACTTTGTGAAAAGCTATAAATTGGTAAAGTTACCAAGGGTTTGGCTTAGTGACTGGCTTTTCTTACAATTTATATCTAACAAATTTGGAATCCTATATTTGTGCAAGTATGTACAGTTGCAATCAAAATTATTCAACCCCCATTGCAAATCAGGTGTCTGGCTATGCATCTCGTTTGCAGCAGGTCATAACAGCAAAAGGGTGCTCTACTAAGTACTAAAGATGCTTGCCATGAAGGGGTTGAATAATTTTGAAACTGGAGAAGTCATTATAAGTTGCATTTTCAGTTGAATTTGGGGAAACCACTTGAAGCATTCGTTGTGTAGAACTACTTCAACTGCTTTTGTTTGATTTGTTCATTGCAAACAGCTGAAAGTCTGTAAATTTTGACAATAAACCTGATTTGCAATGGGAGTTGAATAATTTTGATTGCAACTGTATGTTCCCTCTATTCCTGCCTTTGCACCTTATATCTGACATTAGCAAAGTTTAGTCAGCTTCATCCATATTAAAAGCTGTAAAATTCCTTTCACTGAAATTGCTATGAAATTGCAGTGAGACTGGCTTGACCACAGATTTTTAACCCAAGGTCCCCAGCCACATGACCTATAATTTTTTCCTGTAACAAGAGGCATCTCTCAGTGACATGAAATTGCACAAGTACACTTTTATGCACCTAATTAGAATGAGACAAGAGACCAATTAAAACTAGCTCTCAAAATTAGAGCCAGCTAAAAACTATGCTAATAACCTTGAAAAGAAGATGCACTTTATTTCTTATTGCTCATAAGAGTTCCAAAGCAGTAAAGTAATGCAGCTACTGAAGTACAATAGTCTTTTGAGGATATTAGCTTTATAAAGGGCATAATACCTTTCTTTGGTCCATATATAATGAAATGTACTTTACACAAATTAGGTGCAACACATAAATTATGAACTTTTCATATTAAACTTACTTCATATTAAACATATTAAACTCACAACTTCAAGTATACTGTAATTCTTCTCAAGAGCATCGCTTCATTATTACATCGCTTCATTATATATATATATATATATATATATATATATATATATATATATATATATATATATATATATATATACACACACTGTACATGCAATAACTACAGCAATAAAGCTAATCTAAAGATCATCACCTTATTATAAGTTTATTATATTATTTAAACTTATATTCAAGTTTATATATATATATATATATATATATATATATATATATATATATATATATATATATATGTTGTATGTACTGTACATGCAATAACTACAGCAAATTAAAGCTTTTTATTTAACCATCTAATTAACTATTACAAAAATATATACACATAAATGCAGCACCTAACAACAATAACAATAAGAACAAAACCAAAGAGCCAACAATCATATTCCTGCCATTACAGCAGTAATGGATACAATTTGTTCCAGTAAACGCTATGCTAAATGTGAGATTGTGCTGCAAAAAACGATATCTTAGCAAGTGAAAATCTACTGAATCACTTTTATCTAGTATTTCCTAGAGGTTTTGTTAGATTACAAAAAAAACAACAAAAAAAAAACAACAAATACTGTATATGATTATTAAGCCTATTTTTAGACATCCTTACTAATTTCAAGCTTGAAATAGTCTTGTTCTTTTGGCAGATAATTTTTATTACGACAATTTTTATTATAATTTTTATTTTATTATGGCAGATATTTCTAGAAATAAGCAAAATGATCTGATAATAGAATAAACTAATTTAATGGTTGAAATGTCTGAATGCATCTAAAAGCAGGCTGAACAATGTCACATTTGATTTATAATTCATTTTAGAAACATTCTATAAATTTGCCTATATTCAACATATTTTACTTGCTATGATAACATATTTTGCAGGTTTCATAAATAAAGGACAGCTAATTGTCAGATTATTGCTTTTACCATATATGGCCAAAGGTGTGTGGACACCTGACCATTACAGCAATACAATATGTTTCTTCCACAAACTGTTGCCACAAAGTTGGAGGCACAAAATTGTATAGAATGTCTTGATGGAATCAATTCCTTGATGGGAATTCCAATGGATGATGGAACTAATGGGCCAACTGTTCCAGTATGACATGGTTTGCCAAGTTTGAAGTGGAAAAACTTTTGGCTGTATAGTGTAGTTCCAGCCACTGACATCCTGGTCATCAAGGCATTAGTGATGTGCTACCCATTAAAAACATGATTCCAGAGTCACTTCCTGAACATGTTGGAGGATAAGTGGAAATCCTAATCGATAGGTAAGATAGCTTGACCATGCATACTAACTGATTCTGATGCTGATTCTACTGCATATGTCATCATAAAATTGTGTAACTGGAGCTATTAATTAAACAAATTAATGTTTATCTATAATCTATGTTGGGCAGCATGGTGGCACAGTTGATAGTATTGCTGCCTCACAGCTCCAGGGTCCCAGGTTCAATCCTTAGCTCAGGTTATTTGTCAGTTTTGTGTTTTGCATGTTCTCACAATATTTGTGTGTGCTTCCTTTGTAGTTCTTGGTTTTCCTCCCACTGTTCAAAAACATGCATTTAGGGGGATTGGTTACACTAGATTGCCCATAGGTGATTTTCCCATGTTGCGCCCTGTGTGTAAATGGTATTGGATATACCATGACCCTGACCAGAATAAAGTGATTAGTGAAGATGAATGAATGAATGAATGAATGAATGAATATGGAATATCCTTTATTAACTCACTTGTGAAAACAGTGAATTTAAAAAATAAATAAAAACGTATTAATACAACTCTGTACTGGCAGTTGTTGGAAATAATTAGTGGTTCTCAAAATGTTTGCAGCCAGAGACCCTTTTACTGTAAAATAAATTCCACAGACATGCCCATCCCCCACTCCACCCCCAGTAGTGATGTATTTTATTAATGTAATACTGCTATTCAAATATTAGGCTCATTATTAAAATGTGTACAAAAATAATTTGGCTATTTATTGTAGCCATGGAGCTTTTTATTCTTAAACACTAGGTCCAAATTGACATTATTTATCGGTTCACTTGTTGTGTTTGAGCTATTGAGGTTTGGATTAAACCTGCTCAATTCAAGTGATCAGTCAATCTGGCTCATAACTCAAAGAACTCAATAATAATTATAATAATGCTGATAATGGTGGATTGTGATTTCCAGATATCCTGGCTATGCATCATGGACCCTTGAGGATCCCCAGACCATGATTTGATTGACACTGTAGTTTTGTTTGTTTGTCTGTTTGTTTGATCAGCCTACTGAACTAACATTTCACTAAATGATCATTGGGGTTGCATAATGTCAACCAACTGACATGGCCACCCTACTTATCACTGAACTCCTTAATTAAAGCTGATATGTGCAGATTGCACTATTAAATGCCACAGCAATCCAAATGAATTGGAGTTTATTGATTGAAAAACCTTTAAAAAGGCTCAAATACAGCATCGTAGAATGCATCCTAATATGATACAAATTTCCCTTTCAAAAATCCGTCATTACAGTATCTTATGGCCTGTTACAATATTAGCTCAAGAAAAGTTTGTTAAAGGATCTCTTGAAGGCTCAAAGGATCAAGAGAAAATGACTCGAAGATGATTAGAGGGCACTGCATTTTAAAACCAGCAGAAATGGAGGATGAATGAGTTACTAAACATATAAAGGACAAATTCAATGATTTTGAATGAAGTTTAAACTGGGGGATATGAAGCTCCACACTTTGACCTTAGCATTTTAATGTTCTATCTGAGTGAAGACAGAATGCCAGATGAAACTGTTGTAGCGTATGACTATGCCCAAACTGATTTCTAGATTGACCCAGACAGAACATAGAAAATTTCGTCACTCAGGTGACCGAGAATAACCCCGAGAGGTATCCTGCGGCCAGATGCCGTTTGGAATGCAAAAAGTCTCTCTGGGACCCACACAGGACTTACCCCTGCAATAAAAGAAACCTTTGAAGACTGAACGTCTGGGAAACTTCATGATTAGTTCGTCAGCAGGGGTCCACCAAAACTCCGACCAAGGGCCTGTAAATCTTTGATCTAATCTCGGTTTACGACCATATAGATTTAGCTTCAAAGTCAGAAAGCCAGAGGAAGAAATGTCCTCCCTAAGGTCACCCTGAGGTGACCAAGGACCAGTGGGACATTAGAAGAACGCCAGCCCCCTCTTCTGTACACACACACACACACACACACACACACACACACCCACGCTTACCTTACACACACAATGGAGAAATCTCTCTCTCTTCAATGCAACGTGTAATTATATGTAGTTATTCCATGTCTAAATAGTGTGATGTTATTTTGTTTACATATATTGTGTGTTTAACTAACCTTAAAGACTTTAAATAGTTTTAATTTAGCATATCACTTTAAATGTCTGTAACCAGGTTTTATTTGTAATATTCTTTACAAATCCATCGAATTTGGTATGTAGTTAATGGTCTCGAGATACCCGGATTGATTATGCATATCACATAGCAATGGGATACATCATTTCATGTTTTTCCTTTAATTTCATTTATAACACGGTATAGACCGGCTCCTCCCTGGACATTTAAATTAGGGTCCGAGACCAGACAAAGAGAGTTCACCCGGATATGCAAACCCAACTTCCTGATTGGCCCATAGCCCAAAGAGGCGTGTGCGTTGGTGTCGTCTTTAAAACAACACCACGCTCACTTCGACTTGAGACTTCAGAGTTAGACTTCACTTCTCACTCCTCTCTTCTACACACCTTCCGGTTTCTCTCCCCCGGGGCCACGTGCCCCGGGAAGAGGAAGCCAGGATCTCTCTCTCTCCGGACACAAGATGCAACTACCTCCGGGCTCACGCCTTTTCAAACAACAACGAACCAACGAACTCTACACGACCTCGCACAAACTCTCAACCTTGAGGTCATGCAAGTATAGTTAATGACCTATATCTGCGTTTAAGATTGGACCCCTGTGTTACAGGAGAATTAAGTTCGTGCTGGTTCTGAAAAAGGCTAATTAGTTGTGTTTTTGTCTGCTTCCCTTTCTTTCATTACTTTCTCTCTATCCCTTTTCTCTCCCTGTATATAGATGTGTATATATGTATGTTCTGCTTAGAGTTAGTCTTGTGTATCCATAGTCACATATAGCTATTAAAATCTATTATCCCACGCTTGATTTTCTCTGTTTTTGTTGACGGGATGAGTCAATTAAATGCTGCATAAGATCTCGGTTACCCGCTCTAATCTTTAATAACAAACTCCGTGAGTTAATTATTCTTGGCCAGAAGGATAAACTCACTCTTTAGAGTTCATAAAGCTGATCTAGGCCACATACATAGTCATAATTAATTATAATCCATTGTAGTTAATTATCTATGAGTATATGTGCACCTATATAATTTCCCTTTCATGGCTGATGTATATTTATAACTGGTCACAACACGCGTTGATTAGATATATAGATATATTTCACGCCATCCAAGCTAATTCCTTACATAAATTGGAGAATACATTTAAACGTGTTAAACATCTTTTTTTATTTGTTACATAAATTGTAACTGGTGGAGAATATTTTTAAACGTTGCAGATTCATCCGAGTTACTACACATTCTGGTAGATAACGCGGGGCACGCTTTAAAACTCGTCTCCTTTAAAAAGGTGCGTTGAATCCAAGCGTGCGCTTCTGTTTCGTTTTATGTTTAAAGTTGATCCATTTCATTATTCTGGTGGAAAAGAATAATGCATAATAATGCCCTTTCAATTCGTTACACTGTATAACAGTAATCTTACCACAACAGACTGCTGACTAGGTAGCTAGCAACTTAGCAATCTGACTAGATAGCTAGTTCGGAAACAAAGTAGGTAACACACTAGTTAGTTAGCTCGTTACTACAATTTCGTAGATATTTAAAAGTCAGTAGACTGTAGAAATAGTCAAGAAAATCTCTTGAACAGAATTATCCTTACTAATTTCAAAATTACATGTTGTGAGAGCTAGCTAGCTGACTTGAAATTAACTAATGACCATATTTTTAAAATAGATATTGCAATGCAGATAATCATTTGTGTGTGTGTGTGTGTGTGTGTGTGTGTGTGTGTGTGTGTGTGTGTGTGTGTGTCTTGGATAAAAATGGTATCTGCATCTAGTTATTACAAAACCTAAACCCTTTGAAGAAATATTGTACATCATACACATTAAAAATTCATAATAAATATAAATTATTTTAGGGATAAATTTAAATATTATTTATTTTTAATTGAGAGCTCTGTGTAATAAAATGCCTTTCCTCCATATCTTAATGAGCTTACATCTAGCCTGAGGGTCTGTTTCTCATCTAATACCACAAGCTCAGTATGCACTCTATTGTTACTATAATTAATGGCAACACTTTCCCCATAATTTTCATTTTCTTCTTTTTTAATCACTTTTTTCTTACCTATACCATAAAGTTGTGACTGCAGAGTCTTTTTCCTATTCAATTACAACTTGGCAAGCTTCTTTATCTGTATTTCTTAGCTGTATTTCTTCCTGCTCTGCATGCATTCTTCCTTTTATACATATTAGCACTTTTCTAAAGCCAAGTCTAAAATTTATATAGATTTAATATAAACAATGAATTGTTCAGCTTCATCCTCTTTGGAGCGAGAATGTAAAGTACAACATAAACATTAATGTTCCTTTAGCTGATGTTAAGTATTTCATACAAAAGTAATTTTAATTGCTTATTGGAAACTCACAGCTTCATAGCTTGGCCCCAATTTCATGCCCCAATGGAATATCAGGCAGCTTTCTCCACATTATCTCATGACAGCGGCAAATCTGGGAGTGTTTGGGCAAAATACTACTCATGAAACCTCACTGGGTGGATAAATGCTTATGAACACGCTTGAAGGAGTTGGATTTCTATCCCAAATATATCCCAAATATCCCGAATTTCTGCTTAAAACACCTGCATGAAAACATTGATACTCAAAAACTACTAAATAACTAGGCAAAGAATTTTATGAGATGATAGAGACAAGATGAGAAAGTTGTCACACTGATAATTATCAGATGAAAAAGGTGACACATTTAAAAGAAAAAGGCTGTGTTTTTCTGCTGCTCTTTTGATTGCTTTTGATATTAGTTCCCAACATTAACTGGCACAAATAATATGCATTTTCTTTTGCTGACTTTTTGGACACATCTACTGTCTCAACTTCAGTGAGATTGAATATCATTTACAAAACTGAGCAATGGTAACTCTTTGAACAACCTTTGAATTTGCAAAATATTTGGATGTGCACAGGTTCGTCATAGACAAACTGAATTCAGGGTTGAACTCACACATAAACTGAAACTAGGATATAACTAAAATAAATTTGGCTTGGTATAGCTAATAATAAAAATTGGTGTCAGAAAGAACAAAATCAGACTGTGGAATTTACAAAGGCCTAATTAGTCCGGGAACAGGAAATATGGGTATTATTCAAAGAAGACTGAAAAATTGTCTGGACCTCAAAGTTTGAAGAATCTGGAAAGATTCTGTATGGAGGAATGGTCTCAGATCCCTTGCCATGTTTCTCCAACCTCATCAGGCATTATAGGAGAAGACTCTGATATCTGATAGCTGATATCTTGGCAAAGGGAGGTAGCACAATGTATTGACTAAAAGGGTGCCAATAATTGTTGCACACCTATATTAAAGAAAGATTGTTTTTTTCTATTTTTTTCTAAACCCTTGTTTACAGTTGTTTGATATCCATGAGAGCAGAGTATTTTTGTGAATTTTTTTGAACAAAAGATCAGAAAGTTAAACAATAAAGACAATTTTTCACAGACTTCTTTGCCATATTTAGGTGCACAAACTTTTGAAGAAAAGAAAAATATGTACTGCAGGTATTTAAAGACCTCTACTGCATGAATTATTACATTTACATAAAAAAATGTTTTTATGTATTTTTATTACTTGAATTAGTTCAAGTAAACATACACTATATATAAACATTTTTTTAAAGTAGTTGGTAAATTGTTGCCATATGGCAACAGTGTGCAATGGTGGAAAGTATCATATAGTCAAAAATAACACAAAATGTATGAAATTAGAGATTCAGAGTTTTTTGCCACTTAGTAAGCATGTAAAAGTTATATCTTCTAGAAAGGAATTGCAGTTGTAAAAAGTATGTGGATAAATTCACTCAGTCAAAATACATACAAAAGTTAGATCCAAACATATTTTGGGTGAAGTATCTTTTTAATTCTCTTCAATTCTTTCTGTTGACACATAAAATTTAGAAAATAAGGTGCAATTGCAAAATGTCTGAAATCACAACATATCTTACTTTATCACAAAATCTTACATTGTATAAAAATGTAAATATACTATTAGAGAAGCCTAGTGTCTTTTTTGCTATGTAGGCCTGTTTCAATTCATGAATGCACATACCACAGTTCCATTATTGCATGTTGTTGCCATGTGGCAACAATTTCATTTTACCATTTTACCAAAAATATATAAACTTGTTTAAATGACAAAAAATAAACGTAAACTTATCTCAGATAGTGTTTCATGTTTATTTTTTTATTATCATTTTTTTTTTTTACATAAATAGTTAAATAGATTTGAAAAAATAATTGAAAAAAATATTGAAAAAATACTCAAATTTGGAAAGCCCTCAGAGGGCTTCACCATGCCATGTGATTACAGAAAAGGAAGTGCAAACTGCATCATTGGTCATCTGACATGGCATTTTTATGTTATGTAAAAGTTAAAGCCCCCTTTTCCAGTTACATAGGAAAATAATACTTTTGTATTATTGCCTATCAAATAAATGGAGATAAATTAATTGTTGCCATATGGCAACACCATGCAGTAAAGGGTTAAACATGTACTAGTTTTGCAGTATGTACAAAACAGATTGTACAGAGTGGGCAGAAGTGTAAGTACTGTAATTACATTCCTTCATTCATCTTCAGTCACTTCTTTATTCTGGTCAGGGTACCATGCATACACACACACACACACACACACACACACACACACACACACACACACACACACACACATGTTCACACACTCACTCACACCTTGGGCAATTTAGTGTAGCCAATGCACCTAGCCTTTTTTTCAGAGACAGGATGAAACTGGAGAAACCGGAGGAAACCCATGTGGACATGCAAACCTCCATACAAACAGTAACCTGAGATCAGGCTCGAACTGGAGAACCCAGGGTTGTAAGGCAGCAATGCTTAAAATATAAGAACAAACTGTACTGTAAATTATGTACCTTTAATTTATATTCTTTCTTATGGAGCATATTTGATTTAGTTTACCCCTACATGTTAATTAATAAATTAACTAACAAACATGTACTAACGTACTTAAGGTGGTCCTTATTCACGCATGAATTCACAAGACTCATGTCGTTGTTAAGGTTCGTTCTTAATTAGCTCCTGATTAGTACATGCCTTAACTCATCATTAGTTCATATTTAAGTAAGTATTAATTCAGGTATTAGTGCATGATTATTCATTTACTTTTATTGTAAAGTGTTACCAATTGTACTTGACTTTGAATACCAGGTTCTATGCCTGTGTACTCCAGTGATCACTTTATACACAGGAGAGCATGAAGTCAGCGAATATACTGACCAATAAGATACGGAGAAACCATTCTTGGGCGTCGTAATATGGAGATTTCCTAAAGTGTTACATTTTTTGAGTAATTCTGCTATAAGTACTGACAAGGGCTACTCTTTCACTTTCTTACAAACACACACACACGTACACGCATGCACGCACACACACACACACACACACACACACACACACACACACACACACACACACGCACACGCACACATGCATATATACATACACACACACACACACACATGCACCTGTTACAGAACCCCACACATGCAAAAACAGCTTGAGGTGTGACTTCCATATCTGGCTTGTTAAAAATTGAGCAGTTTTTCACAGCATGCAGCAATTAGTGATCGGTATGTGATCTATTACTCGCAGAGAGGGAGCTTGCATTTTTTAAAAATGGCACAGGGATCTGGCACAAGCTTCAATTGGCACTGTTTATTGCCAGTTAAGGCTCATGCATATGAAGAAGGGGGAGCAACAGCAATGACTGAGGGAAAAGAAGGAGAGAGGAGGCCCGAAGGAGCGAGAGAGGGAGGTGAACAGAAATTACAGAAAAAAAATTTTAGACAGCTGTTTAATAGTTTTCTGACATGGCCATGTGCTCATCATGGTTTATTCTTGAAGCTAAGAAGGGCTTGAGAACACGATCCTTCAGCATAGTTGCAAATCTAACAAGTGGATTTTTTTTGTTGTTTTTCTGTCCCTGGGTTCTTTTTTATTTATTGTCAAGGTTCCTTTGCACTATACAATCAACTCTGTTGTCCTATATCCCTACTCTATATTATTTGCTTTGCTCCATTATTTCATTTTGGCTGATTTTATATTTCCATCCTACATACCGTATGTAGGATAATGTTATATGTTATTTGAATGCCTCCCTTTTTACTTAAATTGGACATACTGTATGAATTTGTCAATAGGATCAAAGTTGGTAAATCATAAATCTCTTAATTCTTGAGCTCTGTTTGTGTGTTTTTGTGTGTTTATTGTTACTGTCTGCTCAGTCGGCTCAGTCAATGCATGCATGTCTCAAATGCTTTGAATCATGGATGCAGGAATTAACTATTTAATATTTTACCATGTAAAACACATGGTATTTTCTTTTTATTTCGGTTTGTATTGTGCATGATGTGAGAAATGTGTATTATACATAAAGCCTAACCCAACAAACTCTCAGTGCTTTCTTTTTACAACCAGACACCGGTAAGATCGAGAAAATGCTACAAGACTATTTGGACCATGTTCTGCGGTATGATTTGAATAGGCATCTGTCACTTAATCAGAAAATAGTAAAATAACAATCGACAATAAAAAAAAAAAGCACTGCATGTTCTATAAACATTCTTCATTCTGTAAAGACAGACAAGAAAGGCAGGTCTGACCTCTAGAAAAGAAAAAAAAAACCTACAGAATGTGGATCAAACCCAAAACTGTAATCACAGTTCAGTATAACTGCAGACAGGGAATGCAGATACTCACTCATTACAAATCAAAAATCAATCTAATTTCTTTCTCCGTTTTCGCTCAGTTCGAGTTTAATACCACTATCCAATTTTAGTTTCTTTTTCTTCATACATGTATAATAATGATAAAATCTGCAAGCAGCATTTATGGGGGCCAAGCACCCAGACTCGGTGAGCTGTACATTCACAGATGCGCTACAATTGTTGCCTAAGGAATCACAGGGAAGCAGAGCCATAACTCTAGGCAAAGGGATTCATAGGGATTTGTAGTTTCATTCATGATGTGTATGTTTTGACCATGGACAGTGGTGGAATTCTCTGACACCACTAGACACCCTAGCCAGAAGAACAAGAATAATAATAAGAAAAGGTAGAATAACAATAGGGTGCCTATGCAACTTCTGTGCTTGGCCCCCCAATAAACCACACAGCAGCCAATTATCTTGTGTCTTTTTGACAAGTCTCAATGTGCTATAACATTTAATATTAGCATCTAACTACACTCAAGTATTTTGATAAACTGGAATTGTGATGGATCGTTCCAGACATTCTGGATGCCCTCCAGTTTAGTTAGTTAATTCATTAGTTAGTTAGTTCTCCTTTATATTATTTCTTTCTTTCTTTCTTTCTTTCTTTCTTTCTTTCTTTCTTTCTTTCTTCTTTTCATCTATTTATGTTTTTCCTTCCTTCCTTCCTTTGTTCCATTTTTCTTTATATCTATCTCATTTTTTGTTCTTATTTAAATTCTAACCTTTATTTGCAAAGTGGGTCAGGCTATGGCTCTTGCTTAACTCTTTGTTCTCTTGTCCTTAACATCCCACTAGGCAGTGTGCAAAACCTGTTACCAGTAATAGTAATCACTGCAAAAGTCCACATACACTCATCAGCCACTGTAATCGGAACTTCTGCTCATTCATGCAATTATCTAATCATCCAATTATGTGGCAGCAGTGCAATGCATAAAATCATGCAGATATAGGTCAAGAGATTCAGTTAATGTTCAAACTTCAGAATAAGGAAAAAATGTGATCTTAGTGACTTTGATCATGGCATGATTGTTGGTGCCAGACGGGCTGCTTTGAGTATTTGAGAATCTGTTGATCTCCTGGTCTCAATAATTTACACATGGTATCATGGTGCAAAAAACAACAACAACAGAATACCAGTGATCAGCAGTTCTGTGGGCAGAAACACCTTGTTGCTTCACTCCAGAGAAATTTCACAACAAATGAAGAACAGGATTTTGAGGCTACAGTGGGAACAAAACTGGACAGTGAACGACTGGAAAAACACCAAGACATGTTCTTGGTTGACAGGAGTGGACCGCAATGTGTTATGCTTTTGTAGCCCATCCACCACAATATTCATCGTGTTGTACATTTTGAGATGCTTTTTCACTCACCTCATATGTAAAGAGTGGTTATTTGAGTTACCGTAACCTTCCATGTCAGCTTGAACCAGTCTGGCCATTTTCCTCTGACCTCTCTCATCATCAAGGCATTTTGTCCCAAAGAATTACCACTCACTGGATGTTTTTCATTTTTGCACCATTCTGTGTAAACTCTAGAGACTGTTGTGTGTGAAAATCCCAGGAGATCAGCAATTTCTGAAATACTCAAACCAGCCCATCAACAACCATGCCACAGTTAAAGTCATTGAGATTACATTTCCTTTCTCTTTCTTTTGTTTAATTTAAACATTAACTAAAGCTCTTGATCAGAACCTGCATGATTTTATGGATTGCTCTGCTGCCACATATTTGACCGATGGGATAATTGCATGAATGAGCAGGTGTACAGGTGTTCAATGAATGTATTATTGTCTACTGTCTACTGCACATTACTAGGTCATTCACAAATTCTGTCCCATATTGCAGAGACAGAAACAGCACAGTCTAAAATAAAATTCACTCTGGATATTTTTAAAATATACTATCTGGCCAAAAGTATATGGGCACCTCTCCAGTGAACATCCCATTCCAAAACCCTGGAAATTAATATGGAGCTTGCCCCCACGTTGCTGCTATGACAGTCTCTACTCTTCTGAGAAGGCTTTCCATTAGAATTTGGAGTGTGGCTGTGGGGTTTTGTGCCTATTCAGCCACACGACCACAAGAGGTCAGGTATTGATGTACGGCAAGAAATCCTGTCACGTTCCAATTCATCAAAGGTGTTCAGTGGGGATGAGGTCAGGGCTCTGTGCAGGCCACTTGAGTTCTTTCACAACAACTTTGGCAAACCATGTCTTTATGCACCTCGCTTTGTGCACAATTGTCATGCTGGAACAGGTTTGGGCCTCTCAGTTCCAGTGAAGGGAAATCTTAATGCTATTGCATATAAATAAATTCTAGAAAATCTTGTGTATCTTTTTGGTAACTATGTGGCAACAGTTTAGGGACGACCCATACCACATAGCGTATATGATCACAATATATGACCAAGTTCTAAAATGTAGAACGTTTAGGATTAGCACAATGAGAGGGACATTGAAAAGCATTTGAAAGAGCAAGTTCTAAATGCACTACATCTGGGGAGAAATTATATATTCACAAATCCCAATCATTTTAAGCTCAAACATCCTCATTTGAACTCTTAGTTTTAATATTTCAGGATAACTACGTGCCCCGGTGTGCAAGAACACATCCTCCTCTAATATTGTAGAGAAATCTGTCCAGGGAGGAGACAGTGATGAGGCTGGGTTTCGCCAAAAGGCTTCATCAAGTGAATTTACCTGGAGTTTCTTGTTTAATTTTTCTTTGATAAAGAAAATAGTTTCCAAAGAAGCCACAGCTGGATAGAGCTGCCACGTAATGCACAGACTGACAGCCCACATTAAGTGTACTCTAGTAACGGTTGCAATGTAATGAAGTATTTCTAGAATTTTATGTCGTGAACACAGACAAGCAGAGTAATATAAGCAGCGAATTGTACCAATGCTGCTTTACCAAATATCGGCACTCTTGGAAGGCCAAACAAATTAGTGGGCCAGAACAAACTGAGGTGGTATAACTGAGGTTGAAGAATTTACATATCATGCCGACAATGCTGGCATTTCAACCTCTGACTCACCCCAACCTAGTTTGGGAACAGCACCAAGCAGGATAGGTGGGCTCCCCAGAGGGTGGTGCCATCAGCTGAGCATATCAACTGCACTGAGCTCTCTGACCTGTAGTCTATTTACAGCAAGCAGTGCTGGACCAAGGCCAGGAAGATAGTGAAGGACCTCAGCCATCTGAACAATTAACTCTTCTCTCTGTTTTGGTCAGGGATATATATATATATATATATATATATATATATATATATATATATATATATATATATATATTTTTTTTTTTTTTGCCTTTCCTACCTGTATAGAAGTAAATTCTGGTTTATGTAAATTCTATTCATTTATTTATAAATGAATTATTTATCTATTTAATTATTTATTTATTCATTTTATTTAATTTATTTATTCTGTGTCACGGACAGTCAAAAAAAGCATTTCACTGCATGTCGTACTGTGCATGATTGTGTATGTGATCAATAAATTTGGAATTTTCTTTCTTTCAATTTTTATCTTTTTCCTTTTTCCTAGATCTGAAATATCTGAAATCCTGCTAAAAAGTCTGATGTCAATTTAATTTATTTAATTATTTTGAAGCAGTTTCAGCACTGTACAGTCATACTTATATCTTGTTGATGTACCAGATTTAAAAAAAAAAAATGCAGTAACTAGACATCTATCAGTAACAATTAATATGTAATTAATGTGACTATAAATCCCAAAACATGGAAAAAGTACCACAGACACTGCTATAAAATTCAAAGATGATCAAAGATGTACTTTGTGATTATTACATCTCTGTAATTTGTTGTTAGAAAAAATATTATAGCTCATTTTTGAGATCCGCTAATATAATTTCAATGGACTGAATCCCATTTGATGAATGGAACTAAAATGTAAATGTTTGCAGACAATGAACCAGATTGTTCATTATTTCCACCAGGAGTCCTCTATCTATTGTGAAGTGTCTTGAAAAAATGATAGGTTTACCTGTGCAAAATGCTATAGATCTTGTATGCCAACAGCTACCTCTCTCTCTCTCTCTCTCTCTCTCTCACACACACACACACACACACTTTTGTTTTTTATCCTTGTGAGAACCTTCCACTGACATAATTATTAAAGTACCTACATAATGCTATACTACATGTAACCCTAACCATCTACATGTAACCCTAACCATAAATAAAAGCTGTAAAAAAAGTTTTCCAAATGTCCTCACAAGGTCAAAACTTGACACTACAGATATTACACACACACACACACACACACACACACACACACACACACACACACACACACACACACACACACACACCTTAACTAGCCAAACAACATAGAAAGAAAATCATTCCATCAAGGAGGCACTTGTGCACCTAATTTTGAAATCAACTTTAAAAGGAAATGCAGTATCACCCAAAGACCAGGGGCCAGGGCTTGAAATATTGGTGGGTAAAAGTATTAATATTGGTGGGTAATTAATATTTCCCAAAGATCTGAGCATGTATTTGCTTCAAAAGCCCCATGAGGTGGGGAGACACCCTGGATGGGGTCCAGCCCATTGCATGGCACAATCGCACACACATTACCACACCCATTCACACACTATGAAAAATGTGGAAATGCCAATCTGCCTACAATGCAAGTCTTTGGACTTGGGAGGAAAGCCGGAGTACCCAGAGAGGACCCCCAAAGCACGGGGAGAACATGCAAGCTCCACTCATGCAGGGCGGATGAGGGATTTGAGCCCCCAACCCCAGAGGTGTGAGGCAAATGTGCTAACCACTAAGCCACTATGCCCACCCTTGTCTAATTATTAATGCAGCTAATTAATGTTATGCCTTCATTACAGTTTTTGCATAGAAACTGTTTTCCTTATCCCCACAAAGGCAAAACTGATAGGTATGTGAAAGCGTGTATATGGTCCTAAGAAAAATTGTGTGTGGGACTGTTATGAGCAACTTGCAGCTGTTACTCATCGCCCACACATATATCTTTATCTTACTCGGTTTTCTTTTTTTGCTCATTGAGTCATAATAATACCAGTTTTCTATTTCTCCCACACATATTGATAATAGAAGCCCAACAAACCTTCAAAATTCCTCCCATCAAAGCCACTATTTACAGTCAGCTGAAGGAGTCCACCAGTCACCAGTCAACAACAAAGAGTTAAACACTTCTAGCTGTTCCATACGTGTTTGGAAAGTAAATACCTAATTAATTTTGTGCACGTAGTTCTGCATTGTTATGGTTTTGTAAGTGTAAATGTTAATGCACTAGCTAGCCTGGTCAAGTGGTGTGTGTGAGTGTTGGCCCATAGTACAATGTGGCAACTTTGAACAGTAGGTATAGTTAGGTATAATCAGCCATTTTGTATACATCCCATTTCAGTTTATATTTTTAGCTGATCGTTGCATATATTACCATTTTTTAATGTGGTTTTCAGTTTTGCAGCATTTTTTGTTAGCTTGAACCTTTTGTCTTGTGTTGTTCATTGTTGGTTGCACCATCTAGTCAGTGTATGTATCTTGCAACGAGTTCATAGTTCATGTTCATAGTTTCCTGAATCTGAAACAAACTAACAAGTGAAATACCTTTAATTTTTAGGCCTATATCCTGTTACTCTTGCTGGGTAAGTTTTCATTTGGTCAGAGATACAGATGAAGCTGTATATTTCTGTAATTGGGATTCACATACAGATTATATTGCATATGCATACACAGAAGCACTGTCAATCATTTAAACATTTTGCTAGATCATAGTAGTATGTACATTATCCTTTAAAAATCAACTCGTTAATAGATTAGCATTCCTAATAGAGATTAGCCTATTTATTTAGTGTGATTTAATAAATTAAATTACATTTTTATCATAGTTAGGTGTTACAGTTAGTTAAGGAATGCCCTGAAACAGTTGAGTACATATTCTGTTAGACATGTTTAAACGAACCTCTGACAACTCTAAAGGTTAGCCTACTGCTGAGGGAAGTACAGACACCTAACACTGATTTAATATTTTAGGTAAAGTTCCACACACTATGGAATGTTTCATAATCAATCTCTTTCTTTTTACTGCACACAAGATAAAAACAATGATGGGAACAGATCACAAACAGAGGGTGAGACAAAGTTAGAATCAGAGGGTCAAAAATTGTTCACTAAGATGCATCACATTTCTAGACTGTTACTTTCACTGGCAAAACAGTTTTAGACCCAGTAAAATGGATGCTAGTGGTTAGAAGTCATTCAAGCTGCTAAGGTCCTCTGGAGAGTTTGCATCATGCAAAAAAAGTAGCTTCAGACAAATAACTAATGTCGCTTAGTCTTAAGTTCCAGTACGATGGCAGTTCTGGCAGGATTGAGCTAAACAGGGAACCTCCTTAACCACCATACTGAGAAGATCTCCTGCTGAGCCTGTGATGTCTGTTCCACTGACTTGTTCTGTTTGAAAAACATGACAAATGTGGCCTCACTAAAGTTTAGAATCCACTTGTTTCTATGAGCTATTAAATTGCATATATGAAATTCTAACACGCTTAAGACATGGGCAAAATAATAAAAAATTTTGAGCATTTACTTGTAAGTACAATGGAAGAGAATGCCAGTTTTGCCAGTGGTTGTGACGGGGTGTCTACAATAATCTGTTTAAAATGTGATGCATAATCATCTCTGTCGTCTGTAGATTTCTCTCTTTGTCAGTTACTCTAATAATTGTAAGCTAAGGATCATTGCATCCTCTCCTTTTAAAATGTTTGGCAGATAATTCACCTCAACTTGGAAGGCTCATGATGTTCTCTTTGGCACATGTTGGCTTCTCTTCATCATGGTTAACAATCAACTCATTACATGGAGAAAAGCTTGGGTTGTAGTCACCCCTACTGATTTTTTTTACCCATTTTTTACTCCCTAATTCCCTAATGTGAAGCCAACCAGCTGAATCTGCCCTCTTCCACATACATGAGCTTGCAGATGCCCATTATTGGCGAGAGAGAAAATATGCATCCTCTCCATTTTGGACATTTAGACTCCCGGCCACAGATGTGGCATTGCCAGGACTCGAACTTGCAGATAATAGGGTGAATGCTTTTCTGTTGCACCACTTCTGAGCACCTGTCTTAAATGTTAAGCTTGCTTTTGTCAAATACACTCCACAGTGATTCCTGTTTCTGTAAGATGGGTAACAAGAGCTACTTCTTTCTCTAGACTAAGCCTTTATAAAGTGCATCGCCTTGTCTGATGTCAAACTTTTGTGCTGTTGTTAAAGAACAGGTCTGGCCTATTCTGATGGAGATGAAGTACAAGATTCTCTCTTAAGATTCTCACTCAGTGTTACGTAACACAGACGTGTAGGACGGAAGAGGGAGTCAGGATGCATGCACTGGGGAGACGTCAGTAAATGCAGAAGAGTTTATTCCAAAAAGAGCAGTAATCCAAAAATGCAATAATCCACAGAGTCAGTAATAATCCAAAAAGACAGGAAGAAACACTCGAAACACGGAAGTAGTCTGGGAACTACAAACACGGAGCTACGGACATCGGAACAAGAACTATGATCACTTTAAACTATACTAAACTAAACTAATACTCCGAGTTGAAGCGGACACAAACAGGGGTTTTTAAACACACACCAAATCATACACACAATCAAAGACACCTGGACATGATAATCACATTAGACAGAGAACCAATGAGGAAACGGGGCAGAGACATGACGCAACACAATAACAAATGCACATGGGGAAACACAGGAGGCGGAGACATGACGTGAACGAAAACATAAGCACATGGGGAAACACAGGAGGCGGAGACATGACGTGAACGAACACATGAGAACACATGGCAGAGGTAAACAAAACGTGAGTTCATGAATGAAATGTCCATCGGAGAGTTTTTGAATAGTGCTGGAAAGCGCGCAGTGGAATGCGGAAGTGTTCGAGTCCGCCGCTCGCCTAGCGAGCGACTCAGAGAACGAGGGGAAACTCTAACAGAGCCCCCCCCAAAGGCACTTCTCCCGAAGCGCCGAAAGTTCTGATCGTTCTGGCGGACCCGGGCCCCTGGGCAGGATCCTAACCTCTGCCCTCCAGGACCTGAGGCTGGTTATGTCCAGTGTCCCGTAACCAGAGCAGAGCGTGTCGGGTTTTCCTTGAGAACTTGGACAAGAACTTGGACGGATGCCTGGTTTGGATTTCGGAGCTGCGCGTGACCTGGTGCTGGGCCTGGATCTCGGAGCTGCGCGTGACCTTTTGCTGGGCCCGGAGTTTGACCCGGAGCTTGACCTCGAACCAGGATCGGAGTCTGCTCTGGAACCAGGATCGGAGTCTGCTCTGGAACCAGGATCGGAGTCTGCGCTGGCACCTGGATCAGAGAAAGGCTTGGAAACAGACTCGGAGAAAGGCTTGGAAACAGACTCCGAGAGCGACTTGGAAACAGATTTCGAGAAGGACTTGGTAACAGACTTCGAGACAGACTTGGAAACAGATTTCGAGAAGGACTTGGAAACAGACTTCAACACAGACTTGGAAACAGAACAGAGAACTCTGTTAGACCGAAAACCATAGACAAAATCAAAAACTTGGTTGGAAACAGCATTGGAAATTAAATTGGAGACAGGGCTGGAGACAGGGCTGGAGACAGAGGAGGAGACAGAGGAGTGAGCTGGTTTGGAAGCGGAGCTGGGAATCAAATCAGCCTCTGAACTGAGAAGGAGAGCAAACACCCATCCAGAAATTAAACCTATGTAGCTAGCTACGAAATCAGGAACTGGACTTCGAACTGAACTAGGAACTGGGTCGGAACCTGGACTTGGACTAGGAACTGGACGAGAAACTGGACTGGAACTGGGAACGGGAGCAGGACTGGGGACAGGACTGGGAACCTGACGGGGAACCTGCCTGAGAACTGGCTCAGAGATTGGCCTTGGAATAGGGCAAAAATCTGGACATGGATTTGGACATGGATTAGAATTAGGGCAGAAACCTGGACATGGACTTTGACATGGACTAGGATTAGGGCAGGAACCTGGACATGGACTTGGACATGGACTTGGACATGGACTAGCTTGAGAAGATGTCATCCCATGGACCCCAAACATGGACAGGGCAGGAGTGGAGGTTTCTTCTTGAACCTCTGATGAGAACACGGCTTGGGCAGAGGTCTCCTCGTGGACCTCCAGTGTAAGCAGGCCAGGAGAGGAGGCCTGCTTGAATCTCTGACTGCTGCTTGGGGCTGGAGGTCGCCTTGTTAACCTCCAGAGGCAGCTCCGCTGTGGAGACCTTCTGCTGGGCCTCTGGCTGGAGCTCGGGGCTGGAGGTCGCCACGTTAACCTCCTTGAACAGTTCCGCTGTGGAGCCCTTCTGCTGGGCCTCCTGCTGGAGCTCGGGGCTGGAGGTTGTCACGTTAACCTCCTTGAACAGTTCTGCTGTGGAGACCTTCTGCTGGGCCTCCTGCTGGAGCTCAGGGCTGGAGGTCGCCACGTTAACCTCCAGGGGCAGCTCCGCTGTGGAGACCTCCTGCTGGGCCTCCAGCTGGAGCTCGGGGCTGGAGGTTGCCACGTTAACCTCCAGGGGCAGCTCCGCTGTGGAGACCTCCTGCTGGGCCTCCGGCTGGAGCTCGGGGCTGGAGGTTGCCACGTTAACCTCCAGGGGCAGCTCCGCTGTGGAGACCTCCTGCTGGAGCTCGGGGCTGGAGGTTGCCACGTTAACCTCCAGGGGCAGCTCCTCTGAGGAGACCTCCTGCTGGGCCTCCTGCTGGAGCTCTGGGGTTGCCCGCCTGTGGAGCCGTTTGTGTGCTCGCCAGCTGTCCTTAAAGCAGTCCTGAGAGCAGAAGTAATAGCTCTTAGTTCCCTGATTTTTACAGGTGGGGCACTGTAGAATGGCTGGTCGGGTGCAGCCCTCGGTTGCGCACTCCTGAGACTGGGGCTGAGAGGTGCAGGCCGCCACATTTGCCTGCTTCCTCTCATAGTATTCCAGGAACGACTGGCCAGGCTGATCGGGCAGGTGAACTTTGTTCAGAAATACGTTGAGGTCCGGCTCAAATTCCATGTTCCCATATTCATGAATCAGGAAATCCACGAAACCCGAAACTGTATATAGTTCTTGGTACCCACTGGCGAGGTGGATCTCCGCCAACCAGCGGGCTGAGCCGACTAAACGAACCACGCCCATTGTTCCTCACTGGGTTTGGGGTCCTTTACACTACAGAAATACGTCTGGGCCTGCCAAAGGAAATGCTGGGGTTTAGTAGAAAAACCATTATAAGCAGAGGGTGGATAAATGCAGGCCCACTGGGAGAAAGAGATTGAGTCCAGGGGAGGAACAAAAATTGTGGCGCGGCATGTCCCAAATTTCCCTGCTGCATCCATTTTTGGCGGAGTATTCTGTTACGTAACACAGACATGTAGGACGGAAGAGGGAGTCAGGATGCATGCGCTGGGGAGACGTCAGTAAATGCAGAAGAGTTTATTCCAAAAAGAGCAGTAATCCAAAAATGCAATAATCCACAGAGTCAGTAATAATCCAAAAAGACAGGAAGAAACACTCGAAACACGGAAGTAGTCTGGGAACTACAAACACGGAGCTACGGACATCGGAACAAGAACTATGATCACTTTAAACTATACTAAACTAAACTAATACTCCGCGTTGAAGCGGACACAAACAGGGGTTTTTAAACACACACCAAATCATACACACAATCAAAGACACCTGGACATGATAATCACATTAGACAGAGAACCAATGAGGAAACGGGGCAGAGACATGAC
This sequence comes from Cranoglanis bouderius, assembly GCA_023630585.1. Taxonomy (NCBI): domain Eukaryota; kingdom Metazoa; phylum Chordata; class Actinopteri; order Siluriformes; family Cranoglanididae; genus Cranoglanis; species Cranoglanis bouderius. The sequence goes on from CM042540.1 coordinate 21,281,519, forward strand.
GCAACACAATAACAAATGCACATGGGGAAACACAGGAGGCGGAGACATGACGTGAACGAAAACATAAGCACATGGGGAAACACAGGAGGCGGAGACATGACGTGAACGAACACATGAGAACACATGGCAGAGGTAAACAAAACGTGAGTTCATGAATGAAATGTCCATCGGAGAGTTTTTGAATAGCGCTGGAAAGCACGCAGTGGAATGCGGAAGTGTTCGAGTCCGCCGCTCGCCTAGCGAGAGACTCAGAGAACGAGGGGAAACTCTAACACTCAGCTTCTCCACTGATGAGTCATCTTGTGACAAGTACAGTACTGTGCAAAAGTTTTAGGCACCCTTTTTTTTTAGGACAAACTTTGTTATAGATTTTTTTATTTTATGACTTCTACATTATCAAATCAGTACAGAAAAAACATTTTAGATTCCCAAACATTAGTTTTCTAGCACAAAATGAAATGTTACAGAAAAATGTTTGTATGTCATTAAAGAAAGCAGCATATTACAATAAGAGACCACTGTTTAGACAATGAAGGCTGCTAGGTTTTGCTGCAAAAATAAGAGGCAAGTGCGACAGTCAAAGTCTCCAGAAGAACTGTGGCTGGTTCCGCAACATGCTCAATAAAACTTACCAGCTAATTTCCTTATAAAACTGCACAAATGGTACCAGACTACTGTTTTTATTTTTATTTTTTTTGTCACACCAAATATTGATTTGTTTCATTTACTATTGTTTACTGCTCTTTATGGTATTTTTTATGTAGAAACATTTAATTTCATTACTTTGAAGGCATCTTTGCTCTACAGCATTTCTTTGCATGTGCCTAAAACTTTTGCACAGTACTGTATATATGAGGCTTCTTGCATGAACTTCACGCTGTGGGAACGAGTATACCCACTCGTATTGGGTATACTCAGGGTATGGCCTGTCACAGGGGCTCCATCAGTATGGGCGTGGCTGGCTGAAATGGCGGCCATGTAGACCCTAACTGTAGAATGAGCCAACCTTGCTGAAAAATGTTCCTGAAAGAACTCCAGGACTGTAGCCATTGCGCAGTTCACTGGTGTAACGTCTGACGGTATCAAACTGATTTCTGAATCAACCTGGACTTAGCAAAGAAGTTTCTTTTCTTGGAGCTTTAAATCCCTATCTGTTTAATGACCAGTCTGGCTGGGATGTCTGACTGACCCCCCCTTTATCCTTTGACCAGATACCTTTGGAATTCTAACAACCAACCTTCCCCTGCCTTCGTACACACACACACACTTACACACTTACACACGCGCGCACACACACACACACACACACACACACACACACACACACACACACAAGCTACCTACACGCGCACGCATGCACACACACAAGCTTACCTTCCACACACAATGGAAAAATCTCTCTTGAATGTAACGTGTAATTATATGTAATTATTCGATGTCCAAATAGTTTGATGTTTTCTAATTTGCATGTATTGTGTGCCTATGTAACCAAGCTAGGATGATTCTGGATAGTTTAATTTAGGATATCATTTTAAATGTCTGTAACCATGTTTTATCTGTAATATTTTCCAATTCCATTGAATTTGGTATGTAGTTAATCGTCTCTTGATGTTCTGATTGATTATGCATATCATATTATGATGGGATACATTATTTCATGCTTTTTCTTAATTTCATATGTAATATGGTTTAAACCGGCTCCTCCCAGGACATGCAAATTCAGCTCTGAGACCAGACAAAGAGAGTTCATCCCACCAATAAATCCAACTTCCTGATTGGTCAATAGCCCAGAGAGGCATGTGTGTTGGTGTAGTCTTTAAAAACAACAACACGCATTGAAACTCTCTCTTCTTCAGCTCTTCTTCAGCCTCTCTTTGCTCTTCTCTAGCGGTCTCTTCCTGCTTTTCCCATTTCCGGCTTCATGCCCTGCCTTCCGGCAGGGCGCAAGGCCGGCTACAGCCACTCCTGGACAAAAGATGCAACCGCCTCACGGACCATGCCTTTTCAAACAACGAACCACCGAACTCAACCTGAACTCCTACTGGACTGCGTGCAAAACTTTGAAACTGACAACACCTAAGCCATGCAAGTATAGTTTAATGGATCTATATATGCGTTAAAAGTTGTACCCCTGCTTTCAGGAGACTAAGTTCTTGCTGGTTAAAAAAAGGCTAATCGTTTGTGTTTTTGTCTGCTACCCCCTTCATTTCACTACTTTCTTTCTATACTTTCTCTTTTCTTGTATATAGATGTACATATGTATTGTTTGCTTAGAGTTAGTTGTGTATATCCATAGTTTCACTCGCTTATTAAAATCTATTATCACCACGCTTGATTTTCTCTGTTTTGGTCACGTAATATAGTCACTTAAGTGCTGCGAGTCTGCTACATGCTCTATTTTAATAACAAAATGGAGATTCCTTCCTGGCCAGAAGGATAAACTCCCTCTTTAGAGTTTATAACTCTAAAATAGACTACAGCTAATTCTACAAGCTGATCTAGACCAAACATATAGTCATTATTAATTATAATCCATTGTAGTTAATTATCTATATGTATATATACACGTTAATTCCCCTTCATGGCTGATGTATATTTATAACTGGTCATAACACGCGTTGATTAGATATATAGATATATTTCACGCCATTTGAGCTAATTCGTTACATAAATTGGTGGAGAATATATTTTAAACGTTTCAGATTCATCTGATTCCCTACACTGGGTCAAACTGATGTTCCTAGAGTTTAACAAGGTCTCTACAACCTCGGTTGAGAAACCGGAATCTATGAGCTGGTGCCCGTGAGGGTCAGTTTTCATAGTTCTGGCCGAGGGTGATAAATCAACCCTCTGGCTTGAGACAATAGATCCCTGCGAACGGGAATCTTCCAGGGAGTGCCGTCCAGCAGAGATATTATCTCCAAGAACCAAATTCAAGCTGGCCAATCCGGTGTTACTAGCAGCAGACATAGCACAATCTTGGCGAACACTCGCTAGAGCCTGTGGGAGCAGAGCAATCGAGGGAAAGGCGTACAGACATGACCTCGGCCACGTGTGTATCATGGCGTCCAGCCCTAATGGTGCGGGAGGAGTGAGAGAAGTAGTAGTTGCACGTGCCTGAACAGGGGGCGCGAACATAACCCTCCCTGGTGGTAGATATATGATACCACCGCTGTATTGTCTGTTGCAACTAATGGTGACCGCTCAACTGAGGAACAAAGAATTTCAGTGCTAGGAATAGTACTGCATTTCTAGGCAATTTATATGCCAGTCTAGATGAGGGCTGCTCCAGAGACGTGAGCTGGACAGCCATCTAAGACCACGCCACCTTGCGATAAGGAGACACCCCTAGAGTGTGACCCAATATTAGAAACTTCTAAGAGCAAATTCTCAGAGCACGTAGGCATCACCATGTGATTATTCTTATCCTCGGACGAAACCCCCAACTTTTCAGCCACCACTGAAACAGTCTCATGTGCAATAGGCCCAATGGTAAGATGTTGGCTGTTGCTGCCATAAACCCCAACAGCCTCTCGTAGAGACTGGGGGGGGATGCCCAGACCCAGCTTTATCTTGCTCAATGTTGATAGGATTGACCCTGCGTGTGTTGGGGATTAATACGCCCTCATCGTAGTGGAATCCCTATAACCCCTAGAAAAATCATCCTCTGCACTGGAGAAAGCATGCTTTTCTTGGGGTTCAACCTGAGCCCCAAGCTCCTCATGTGGGTGAGAACAACATCGCGATGTTGGAATCACCGACTCCCCGGATCGCGCTAGAATTAACCAGTCATCGAGGCAGTATAGTACACGGTTGCCCTGGAGTTGCAAGGGAGCCAGAGCAGCATCCATGCACTTTGTGAAGGTGCGAGGGGATAGAGCTAGACTGAAGGGAAGAACCCAATATTGGTATGTGTTGCATCCAAACGCGAACCTCAGGAACTTCCTGTGACTGGGCAATATTTCTATGTTGAAATATGCATTTTTTTAGATCTACAGTCACAAACCAGTCCTTGAACTGAATCTGTTTAATGCTAAGTTTGAGCGTCAACATTTTGAACCTGTATGTCCGAAGAGTATGGTTCAGATGACACAGATCTAAAATTGGCCGCATACGCCCATCTTCTTTGCGGACCAGGAAATATCGGCTGTAAAAACCTCCCTCCCTCATCGGAAGGGATACATGTTCTATGGCCCCTTTGTCCAAGAGGGGTCTTAATTCCTGCGCTAACGTCGGGCTCTGCTCTGTGCTGACTACTGTGGTGAGCACACCTCTGAACTGGGGGGGGCGAGCTGTGAACTGAACCCGGTAACCCTTTTCGGTAACCCTTTTATGGTGGACAGAACCCATGAAGACACATTTGGCAGTAGTTTCTACACTGCCAGATGGTCTTTTATTGACATTAACTTTTCCACATTCTGTCACGAAAGCATCAGAGTTTCGTTGCCCTGTGACAGCTTGCTGACCAGACGGGACTGAAAACTTGGGACGATATTGGCTGGGGGGGGCCTACAGTAATACTGGGGGCCACTGATAGGCTTTGCCAACACCACCGAGGTGGCCTTACACTGCTTGGATGGCAAAGCCGGCCCCCCTAAATTCCCTGCCGTCGATAGAGAGAGGCTCTCACAAGCACCTCCTCCCCCTTTGGCATAGCCAAATACCTGTACTGTTCATTCCCCATGATGGCTGAATAATTGAATGTCGTGGGGTTATAAATATGGCTGGTATATAGTTTTTAGAAGCACGATATTTCATAATGCACTTCTGGAAAAAAAGGGGGAATTTTCTGCGATGTGAGGGAGTTTTAATTTCACTGGGGAGAAGGCGCTCGTTCAGCTTGCTATGAGCCGCTTAATCTCCCTGGGCCAGTCTAAATTCAACTTTTCTACAGCCCTAGTGATCTCTTCAAGCAGCTCTTTATATGAGTGAGAGCTGCTCTCCGTTTTTGGTGGACTGGCGGCCGTTTTTGTTGGGTTGACTCTCCATAACGGAAGGAGGAGTTGCGACGTGAGCTCCAAACCCGGAAGCGAAGAGTCGGATCCGGAGGACAGAGCAAGAGATAGAGCAGCGCTCATCTCCGGTTCATCCACGCAGTCAGCCCCTTTTTTTCTTTTTTTTTTCTCAAGGGCCGCTGCAGCATGCTCCACCCCCAAACACTTCACATAGAAAGTGTGTCCACCCCCAAAATAAAACCGGACACGGAATAACACTTCCTGAATTTTCTCTGACTCATACTCGCAAAGAGGTGAGGGACAGAAAAGTAAAGATATGTATATTCTTTTCTGAAAAATAGAGAGGAAGTGAAGACTTTTTACGAGCGTTCACACAGACAATCGACATGCGGCCTTCCGCTGAAGATAATAAGACTGACGGCGTGGTTCACAGGTGCCATTTTTATATCACGCGACGCGCTTAATTGCCATGTCACCTGACCACGGCAGGCCTATAAATAGTCGTGATTTTACACAGACTTCAGATACTGGTTGCTCGTGGAGGTGCTTCCCACAGCGTGAAGCTCACGCAACGTATAACTCATGTTCTATACCTTTTATAATGTTCTATATTTTAATGTTATCAAATTTGTGGTTAAATATTAATTGCATTAGCAATGGCATCATTGTAGAAAAGCTATTTAATTGTACATTGAAGAATGTTTTTGATGGTCAAGCTATGATTCACTTTAATATTGATTTATAAAAAAGTATTAATATTAAGGTTATTAACCCAATAGTTAACTACCATTTGATGAATTGAATTTATTGCCACAGCACTGTCATTTACCAAACATTCTTATTAAATAATATGTAAACATATTGCTCTTTTGAAAAATGTAAACTGCAAAACAAAAATTAAAAGGCAATTTTAATAGTCAAGACACATTAATGTCAAATTTCTGTGCATTCATTTAAAACATCTGGCAAGGCAACCTCAATTTCAACACTTATATTTGCTCTCATTACTCTCCTAATTATTAACAATCGACATAAAACATGAAACCTTGGATCCCATGATCTCTTCCTAAACCTGTTAATTTCTAAGGTAACATTTTTTTCTGACATCTTCTGGTGCAGGACTGAAAACTGGTTTATCTGAGGGAACCTTTAAAAGTTCTATGCAACTATCCCTTTAATGGTTTTGAATTAGTTAGCAAAATGAAATCAGCTAAACGGATACAGACTTATGAATTGTAAACTGTAGATTGCAATGTCTGACATACATAATATATAACAAACACAGCAAAAAATACTCACCAAGTAAGGGTGCCATCTCGTGTTGTTGCCATCCAGCTGTTGTAAACTTTTGAAATCAATATCCAGCAAGAAATTCACATGGGATGTTTGCTGACAACTTTGCCATGCTTCCTTTTTGTAAATGATTATACATGATTTGTAGTTGAAAAATATAAACCATATGCCAATATCCTTGTTAGGTTTTCCCCTGCTCTCGCTACGCTGCAAAGTGTAGTGAGTGGCATACTTCCGCATTCCACTGCGCGCATTCCAGCGTCATTCAAAAACTCTCCGTTGGACTTTTCCATTCATTCATGGACTCCCGTTTTGTTTACCTCTGTCATGTGCATTTGTGTTTTCGTTCACGTCATGTCTCTGCCTCCTGTATTTCCCCATGTGCATATGTTTTGGTTATGTCATGTCTCCACCTCCTTATTCCTTATTGGTTCATGTGTTTCTCATTCGTTCTGTGTATTATGAGTTTCAGGTGTCATTGATTGTGGATGTGATTTCTGTGTGTTTAAATGCCCCGCTCCGTGTCCGCTTCGGGGCAGAGTATTAGCCTAGATGAGTTTAACCTTGCCTTAGTTTAGATTTGTTTAAGTTTAACCTTAGATATTTTCCATAGCCTTTTGTTCGTGGTTTCCAAACCACTTCCTTGCAAGAGCGTTATTCCCATAGCTCATTATTCATGGTTCCCAGACCACCTTCTAGCCTCACGTGTTTATCCCTTAGCTCTTTGTTCATGGTTTCCAGACCACCTTTCTAGCCTCACGTACTTATCCCTTAGCTCATTCTTCGTGGTTCCCAGACCACCTTTCCAGCCTCACATATTTATCCCTTAGCTCGTAATTCGTGGTTCCCAGACCACCTCGATGCCTCGCGTGTGTTTCCCTGTGTTTCTTGGATAACTGCCCTTTTGTGGATTATTGTTTCCTTTTTGGATTTCTGCCTCTTCAGCCAAGTAAAGTATCATTTTGGATTACTGTTACCTTTTTTTTTCATGGATTTATGTTCGATGGTGTTTTGAGTGTTCCTTTATTTTTGAACTAACTGTTCCTAATAAACTGACCACTTTCCAGTGCAAGTGCATCCTGCTTCCTTGTACCCCACGTGTCGTAACAGAATACTCTGCCAAAAAATGGATGCAGCGGGGAAAGCGACGCCACGCCACGCCATGCCATGCCATATTTAAAATGCATATAATTCTATGTTTTTTCCTCAGTGGACTTTCATCTATCCTCCGGACAAATTTGACGGCTTTGCCACTTGGCCTCACTGCTTTTTGTTGCAGGCACAGCTATATTTTTTGAGCTTGGAGGACCCCAAACCCGACAAAGAAGAGTGGTTGGGGTTCCTCCTCTCTCGTCTGGTCGGCTCCGCTTGCCAATGGGCGGAGCTTCACCTTGCCAGTAGATCCACGCAGCTCAAAAATGGTTTCGGGCTTTGTGGATCTACTGGTCCAGGTGTTCGGAAGCCCAGACTTCCAACCCGACCTCAGGACCTTTTTGGGGAAGGACCGTCTGGGCGACCGACCTAGTCAAACGTTCCTGGGTTTTTATGAGAGGAAGCAGGCTAACGTGGTGGCCTACACCTCTCATCCCCTAACCCAGGAGTGTGCCACCGAGGGATGCACCCAACCAGCCATCCTGCAGTGTCCCACCTGCAGGAACATGGGAGTAAGGAGCAGCTACTTCTGCTCCCAAGGCTGTTTCAAGGGCAGCTGGTGGGTGCATAAGCGGCTCCACAGGCGGGCACCCTCAGAGCTCCAGCCGGAGACCCAGCAGGAAGTCTCCTCCATGGAGCTACAACTGGAGGTTAACATTGCAACCTCCAGCCCCGAGCTCCAGCCGGAGACCCAGCAGGAAGTCTCCTCCATGGAGTTACAACTGGAGGTTAACGTGGCGACCTCCAGCCCCGAGCTCCAGCCGGAGGCCCAGAAGGAGGTCTCCACAGCGTAGCTGCCTCTGGAGGTTAACATGGCAACCTCCAGCCCCGAGCTCCAGCCGGAGACCCAGCAGGAAGTCTCATCCACAGAGCTACACCTGGAGGTTAACGTGGCGACCTCCAGCCCCGAGCTCCAGCCGGAGGCCCAGCAGGAGGTCTCCACAGTGGAGCTGCTCATGGAGGTTAACATGGCAACCTCCAGCCCCGAGCTCCAGCAGGAGACCCAGCAGGAAGTCTCCTCCACGGAGCTAAACCAGGAGGTCTCCACAGCGGAGCTGTTCGGGGAAATTCAAGAGGAAACCTCCTCTCCTGTCCTGCTTATACCAGAGGTTCACGAGGAGACCTCCGCTCAAGCCATGTTCTCGTCAGAGGTTCCAGAAGAAACCTCCGAAGTCAATTTCATGTCAGAGGCCCACGGGATGGCTTCTTCTCAAGCCCAGTCCATGTCTGAGGTCCATGGGATGACCTCTTCTCAAGCCCAGTCCATGTCCGAGGTCCAAGGGATGACCTCCGTTCCAAGTCCTAGCCCATGTTTTAGCGCAAAATTGAGTCCATGTTCAGATTCCTGTCCGAGTCCTAGTCCATGTCCCAGTCCATGTCCAGGTTCCTGCTCTAGTCCTAGTCCATGTCCAAGTCCATGTCCAGGTTCCTGTCCTAGTTCTAGTCCATGTCCAAGTTCCTGTCCTAATTCTAGTCCATGTCCAAGTCCATGTCCAGATTTTTGCCCTATTCCAAGGCCAATTTCTGATCCAGTTCCCAGTCAGGTTCCCAGTCCTGCTCCCAATCCTGTTCCCAGTCCTGCTCCCGTTCCCAGTTCTAGTCCAGTTCCTAGTTCAGTTCCATGTCCAAGTCCAGGTTCTGACCCTGTTCCTAGTCCAGTTCCTAGTGCAGTTCCATGTCCAAGTCCAGGTTCCGACCCTGTTCCTAGTCCAGTTCCTGATTTAGTTGCTAGCTATACAGGTTTAATGTCTGGTTATGTTTTTGCTCTCATTCTCAGTTCGGTTGCGAATTTAATTCCCAGCTCCGTTTCCAGCTCCATTTCCAGCTCCGTTTCCAACCCAGCTCACTCCTCTGTCTCCTCCTCTGTCTCCAGCCCTATCTCTAAATTAATTTCCAACTCTATTCCAACCCTGTCTCCAACCCTGTCTCCAGCCTTGTCTCCAGCCCTGTCTCCAGCCCTGTCTCAAATTTAATTTCCAACTCTGTTTCCAACCAAGTTTTTGATTTTGTTTATGGTTTTGGGTCTAACCTAGTTCTCTGTCCTGTTTCCAAGTCTTTCTCGAAGTCTGTTTCCAAGTCTTTCTCGAAGTCTGTTTCCAAGTCTTTCTCGAAGTCTGTTTCCAAGTCTTTCTCGAAGTCTTTTTCCAAGTCTTTCTCGAAGTCTGTTTCCAAGTCTTTCTCGAAGTCTGTTTCCACGTCTTTCTCGAAGTCTGTTTCCAAGTCTTTCTCGAAGTCTGTTTCCAAGTCTTTCTCGAAGTCTATTTCCAAGTCTGTCTCGAGGTCTGTTTCCCAGTCTGTCTCGACGTCTGTTTCCCAGTCTGTCTCGAAGTCTGTTTCCAAGTCTGTCTCTGATCCAGGTGCCAAAGCTGTCCCTGATCCAGGTGCCAAAGCTGACTCCGATCCAGGTGCTAGAGCTGAGTCCGATCCTGGTTCCAGGCCAAGCTTCAAGCTAAGCTCCAGGTCAAGCTCCAGGTCAAGCTCCAGACCAAGCACCAGGCCAAGCACCAGGGCACGCGCAGCTCCGAGATCCAGGCCAAGCACCAGGTCACGCGCAGCTCCTAGATCCTGGCCAAGCACCAGGTCACGCGCAGCTCCGAGATCCAGGCCAAGCACCAGGTCACGCGCATCTCCGAGATCCAGACCAGGCATTGGTTCAAGCACTACTCCAAGTTCTCGTCCAAGTTCTCATCCAAGTTCTCGTCCAAGGCTCAAAGGAAAACCTGACATGCTCTGCTCTGGTTTCAGGACACTGGACATAAACAGCCTCAGGTCCTGGAGGGCAGAGGTCAGGATCCTGCCCAGGGGCCCAGGTCCACCAAAGTGGATGGAACTTGTGGCGCTTCGGGAGTCGCGCCTTAGGGGGGGGGCTCTGTTAGGTTTTCCCCTGCTCTCGCTACGCTGCAAAGTGTAGCGAGTGGAATACTTCCGCATTCCACTGCGCGCATTCCAGCGCCATTCAAAAACTCTCCATAGGACTTTTCCCTTCATTCATGGACTCACGTTTTGTTCACCTCTGCCATGTGCATTTGTGTTTTCATTCATGTCATGTCTCCACCTCCTGTGTTTCCCCATGTGCATATGTTTTGGTTATGTCATGTCTCCATCTCCTTATTCCTTATTGGTTCATGTGTTTCTCATTCGTTCTGTGTATTATGAGTTTCAGGTGTCATTGATTGTGGATGTGATTTCTGTGTGTTTAAATGCCCCGCTCCGTGTCCGCTTCGGGGCAGAGTATTAGCCTAGATGAGTTTAACCTTGCCTTAGTTTAGATTTGTTTAAATTTAACCTTAGATATTTTCCATAGCCTTTTGTTCGTGGTTTCCAAACCACTTCCTTGCAAGAGTGTTATTCCCGTAGCTCATTATTCGTGGTTTCCAGACCACCTTTCTAGCCTTGCGTACTTATCCCTTAGCTCTTTGTTTGTGGTTTCCAGACCACCTTTCTAGCCTTGCGTACTTATCCCTTAGCTCCTTCTTCGTGGTTCCCAGACCACCTTTCCAGCCTCACATATTTATCCCTTAGCTCGTAATTCGTGGTTCCCAGACCACCTCGATGCCTCGCGTGTGTTTCCCTGCCTTTTTGTGGATTACTGTTTCCTTTTTGGATTACTGCCTCTTCGGCCAAGTAAAGTATCATTTTGGATTACTGTTACCTTGTTTTCATGGATTTATGTTCGATGGTGTTTTGAGTGTTCCTTTATTTTTGAACTAACTGTTCCTAATAAACTGACCACTTTCCCCTGCAAGTGCATCCTGCTTCCTTCTACCCCACGTGTCGTAACAATCCTCAATCATTTAAATTTTGTATACAGTATTTTTTAAACTATAACGAGGTAAATTGGTGCAGCCATTCTGAAATCCATTCTGCCATATTTACTCAAATGATACTCAAATGCTAATAGGACAGTATTAACCAACAGCAATATCTAAGAATATTAAATCATGTTATTATAATATTCTAGAAAACCTTTTACTGTGAAAAATTTCCCTTTTCACTGCACGGTGTGATTCCTATTGCAACAAACACTGCTTGTGATCTGCTTAGTTCATGTCATCTGCTTTACTTTATGTTTTGACGTACCCGTGTTATGGTTCTAGTCTTGTCTCCTCTTCCTGTTATTTGTCCGTTACCTAATGTATGTACCTGTTCTGAGCAGAGCCTTTGTTTAGTTTGTCAATTCATATCCTGCTGTTTATGTCTTATTACATTTTTTGCCTTGTTTAATCTTTTTTTCCCCTAGTGCTTTGTTTCTGTGGTACATGTTGCACATTCAATTATCTTACAATAAATGTATTTTTAAGGCTGTAGCACCTGAATAGGCAAAAGTGTCATTACATTCAATACTCTCTTTGTTTGTTGTTAACACATGTCCTTAGTCCATTATGCCAGAACCTATGCTTGCATAATCACAGCCCCTGAATAACAGTTTCTGATTTCTCATAAATCCTGATTGATTGCTGAGTAGCTTTTTGGGTGGCCAAGTGACTCACTTTGGTATATGTGCATGTGTCTGTGGGCCTAAAAGGTGCATATGTGTGTGTGTGTTTGCGGGGTGGGGGTTGGTGTGGTGGGGGAGTACATGCATTTAGGCAGTCAAAGGCATGCAAAATAGTTTGTGAAGATGAGCTATGCTGGGTGAAGGACTGTGTATGTCAGTAGGTGTAATGCTTGTATGTGTGAGAGAGAGACTCACAGTCCAGCCCCCTCCATCCGTGCTCATATCACAGTAGACCTGAAACCCTGCAGGGTAATGAGTGGGAAACACAGAATATACACCGTCTTCCCGCTGACCACTTGCATGTATATCACTACAGTCACGAGGACGGGAGCCTAATAGATAGGGAGGGAGAGAGAGAGAGAGAGAGAGAGAGAGAGGTACAAGAAAAGAAGGATAGTTAGAGCCACTTTCACTTTAAGGATCTTTAAAGTATCCTTCAAATGTTTTGCTTGTTGTCTTTAAATGACAATACATCTCATGTCACGTGTAGCTGTCGCTTGTAATTACATATTTTAGAAGAACAATTCTTAATTAACACATTCTCTCCATCATAAAACTCTACACTACTGGAATGAGCATCTTCATCAAGCCTTCTTCAATTTATGGAAGTAAAAAACAGATCTCTGCCCCCTTGCAAAAACAAAAATAAAAACAGTGTTGCAGCTATCAAGCTAATAGTGGCTCGGATGACACAATCACAGAAAAATGACAGGAAATCACAGAAAGATGACATGCTCATATTAGAATCAGTTTTCCATGAAACTATGTTCACATTTTCTGTTTTCCAGATTGTTGCTGCCTTAATAATCAGATGATTAAAAGGCATTTACTCGGCTGTAGAGATCTTAGTGTGAGGGTGGTGATATTAGAATGTGGCATAAAATGCCTGTGGTGCATTGTGGGAATGCTCATAGTCTCATAACACAGGTAGGAGGATGAAACATTATGGAAAGAATTAACGAAAACTTAAAGAAATTTACTAAAGTGAAGTGTGGATGATACAAGCTGCTTTACTGTTATGGATAGTTGTGGGCATGTAAAATTAATTTCTGCTGTGGAATTAACTAATTCCATGTCACAGCCTCAAAGCTACATTGTACCCATTTCTTGATTTTGAGTTAATGTCTGGGCAGGGTTTTTCCATGTTCTCCTCAAGAGGGTTTCCTCTGTGTTCTCTGGTTTCCTCTCACCTCCCAAAAACATGCTGGTAGCTGGTTTGGCTATACTAAATTGCCCCTCGATGTGATGTTCTAGCGTTCAATCTTTGGTTTACTCACATCACATGGTCAGTGATCCTCGGACAGGCTCTGGATGCAGTGCAACCCTGACCATTATAAAGCCGTTTCTCGAAGATGAAGATGAATTAAAGAATAATTGAAAATACATCTGGATACTAAATGTGGTTGTTTTGGGTTTTGTCTGAGTTGGTATACAGTAGAGCCGCAAAGTCCATGAACATTTGTTTTATAAAGTATAACATACAGACGTTTACCTGTTTTTTTAATTATTTGCTTGATTTACATAGTAACACATTATACACTGAGTAACATTGTTAATTAAATAATGATTACATTACAATTATATAAATAATTACAATAATAACAATGATTACAGAATTACATAAATACTTCTTACTGACTTTATTTAGTACAGCCCTCTTGGCTTTCTGTACAATTTTTCTTCTGGAAAAATTTTTCTTTTGGAATACTTGAGTGTTGCCAAGTCTCGCGAGACAAATAAGCAAATGCAGCTTCAAAGCCCAATAAAGCCCAATATTATTATAGCCTATTATGGCCTCAATGTAAACAGACTCAATAAATGAGCCTGCAACATATGAAACTGAAAACATTCGCAGGTTGAAAAGCAAAAACAGAATTTTTTTAATTAAAAAAAAACTTCAAACGACAACAAAGCTTACAGGGACGATAGGCACTATCCACTCATCTCTGATTACCTGCGAGCAGAATATGATTGGAGTGATGGAAAAGGAGATTACATTAGAACCATAACTATTATTAGTATATATGAGTATGTTATGCTTGTTTTTTTTTTTTTTTGTTAATAATTGTGGGAGGGCGAAATACACTACAGCACTGATATTACTATGAGGCTGTGAGCAGACAGTGTCAATTCATTGGGGAAAATAGCAAGCATAAATGTAAAAAAAAAACAAAAAAAACAAGTTGTTTGTCAGATTTTCCTAATAAGCAACCATGTTTTTAAGAACAATTCCCCCAAAAAAACGCAACCTGCGACCCGTGAATTTTCAAGCGACTTCAGAAAAAAAAGAAGCCCAAAGTCGTGTATTATATGCGGACTTCACAACTCTGATAAGTATACCTCAAACCATCAGTTTTGTTATTAGCATTATTATTATTATTATTACTTTAGACCAAACTATATTTACATCATCTCTTGTGGATACATTTCTCAGAAATTAAACTGATAAGTAAGCTAAAAAATACATAATAAAATAAACAAATAAACAACAGACAACCAAATCAAAAGCTGATGATGAAAGACCAGTGCAATGACTGTAATGGACAAATATACTGTATAGTCAAAATAAAAAGCTTTTACCATTAGCGCAGCCTTTGAAACGAGATCCTCTGACTGGAGCTCTCTGCAGGTCAGCTTTCACACGAGCCTTCATGCCTCCATTCTCCTTCTGCATGGAGTTCAAGGCATCGCTGACCGAGTTCACCACCTTCACCATGTTAAGCTGGCTCTCTGAGAGCAGCTGTAAAATACACACAGACAAACACCAAGATCAGTTTAGCCTGTGAAAAGATCAGCTTTTATTGGTTTATCAATAGAACATTGGTTTATCAATTATCTCTGATTGTGTGTACCTTTAGTGTGTGATAAGTGAATGCAGGACAGTATGAATGCTCAGCATGTGCTTTATCAGGGGAATACAATAATCATAGTCATAGTTTATAGCAAATGACAAAGAACAGACTGGCAGAATCAAGCAAATATATATTTATATATATATATATATATATATATATATATATATATATATATATATATATATATATATATATATATATATATATATATATATATAAACTGCTGTTTGGTGCACGGCACTGTCAGCAGCAATAAATGTATCCTCTATAAGATATGTGCATTTATCAGATCCTGCAGAGACTTCAGTCTGCTAAACTTCCGTAAATGAGTGAGTGAGAGAGTGAGTGAGTTATAAGCTGAGTACAAAAGGTGTGCGAGGTTTCAAAAGAATACAGGGCCAGAGCTGCATCTTTATATGGAACAATCTTCTGTTAATCACACACACACACACACACACACACACACACACACATACACACACACACACACACACACACACACACACACAGCTGTAAAAATAGAATCCGACCCCATTTAAAAGGAAATTGTACTTTTGTGGGCGTGTATCCAATTGTGCTGGGTGTGTCTTATTAATATAATGAATGAGTTGCCTCTTCTGGTTTTAAATTGGAGTTACTTGTGCTGAGAAAAAGTAGAATGAAGATGAAGGACCATACACACACACACACACACACACACACAAATAGGTACTAGAAGTAAAAATGAATGAATGAATGGATGAATGAATATGTACACACCAATCCACCAACCATGTGACTGTAATGCACAATGCATAAAATCCTGAAGATTCAGGTCAAGAGATTGAATAGGGAGAAAATGTGATTTCAGTGGGTTTGACTTTGTATTTTAGAAACTGCTGATCTGGGATTTTCACACACACAACAGTCTCTAGACTGTTACACAGAATGGCATGAAAAAAAAAACCATCATGTGAGCAGCAGTTCTGTGAGCAGAAACGCCTTGTTGATAAGAGAGGTCAGAGGAAAATGGGCAGACTGGGTCAAGCTAAACAGGAAGTCTATGGTAACTCAAATAACTCTTTACAACCGTGGTGAGCAGAAACGAACGCACAACACATTAAACCTTGAGGTGGATGGGTTACACCAGCAGAAGAACACGTTGAGTTCCACACCAGTCAGCCAAGAACAGGAATCTATAGAGTCTATATTGAGTCTATAGTGAGGCTATAGATTCACCGAAACTGAATAGTTGAAGTTTATAAAAACCTTGCCTGGTCTTTTTTCCAAGCTTCAGATCTGGGGCCTCATTTATCAACCATGTGTATGCACAGTTTGGGGTGTAAACCGTGTGTATTTATGTTTCTATGCATTAAATGGGACTGATCAAATTTTGCTTATATGTGTGAGGATATGCGTCTATATAGAGCTTCTATACCACGTACTGTCAATCATAGCATAATTGAGAGGGTAATTACTGATTTCGGTGCTCACAAGACGCAGACAGATGACACAGATGGAATGTAAAGTACAATCGTATAAAAGGCACATTTAAAGATCGATTGGGATTATGCCTTGTTTGGAAGATTTGGCTCATGCAGCTTTGTGGAGGCAATGTGTTTTTAGCACCATTGGAGTTTAATTCAACCTGAAAGTAAGAGGTCACGTACTAGGATGAGTAATGGCTTGAGTGTGTAATTGTGTAATTTAGGATTCTTGTTGAATTAATATGTATAGGGCTAAAAAGACGGGAAAAAAACATGCAGGCAGTATAAATACCCCTCTGTACTGTCCTGCCATCCTTCCCCACTCTCTCTTGTGTTCTACTATTTGTATAACAATGTCCTATACAAACTGTATCAAAGACACTGTGCATTGACATGCATAAACTCCAACATAGACACACTCAGGTCATCAACTTTGTCAAAATGTCACAAAAAAAAAAAAAAAAAATCAGAAAATGATATTCAGGTTGTGATATTGTAGATCGCCCTCTGTTGCACAGCTGTTGTATAGTGATAACTCTCTTTCATTTATTCTTGGAAGTAGGGTATGTGAATGCAGCAGGGTTAGTGGGTCACAGCTTGTCAGAAACTCACATAAGAGGCAAAGGGTGTTAATCCTAAATCTTAGGATTAGCACAGATTACACAGGGTCTTTAAGGTGTTGGTAATTCACTTTAGGAAGCACTTTAGGTAATATTAGATAGCATAGCACGATTAGATCCAACGATTAGTGTTTAGCAACAAGGAAACACAGTGTGTAATTACAGGGGGTAGCATCTATTATTACTATACAGGGTGATTACAAGATTAGAATATCAGCCTTTTTAAGAAACGTCCCAAATGCTGGAATGTATAGTCGAGATTGTGATTTATTCCATGATGCACATTGTGAGCTTTACATATACTATACGCAATGCAATGTAACGTCTGAACGTATCAAACTGATTTCTGAATCAGCCTTGACTTAGCAAAGAAGTTTCTCTGTTTCTTTGAGCTGTGAATCCATACCAGTAACCCCTCGGTCTTCTGCTGCCAGATGCCATCGGAATGCTACGGGGGGTAGGGGGGGGCACTACCCCCCTCTTCAGACACACACACACACACACACATACACACATAATGGAAGATTCTCTCTTGAATGTAAAATGTAATTATATGTAATTATTCGATGTCCAAATAGTTCGATGTTTTATTTGCATGTATTGTGTGTATGTAACCCAGCTATAATGATTTTAGATAGTTTAATTCAGGATATCATTTTAAATGTCTGTAACCATGTTTTACCTGTAATATTCTTTATAAATCCATCGAATTTGGTATGTAGTTAATCATCTCTCGATGCTCTGATTGATTATGCATATCACATTACAATGGGATATATTATTTCATGCTTTTTCTTAATTTCATATGTAATACGGTTTAAACCAGCTCCTCCCACGGCATGCAAATTCAGGTCCGAGACTAGACAAAGAGAGTTCATCCTGCCAATAAATCCAACTTCCTGATTGGCCAATAGCCCAGAGAGGCGTGTGCGTTGGTGTTGTCTTTAAAAACAACGACACGCATTGTTCCTTGCTCTTCCTGTTTTTACCGTTTCCGGCACCCTTGCCTTTGGTTTTCCGGCTCGTGCTCTGCCTTCGGGCAGGGCACAAGGCAGGCTACAACCACTCTCTCTCCCGGACAAAAGATGCAACCGCCTCACGGCCCACGCCTTTTCAAACCACGCCAGGAACCCGCGGACTCCGACTCGAGCTCGCTCGATTCTCGAGTGCTTCTTACAACACCTAAGCCATGCAAGTATAGTTTAATGGATATATATGTGCGTTAAAGTTGTACCCCTGTTTACAGGAGATTCTGATTCTTGCTGGTTTGAAAAGGCTAATCGTTTGTTTTTTTTGTCTGCTACCCCCTTTTTATTCCATTACTTTCTTTCTATACCTTTTCTTTCCTTGTATACAGATGTACATATGTATTGTTTGCTTAGAGTTAGGTCTGTGTATCCATAGTTACACTCACTTATTAAAATCTATTATCACCACGCTTGATTTTCTCTGTTTTGGTCACGTGATAAAGTCAATTCTACACTGCGAGTTTCGGTACCCGCTCTCGAAATGGAGAATCCTTCCTGGCCAGAAGGATAAACTCCCTCTTTGGAGTTCTTAATTCTAAAGCTAGACTACAGCTAATCCTACAAGCTGATCTAGACCACATATATAGTCATAATTAATTATAATCCGTTGTAATCGATTATTCCTTACATAAATTGGTGGAGAATACATTTAAACGTGTTAAACATCTTTTAATGCGTTACATAAATTGGTGGAGAATATATTTTAAACGTTTCAGATTCATATGATTCGCTACAACTGGCGGAGATAATGCGGGCACGCTTTAAAACCCTTGTCTCATTTAAAAAGGTGCTTCGAATCCCAGCGTACGCCTTTTGTCTCGTTTCATTTTTAAATCTGACTTGCTACAGCAATATTAACATGTGAAAAGTGGGTTATGATATTTCCTTGACATATAGTAACCGCAGTTCTGGCATTCTCCATGGTTATAAATTTGCAAAGTTTGTATTTTAGTTTGCCAATTTGCCTAATAATTTACTTTTTGCTGAGGCTACTGTATTTTGACAGATGGCTTATGTCAGCCTTTACTGTAACTAATGTCAAGTAGCTGTATCCTACGGAATACAGGTCGTGGGAGTTCTATTAAGATACATGGACTCCATTGAGTACCAGAAGATTTTAAATTAAAATTTGGTTGCTTCTTCCAAGAAGCTATACGTGGGTTGTGGTTGGATCTTCCAGCAGGACAATGATCCAAGGCATACATCCAAATCCACATAAAAATGGTTCAATGACCAGAGAATAAAGCTTTTTAAATAGCAATCCCAGTCCTCTAACATAAACCCCAATGAAAACCTGTGAGGTGAGCTGAAGAGGAGTGTCCACAAGAGAGGAACTAGGACTCTTGAGGATCTGAAAAGATTCTATATTCATCTCATCAAGCATTACAGGAGATATGTATATATAAAATATTCAGGGTTGTTAATTAACCAGAACAACATTTTGTAATGATCCTTTTTACCAATCTTTACCAAGGGTTCCAGTAATACTGAGCTGACTGTATCTGAACACAGTTAGAACTATGTACCTGTATAAGCTTTCCTTGTTCAGTTTGCAGTGTGCTAAGGTCCTGTCCCAAGTTGCTTTGCCCTCTCCTCAGAGACTCGTAGTCCATCTTCAATTGGCCAGCATGTGCTGAGAGCTTTGCCACCTCTTCAGCAAGGTTGACCAATAGCGCACGGTCCTGGCCTTTGACTGACTTGAGGTCTGAGTCGTGATCCGTAAGCGAGTGGAGTAGGGAGGTCTGCACTCCTTCCAATCGCAGGAAATTGCTGTTGTAGTCAGGGCAGTTTGGGTCGATAAAAATGTTGATACGCGAGCCGTCACCCCGCTCAACTGTTACCAGGGCGTTGGCCTCATCCTGATTGGTGGTGATATGCGGTGGGCCGTCTGAAATAGGTGGAGATTGTGAGTGGTTCAGGAAGAGAATGGTGCCTGTTACTGTAATGGCAAGCAGGACAGCCACGAAAAGAAGGATAGTGCAGAGCAGATAACTGCAGCTCATCCTCTGCAGAGAGACAGGGTGAGAAAAAGTGTGAGAAAAACCTGGACAACATACACAGTACAGAGTGCATACTTGAGGTGTATAGATGCACAAAATATAAAATTCAATTAAATACAATAAGGTGGTGTCCCAATGTGATACATTGTTTTCAATACAGGAAACACGTTATAATCAATGTTATAAAAGTACAATAATTGAAACTTTATAATGACACAGTAGTTTCACCTGATTAATTCAGACTCTTAGCAGCATATAAAAAAACAAAAGCTGTATTAAATTGCTCCCATACACCAGATCTAAAGGATTTAAGGGAATCTTCCAGTTCATGCTTGCCGATGGCCATTGCTAATAAACTAGTATGCAAGCCACTAACCTAACAGCATGTTTAAGAAAGGCGTTTTTTTTGCTACCCCTGTAGCATGTCCTCATTCTAGATAAAGAGGAAACTACTTTTTCATTATACCTCACGTAATATAAGCTACATTTTATGAATAGTCCACTTTATTATGTACTCTGGTGAATTACTTTTTCTGTACCCAGACATTTTGAATCAAGGGCAACAATACAATAAATTATGCTATATTGTTACACCCCTAATAAATGACATATGATGTACCTCTAACATATAATTAGATACAAAAGAGTGGAATGAAAAACAAAACAAAAAAAGACAAAAAACAAAAGTGCAGTCTTCTACTGCAGCTAGAAAAGTGCAGCGCAATTGTAAATGATATTGAGGTGATCGCCTATTGCACATTGTAAGTGAGTCAACGTATTGTAATTAGCCATATGTGTCAAAGTGCATATGCATGCTATTGTTAGTCCGAATAAATACTGAACGAGGCAGTTGGGAAAATATATAGAGATACTGTATAGTGATAGAAGAAATGAAGGAGATAAAGTAAAAGAAGATAAGTAAAAGAAAACGAGTGCTTGGGAAAGGAAACCATGTGGGAGGTTCAGGGGTGAGTTATGGACAGACATAAGGATGGACCAGGAAAGGCAAGGAGGACAGAAGAAGCAGGGCTGAGCATTAGACCTAACATAAAAACCTTCATAATCATCACCATAACCATTTCCCAAGTCCTGAGTGACTTAAAAAGCCCATGAAGGCAATTAACTTTAGTGCAGCTTGCCAGGAGAAGAAAGAGAAAGAGAGAAATATAGATGCAAGTGCACCAAGCACCAATCCATCCTCTTTCCTGCTTCCTCTTCCAGATGCTACCCAGCAGCTTTGTCTTTATATGATACATACAATAATGAGTGGAGAGTTCTACGGGAATCAAATTTTAAGCTTTCTTTTATTATATTTTTAAACAATTTTGGGACTAGTTATTGAGAATTATAAAATTGTAAAATTATAAGTAACACCAACCATTAATATTAACTATTAGATTAAAAATATTTATGTTTTTGTATATTCTATACTTGTATATATATATATATATATATATATATATATATATATATATATATATATATATATATTATAAATATATACCATATATAAATATACCAGCCACTTTAATAGGAACACCCGTACACCTGTCCATTCATGCAATCATCCAATCAGCCAATCATGCGGCAACAGCACAATGCATGAAATCATGCAGATGCAGGACAGTTAATATTCACACCAAACATCAGAATAGGGACAAAATGTGATCTCAGTGGGTGACTTTGATGGTGCCAGACAGGCTGGTTTGAGTATTTCAGAAACTGCTGATCACTTGGGATTTTTAGACACAACTGTCCATAGAATTTACACAGAATGTTAAAACAAAATCCGGCGAGAGGCAGGAAAAAACACCTCTTTATGAGAGAAGAATGACCAGAATGGTGCAAGCTGATAGGAAGGTTATGGTAGCTCAAATAACTTTTTTTCTTTTTACAGTGGTAAGCATAAAATCATCTCAGAATGCACAACACACAACACAGAACACGACAGCAGAAAACTGCACCAGGTTCCAGCCCTTAAGAACAGTAATCAGAGGCTACAGTGGACACAGGCCCTCCAAAAATGGAACAGTTGAAGATTGGAAAAACAAACATCTCCTGTTCTTTTTTCAACTCTTCAGCTTGTCCAAATTGGATAACTGCATGAATGAGCATGAATGAGAGTGGCCCATTAGTGCATATTTATACAGTGCTTTGCAAAACTATTTGTCCAAAAAACAAATGATAAATACACATATTCTTCCTGTGAGTATTGCAGTGAAGTCAAAATTAATTACTGGTCAGAAAATATTTAAAAGAAAATAATAATAATAATAATAATAATAATAATAATAATAATAATAAAATGCTGCTTGCATAAGTA
The DNA here is from genome assembly GCA_023630585.1 of Cranoglanis bouderius. Classification (NCBI taxonomy): domain Eukaryota; kingdom Metazoa; phylum Chordata; class Actinopteri; order Siluriformes; family Cranoglanididae; genus Cranoglanis; species Cranoglanis bouderius. The sequence goes on from CM042540.1 coordinate 21,303,709, forward strand.
TTCAATCCCCCAGGTTCCAGTTAAAATATACTGTCTTAACGAGGACACAACTGACTAAATATTAAAACAGCTCCAAATTTAATTGTCATTAAAGAGAGTGAGTGAGTATGAAAGGAGTGAAAATAAAGATTAAGGAGCATTCTCCTTAATCTTTAGGTAGTAAGTTATAGATTCCTCCCTTTAGGAAGGAAGTTAAAGATAAGGTAATAGAATTTCATGATTTAGAAATATGGTATAAGATTATATCTAAGAGGTTGAACATCCCAGTAAGCACTGTCAGATCAATAGGGAGGAAGTCGAAGCTGCATCACACATTTATGCATTTACATGTATGGCATTTGGCAGATGCCCTTATCCAGAGCAACTTACATTTATTTTTTTTTTATATACATCTGAGCAGTTGAGGGTTAAGGGCCTTGCTCAAGGGACCTTGGCAGTGGTGGCTTGGCAATGCTATGTTTTGAACTCACGACCTTCTGAGCAGTAGCCCAATGTCTACTAACCACTGAGCTACCACTGCCCCTACTGCCCCTACACCACCCAAGCGCTATCTAGACCAGGCTGTCCTCAAAACTCAGCGCATAAACATGACGGAGACCGGTGAGGGAAGCCAAAGTTAGGTCAACAGTGACTCTAAAGGCGTTACAGAGTACAGAGAGTGGAGTGAAGGTGCACAAGACAACTATTTCAAGAGCTCTGCATAATTGAGGATTCTATGGAAGGGTGGCTAGAAAAAAAACTATTGCTTAAGAAGACTCACGTGAAAGCACAAGAGTGACCTTTTCCCCCAGAAACTTGGGTTCTTATCAAAATTGAAGGGGGAAAGAATGTACAAAAAAACAAGCAAAAAAACAACAACAACAACAACAACAACAAAATTAATAAATAAAGCTTAAGGGAAACCTCAAGGCTGAAGTAACACAGGATTGGTTAAAAACAAAAGTCAAAGCCCAGATCTGAATCCCATTGAAAATCTGTGATACTGTTTGAAAATTGTAGTCAATACATAATATGCAACCAACTATTAATTACAGCCATTTCTTTACATCATTCCTCCATTTTCACAGGCTCAAAAGTAATTGGACAAACTAACAATCATAAATATTAGGATTATTTTTAATACTTGAATGCAAATCCTTTGCAATTAATGACTGCCTGAAGTCTGGAATCCATTGACATCATCAAATGCTGAGTTTCTTTGCCAGGCCTTTACTGCAGCTGCCTTCAGTTGCTGCTTGTTTGTGAGTCTTTCTGCCTTCAGTTTTGTCTTCAGTAAGTGAAAGGCATGCTCAATTGGGTTGAGGCCATTGGACATGTAAGCACATTTAATTTATTTGCATTAAAAAGCCCTTGGGTTCCTTTCATTTGCAGTTACATTTATTCCTGACTGAATCTGAGCAGAAAGTATAGCTCTCTACACTCCACCATGTTTGACAGATGATGTGGAAGCACTTTCTATTCTTGAGTGTTAACAGTGGTTTGCATCTCTTAAATGTAGACATTGACAATGATACGCCTACCTCCTCCTCCTGAATGTTCTTCACTTGGCTAGATGTTGTGAAGAGGTTTTTCTTCATCAAGGAAAGAATTCTGCGATCATCCATTTTAGTTGTCTTCAGTGGTCTTCCAGGCTTTTTGGGGTTTCTGAGCTCACCAGTGCATTCCTTCTTTTTAAGGATCTATCAAATTGTTACTCCACTCCTAAAGTTTCTGCTATGTCTCTGATAGGTCAGTTTTGTTTTTTCAGCCTAATAATGGCCTCCTTCACTTGCATTGACACCTCTTTGGACCGCATATTGAGAGTTCTCATGAATAGCTAACTATGGAATCCTCTCCAGACATTTATCTCCTTAATTTCTCTTGGAATAATGAGGAAACAAGCCACACCAGGCAATGAAACTGCTTATCAGTCAATTGTCCAATTACTTTTGAGCCTGTGAAAATGGAGGGGCTATGGGAAAAAATGGCTGTAATTCCTAAAAGTTTAATGCATTATTTTTGTTAAACCCCCAAGTACAGAGGCAAAATTATGAAAATTGTGTCACTGTCCAAATACTTATGGACCAGACTGTACATCTGGCAGATTGTTAAAAGCAGCATACATGCATCATTCTTTGTCCTACATGCCATAATCCCACGTGTCAGCTCGTGTGGATAACTGAGACATAATGGTGATGGAAAACATTGGGGAGACGGAACAGGTTGTGAATAAATAGGTTAACTGTAACTATTTTATTTTGGCCAAGAAATGGCTATAGTCACATATTTTCTCTATTATTCCCAGTGTTACTGTATTCTTTTGGCGATAATAGATCGAATATTCAATATATTGTGCTCTTGATCCATAGTCTAATGAGCTTTTGGGGTTAGTGACTATTAGTGTATGTCAGTATGTCGTGACATTTCTGCCTGAGGTCAGAATCTGCATGGAATCAAGACATCAAGGCAGCTGCCTTACTTTTTTTCTTTTTTTTTTCTTTTTTTTTTGATGAAGAGGAAACAATGACCAAACAAGGAAGGTAGGAAACAAAGGGTGTAAAGTATGACATTGTGGGTAGTAAAAGGAGTAAGAAACAGTGTGGATCCAAATAAATAAATAAATAAATCCCACTTGAAAATTTCAATAAATTAATATATATTTTTACTATAATGTATGTGTGCTTTGTAACTAGATAATAGAGCAGGGGGTGCTATCTGATCACACCATTAAATGCTACACACAATTAAGAGACTCTTCTGTTCCATGTTCATCACCATTTCAGTTAAGAGGCAGCAAATTAAAACAGTCATCACCTTTCAAATCAGTGTATATGTGTGTGTTTAAGTGCTACAGTTACAAACATTATCCTAGTTGCACAGTGTTAAGTAAATGTACCCCATATGTGGGTGTGAACGAAGCGCAAGTGCACAATTCACTCAATTAAAGCTTACACACCAGTTCTTACCAACAAATATCAATTAGCTACACTACCCAGTTGGTCTATGATAATGGACAAAGCTTATCTGCCTGCAATTTGATTGCCTTTTATGGCCAGCACTTAAAAATGAACAGTGGTTCTGGGAAGCACTTTTGAAAGAACACTTCATGTAAAGCTATTAAAAAAAGGCATCTCCCTCACTGCAGTTTCATATACAGTATAGTTATACCATCATGTCAGTCACTCCCTGGTTCACTTTTAAACAGTTCACAGGTTGTTAAGAGCAAAATTAATTATAGTTTAGAATGTCCACCACTGGAATTCTCTCTAAAAGTCCTTTCGCAACCTGTTTAACTTAACCTCAGATGCCAGATTTTAAAGGAAAGTTTTCCGTTTTCAGAGTCACATGACGAGGGTGCTTAACTTTAATTTCTGGCCGGCCAAGTCAGAATATTAAAATGACCTCTTCATATCTCTGCAGTTGCCAGATTTTTTTTTCATGTCCAGTGATAATGATGTTAATTTGCAGTAACGTTACTTGGCCACCAGGCCTTTAAAGAGCAATAAATACAGTGTAATAAAAACACTGCATTTTTTCCCCATGATGATCTAGATATAGCCTAGCCTAATATATTTTTTTTTACTGACAGCTGTTTCCTGCTTTTTGGATTCACAGGAGCAGTGTCTGACCTTTTGTATTTCATAGTCAATTGTATGAACATTGATGTAAATAAGAGATACAAAATTGAGGTAGCATGTCCATGCAATGTACTTTTTCATTGTAAATACACTAAAAGGTATGGAATGCCATTCATTATGTTATTTTGAGGTTTATTTTGCACTTTTGCCTTAACAATATGTGAGATGTTCCCACAGTTTAATGGAAAAGCTGACCAAGCAGTCATGTGTGCACCAAAAAATGTTGCCCTTGAATGACTTTCCTTAACATTGTAGTGTCTAAAAGTGTCTTTGTCTAAAATTTCAGGTTGAATTATTATAGTTACAATGAATAAATGAGACATGTCTCTGTTTTGGTCAAACGTACAATAGCACATAAGTCTGTAGCTATGTCTGATGTCTGAATCCAGGTGAGTGCAAATTCTGTATTAACTCTTCACTGTGCTCAGTTATCTCAACTCTAAATATTATGTGCTAAGAAAAAAATGGAAAAATATATATATTTTACCAAAAGAAATGCAATCCAGCTATTGCTTTTTACTTAATAATTCAACATTAGTCCTTTATCATTATGGAAGCTTCAAAAAATTAAAGCACAGACACTCCACTAAACATTTAATATAATTAACTAGAATGTATCATGATAGAAAAGTTTATTTTTGAGACATTAATTATTTTTTGTACCCTTATTACCCTTGTTATAGAGCAGCTGTTTCATTCGTCAATGCACAACAACATTGCCAGAATAATTGGTTAATCTTGTGTAAGAAGGAACAGGGAGTCTGTCTGGACTAAGACAGTGACTAAGAAAGATGCTACTTTATATTTTCCTGCTTTTCACCCAAAAATGGTGAAAAATTGTCTTTATTGTTTAACCTTTTGATCACAAAAATATTCTCTCATGGATATCACACAATTGCAAACAAAACACAGGTTTATAAAAAAAAAAGAACAACAACAAAAAAACCTGTGGGGTGAACTGAAGAGGAGAGTCCACCAGTGTGGACTTTGAAATTTGAAGGATCTGGGGTGATATAGGTATGGAGGAATGGTCTCTGTTCCCTTGCCATGTATTCTCCAACCTCATCGGGCATTATAGGAGAAGACACAGAGCTGTTATCTTGGCAAAGGGAGGTAGCACAAAGTATTGAAAGTAAGGGTGCCAATAATTGTTGCACACCTATATTGTTAACAAAGCCTGTGTTTTGTTTGCTATTGTTTGATATCCATGAGAGCAGAGTATTTTTGTGAATTTTTCTTTTTGACAAAAGATCAAAAGGTTAAACAATAAAGACAATTTTTCACAGCCATCTTTGCTCATATTTACCAAGGGTGTCAATATTAGTGGAGGGCACTGTAGTGTACCTTTAAATTAAGGTACACTAATCTAACATACTGTGCTGAGTGCATTAGGCAACCTTAGCTACTTCGGTAATAATACAATACAAGAAATGTTAGCAAAATGCACTATGTTGTTTCATTCTACTCATGACTGAAAACAAATCTGCAAAAACCAAATCGAATTGTCTGCTTAATGAATCTGTTTGTGGTGAGGCTGAATGGTGGGTGACAGTAACTGACCCTATTCTGACCTGATTATCAGCATTTAGTAACATGTCTCTTGAGCAAACACACACAATAAAGCTATTATAAAACTGCCCATATAGTTGATGTGCTGACGATATGAAAATTTATATACATTCATATATGCACACTGTAATGCATGTATTGTAGCAGGGTTAGGGTTAAGCAGGACTGTCACTGTATTTCAATTAGCACTGGTTGAAAGCATCTGGCAAAAACAAAATGTAATAAATTAATATAATTGGCTAAATAGTCTATTGTCTTGGCTTTTTTAAAATTAGAAATTTATGTGAAGAGAGAACCATAGTATACTTTTAAATTATGTGTTATTTTATGACTGGCACCATTTTGCATGTGACTTTTGTTCATACGATACAATGAAACGAAATTGAAACTCTAAAGGTCATGTGATAGCATTACATTTGGATGTATTTGCTAATATTATTTCCTTGGGGCTGAAAAGAGAGAGAGATAGAGAGAGAGAGAGAGAGAGAGAGAGAGATAGAGAGAGAGAGAGAGAGAGAGAGAGAGAGAGGAAATTATGAAATGCAATATCTGTGCTTTACTCTCTCAGTTCATGTTTAGAGGCATTGTCAGACAGAATGTGATAATTTAATTCCACACACATATGTGTCGTAATGTTCAGTATGTATTAGAGGTGAAACAGCATGTAGGATTCATGGTATATTTAGTTACTATATGGTTATATTATAATATCTGCTTACATCTTCAAACAGGATAAATAAATGATCATATCCATGATCATATCCCGTCACACGTCTAGTATGTACCGTGTGTGTGTGTGTGTGTTTGCAAGCCCTTACCTTGGGAGCTGTTTGTCTGACTGTGTCTGAGTCAGACCAGCGGTGCTTGAGCTGCGACGAGCTGGGTACACGCTCGCAGAAGGTCTGCATCAAACAAACAAAATTAATTACAAAATTATATAAAGTTATGTGTAAGTGTGGCATAAAGTTACAGAAATGCTTCTATAAAATCAAAATATTGAGGATTTTATGCTCCCCACAAAAGTACACTTTCACTCCAAGGTAATAGCAGAGAAAGAGCATATATTTGTACGCCTATAATTTTGCTCTCTGACCCTTCCTGTAGCTTTAAATGCTTCTCTCTAAGCGATGTGCATGCCCTTTATCCTACACACCCCCAGCTTACACTGCTTCCCTAAGCACATCCGATCAGATTTGCCACTTCATGTTCCAGCCAATAAAGTCTGAAACTATTCCATTAGCATTAAAGCTTAATGGCACAAGAATCGGATCAAAGAAACATTAAGCCGCACGTCTGAGGAAGTATGCGCTTGTGTTTGTGTCTTAGAGGAAGAGGCAGAGGGAGAGAGAGAGCGAGAGAGAGAGAGATTGGGTATTTCATGGAAGGGGATGTGTCCTTTACGTGATTGTGAGCGCTGTGTGTAGAAAGAGCTGAACACCACCATGTGTGTCTGTTGTAAGTGTATGTGTAAGCTGGTTAATCAGAGAAAAGAGGGTTTTGACACATTCCCTCCCTTGAGAGGTGCAAAATAGAAAGACAAACAGCATTTATCCCAAACGCCCACAGTGTGGACAAGGCCCTATGCACTTGCTGTGATCCAAATTCACACACATGAACTCATACATGACATAACTGGGACTGTAATGGTTTTTGGTTCAGGATGGGTTAAAGTCACATGTAGTTATCAAGGCAGATGGCAATCCTTATATCCATACTTCCACGCCACTCCTGCATGAAATATTAGGAAATATTAGGAAGACCTCTACACCTGCTCATTCATGCAAATTATCTAATCGATCTATACTGTAGCAGCAGCACAATGCATGAAATCATACAGATACATGTCAAGAGCTTTTGTTAAAGTCCACATCAAACATCAGAATGGGGAAAATGTGAACTGTGGCATGGTTGTTGGTACCAGATGGGCTAGTTTGAGTATTTCAGAAACTGCTGATCTTCACACACAACAGTCTCTAGAGTTTACACAGAATGGTTTGAAAAGCAAACAAACAAACAGTGATGAGAGATGTTGATGAGCGAGAATGTCCAGACTGGTTCGAGTTGACAAGAATACTATGGTAATGCAAATAACCACTCATTGCAACCGTGGTGAGCAGAAAAGCATCTCAAAATGCATAACATGTCAAACCTTGAGATGGACGGACTAAAATAGAAGAAGACCACATTGGGTTCCACTCCTGTCAGCCAAGAACTGGAATCACAGCACATTTCCCCCTCCATTCTGATGTTTGACATGAACATTAACTGAAAGCTCTTGATCTGAATCTGTATGATTTTGTGTATTGCTCTGGTGCCACATGATTTGTTGACTAGATTATCGCATGAATAAGCAGGTGTATAGGTGTTCCAAATAAAGTGGTTGGTGAGTGTATGTATGAGTATTAATTTTGGCAGCTAACTTTGTTTACAGTGATGACTGGTCACAATATTAAATGGGTGCGCAAAAAAACAAACAAAAAAACAAAACAGAAACTCACTATTATGATTATTAAACCATTATGGTTGAGGCTCTTTTAGCAAGGGGTCTCATCATAGGCAACAAAATAGTATGCATACACACAGGAACACACACACACAAACACTGTAAGATGGATAGGCAACAACACCGTTCGTGATTGCAAATTTTTTAATAATGCTGTGTCTCCTCCAAATAGCAAGCATGATAAACAAAAAGCCTATGCTTGCTGTCAGCCAGATCTTTTGTTCAAGCTGGGATTTGTGAAGCTTTTTTTTTTCAGCTATAGGTGTGTCTGTTCTGTTGGGGTCGTGAAAGTAGTTCCAAGAAGTAATCAAAGTTTTCTGACAGGCAAGGAGACCTTCCTTTTATGTCTTGCAATATAAATCCTCCCAATTCAAATCATATATCTACTTCATGAGTGTTAAATGGTTGGAGTGTTATGAAACAAAGGAGATGCCTACATCAGGTTCTAAGAGTTAAGCAGCCTGAGCTTTACAATCACTAACAAGCTCTAACAAAACAAAGCACAGTCTCTTAATCCCATTTGTGGGAACCCCACAATCTACACATTTATGTAGGAATTACTGGGATAAACCTCTATGTTTAAGGACAAATGAGCATATAAATGATCTGACAAACCATGCAATATCACTGCCAAAAACAATTTACACTACAGTGAAGCAATAAAGAACCTCTTTTTCTACAATTTGCTTTGGTTCCAGTCGTCTGTGCAATTACAGGGCCTCGAAGCAACCGCATATAAAATTCCAAAACAATAAGCCTTAAAAATAAAGGTGACATTTTGTGCCTTAGGCTCACATTTATTTGTTATTCTTTGAGACAGATTTTACCAGTATGCAATAACATTATAGCTTCACTGTGTATTGCAGATCACATTTACATCAGATCACAGTTATAAATGGGTTATAATTTCCATAAATGTTAAATCAATCACAGATCATTTTAAGATAATATAAATGAACACAATGCGTGCACAGCCATATTTGTCTGGTTTGAAAAAAAAAGACTGTCATATACTTGTTTATGTTATTATACTTCAATTTTGTGTGTGACACAAGTATACTTTGATTTTATAGAAGAAAAAAAAAATCTACTAATTTTTATTTATTTATTTGTTTATTTATTTATTTTTATCTTTTTGCTTATCAGTTTATTCTTCCTCAAGTTTCCCTTTTCACAGGACCAATAATTCATCACCACCCTGTCTGTTATTATGTTGCTCTAATTTTTCCCCATTATGCATTTTTACTATGTGCTTGTCCAGCTCCATAAAGAATGCCTATATAGCATTTGAGGGCAAATAAGTTAATCGTATGAGTTTTGTGAAAAGCCCTTGACCTACAGTACATTCCAGCATTACGCTTTGACCTTATCAGTAAAATAGAAAGCCATGATATGGATTGAGCAATAAAACTCATTTAAAAAAAAAAAATAAAAATCTTGGTTTTTAATTTTGTAAATGCTATAAGTGAGAGGTCCCAGAGAGAGAGACTGAACCATAAATAAACAGCTAACCACTAAACAGCCAGTCAAATTATAAATTAAACTATAAGAAGTACAAAATGGTAAGTAATACACATAACTTTGAGCAACACAGTTCATTGACTATCACCTCAACAGGAAACAGCACAGCAGAAAGAGAACATACCTAAATAGTTGGTGGTGCAGAAACAGGGCATTTGCCACATCTTGATTTAAAATGAACAATACTGTCCTCACATTCAACTGCCTACAATAATACTCACAGAGGGAACAAATAAATAAACAAGAGGCTTATTTTTGAGAACACTAGGCACAGATTATGATGATTTCATTGTAATCCTGAAGAAATGAGCTAGGGGGGGAAAAAAAAGAAATTTAGAAATCTCACACGATTCTTTCTTTTGCAAACAACAGTAAATTTACCAAATGTGTCAAGGCTTTAAAACAGCGGTGTCCAGTCTTATCCGGAAAGGTCTGGTGTGGGTGGCGGTTTTCATTCCAACCAAGCAGAAGTCACACCTGAGTCTATTGAAAGCCAAGCTCAACTGATTAAACAGGTGGAATCAGGTGTGGCTCGGCTCCTGCTTGATTGGAATTAAAACCTGCACCCACACTGGCCCTTTGCGGATAAGATTGTACACCCCTGCTTTAAAACAAATGGACACTCATGCTCTAAAGTTGTGCATTGAAAATATCTTGCCAAAAGTACTCTGAAAAAGCTCCAGTGTATCGAAACTTTTATTTAAAAAGACACTACACTAAAAAGACACATGGACTCCCAGGTGGCACAGCAGAAAAGTGTTGGCCCTTTCATGTCACTGCGAGATTGTTAGTTTGAATCTCAACTATGCCACAGTGCATCTAGGGGAGCAAAATTGGCTATGGTCTCTGAGAGGGAGGGATGGCATTCTCTTTCCCCTGTAAATCACAATGACACTAGCCAATCATGGATAGTATGAGTTACAAGGATGTATGTGTTAAAGTGTGTTATGCTGCCGTGTGACACAGCATGAATGGCAGTTTGAATAGTTGGCTGGCTTCATGTGTCTCAGAGGAAGCACATTTTAGCCTTCACCCTCCCCAGTTGGTAACCATCATATGATGGGGAGAGCTGGTTGGTGGGTGGGAATTGGCAAGTTGCACATGCTACTGTATGTGCAAAGAGGTTAAACAGAAATTATGCCATATTTTTACCCATAGATGGAAAGCTTTGTTAATATATGACATTGAATAGTTGTTTGGTCGTACTTGTTTGGTCGTACTCGTGCTGAGTAACTTTCCCTTACTTCATTCTGACGAGACAGAAATGCTTCTACTAGCACAGGCAGCTATAATTAAGCTTTATGATTATATAGTCTTGAAGGCCTTTCAGTTCCATCAGCAGTGAAAGACCTTTGTGTGATTGTTGATGTTAGTTTCTCATTGAAAGACTACATTACTGTAAATTACATCGATAGGGTAATCTTCTTCCATCTTAGATACATTTCTAAGCCAAGAAATACATATACGCCAATGTATTCACCACTAAACCAAGTAAAAGTTCACAAAACAGACACACAGATACACAGACACACACAAAATGCGATGTACTATTATACAAATCAGCAGTTTATATGTACTGTGAAAAATATGCAATATTATAATTTTCTTCCAAAGCTGAAAGCTAATTTATTTGCATTAGAGCAGTCAGAAAAAATAGCACTCAAATGTTTATATCATGTAATGTAAATATCAACATATGATGAAAAAAAAAACTTTCCCCCCAATGCATCAACCTACTAAAAAAATATTTTTTTAAAAAGTATGTGTCCTAAAAATGATCGTAAGCTAACTGTAATTAGATACAGTGTTGTGAAAAATTATTCGCCCCATCCTGATTCCTTCTGCTTTTGTGTATATCTCTTATTAAATAGTTTTAGATCTTTAAATGAAATACAACATAAAACAAAGTCAACCTGAGTAAACACACAATACTGTTTTATTTATTTATTTATTTATTTATTATTTATTTATTTCTAAGTTATCCGACACCTATCACCAATGTGAAAAACTAATTGCCCCCTTAAACTTAAAATCAGTTTGTGCCACCTTTAGCAGCAATAACTGCAACCAAATTCTTCCGATAACTGGAGCTCAGGCTTTCACTTACTTCTAGGATTAGGACTTACTCCTATGCTTTGGATCATTGTCTTGCTGCATAATCCAGTTGCACTTGAGTCTCAATTTACAGACTGATTTCTGGTTTTCCAGAAATTATTGCAAGTTGCCCAGACCCTGAAGCAGCAAAGCATCCCCACACCATCACACTTCCACCACCATGCTTGACCATAGGTATGATGTTCTTTTTGTGGAATTCTGTGTTTGGCTTACACCAGATGTAACGGGACCCCTGTCTTCCAAACAGTTCCACTTTTGACCCACCAATCCACAGAACATTCTCCCAAAAGGATTGAGGTCATCATCAAGGTGTGTTTTGGCAAAATTCAGATGAGCCTTTATATTCTTCTGGGTAAGCAGTGGTTTTCACCTCACCACTCTTCCATGGATGCCATTTCTGCCCAGTGTCTTTCTGATAGTGGAGTCATGCACACTGACCTTTATTGATGCAAGAGAGGCCTGTAGGTCCTTTGATGTTGTCAGTGGCTCTTTTGTGACTTCCTGGATGAGTAGTTGCTGTGCTCTTGGAGGAATTTTGGAAGGTCAGCCACTTCTGGGAAGGTTCACTACTGTGTTGAGTTGTTCCATTTGGAGATAATGGCTCTCACTGTGGTTCTTTGGAGTCCCAGAGCCTTTGAAATAGCTTTGTAACCCTTTCCAGACTGATGTATTTCAATCACCTTCTTCCTCATCATTTCTGGAATTTCTTTCAACTTTGACATAGTGTGTTACTGGGTAAGACCTTTTAACCAACTTTATGCTGTTGAAAAAGTTCTATTTAAGTGTTGATTTGATTGAACAGGGCTGGCAGTAATCAGGCCTGGTTGCGTCTAGTCCAGCTAAACCCTGTTATGAATGCAGTTTCATAGATTCGGGGAATTAGTAACTACGGGGGCAAATACATTTTCACACAGGCCCAGTTGGTATTGGATAACTTTTTTTTTCAATAAATAACTATCATTTAAAAAGAGTGTTTTGTGTTTACTCAGGTTGCCTTTGTTTTATCTTAGATTTTGTTTTCATTTCTGAAACAATTTAGTACGAGATATTCACAAAAACAGAAGAAATCAGGCAAATACATTTTCACAGCATTGTACATATCAGCACTTTGGTCCAAAAAGTCAGAACAAAAAGCTCTGCTGATCAGAACAGCAAAGAAAGTACAAAAGGACCAACAGAGCATTCTGACAGACAGGTCAAGTGATTTGTTTGACATTTATAAAAATGTCAGATGTAATAATATCCTGTGACAAGCTAATGCAAGTCAAAGGGTTTCTGAGTAAAGTCGTTATTGGACAGGTGTAACTCAAATTTACCTTTAGTTCAACTAGGATATAAATGATGATAAATGAAGTCAAATTTAGATGGAGAAATTCTCTCCATTTTGTACACCTGTAAATACAATATGATACATGATACATTTATCCAATGTTCCCATATGCAGTACATTCTTTGAACATTATGCACTGAACATGTGTCATTTGGACATTTAACAACACAACAAATCATTGCAAATGTATTGGATCCCTTCATGTTTAGCTTCAGTACATACTAATTCTTATAAAAGGTCTTAGGTACACTAAACGGTACCATTCCTTGTAGTTGGACAATTTTGTACAATTAGTTTGTATCTTTTACCTAGAAAGGTGCACCTAGTGTACCTTTAATTCTTTACTCTTAAAGGTAATTACGGACAAATTATGTACCTAGAATATTTTTTAAAGGTACATTATATCCACATTCCCAGGTGAAAGATAAATATTAAAGGTTCAAAAGTTAAGTGTACCACACCAGTAACAAGGAAAGGTACAGTTTAGTCTCAAAGCATGCTGCAAAATTTTCAAACACATTTCAAAAATGGGGAAAAAAAGAAGAAAAAAAAAGATAATATTTAAAGGACCTTGTTCCAAACTTGTCTGATCATTTAAGTTTCATTACTGTTGCTACATAGAAGCAGCGACAAGATGAAGATTTCATTTAAAAGTCAAGATGGTGCAGTGGCAAAGAAATTTTTGGAGCCATTAAAGTTGTGTTCCAGGACTCAGGAAACAACCTCACAAATTTACAGGAAGAATGAAAAGTGGTGAAAGAACAGGAAAGTTTCCAGCTTGACTTGAGATAAAACAAGAGAACAGTCTTAACAAAGTTGAGGTAGGATTTTCAGGGTTTAGACCCCAGTGTCACATGACCTAAGAGTACATATTGGGGTCTAGTGATGGAAAAGCCCTGAAAAGGGAGCAAGGCTTTAAAAGTCATAAGCAACAGTTCTTTATTTGATGAGGTTTGACTCTGTTAGCCAGTGTAGCTGTAGTGATGCAAGGTGATATTTTAATATGAGTGGTCAGTATATGATGTTACAAAAATGTATGTCAACAGCCTGTTGGCATCGAAAGGACCCCTATGAAACCCCAATGAAAGTTCACACAACTTTGGATCTCCTCATCCCTTTACTAGCACCTGGATCAGAGTATACTTTGGCTCGGATGCAACTAAACAGCAGAGAAAGTGTATTACATAAGAAATGGAAACATCCTTATTCTGTTCAGGCAGCAGTGTTGGCCTGTGTTTGAACTCAGCCAGGAATTACTACAAGGCATATTTTGTAGAACTCCCACACTGTAAAGAGTGTGCACAAATAGCTTCTATCTATCTATCTATCTATCTTTCTTCTGAACCGCATATCCTACACAGGTTTACAGGGAGCCTATTCCAAGTGTAACGTATGACGGTGTCCAAATTGATTCCTGAATTAACCTAGACTTAACATAAAAAAGTTTCACCACTCAGGTGACCGAGAGTAACCCCGAGAGGCCTCCTGCGGCCAGATGCCCCTTTGTAATGCAAAAGACTCTTGCAAACACCCAGAGGACTTACACCTACAATAAAAGAGACCTTTCATGAACCTAACGGGTGTGAACGTCTGGAAGACTTCACGATTAGGTTCATCAGCAGGGGTCAACCAAAACTCCGACCAAGGGCCTGTAAATCTCTGATCTAATCTCTGTTTATGACCACATGGATTAGCATCAGAGCTGGCAAGGCTAGGAGGAAAAATGTCCTCCCTAAAGGTCACCCTGAGGTGACCAAGGACCGGTGGGACATTAGAAGAACACCAGCCCCCTCTTCTGGACATACATACACTCACACACACACAGTGAAAATGTCTCTTGAATGTAACATATAATCATATTTCCAGATAGTTATAATGTATTCATATATGCATGTGTTATGTGTCTAGATAACCTATCTATAGTGATTTTAGATAGTTTGAGCGAGAAGCTAATTTTAAGTTGTCTGTAACCATGTCTAATGATCCTTCACTATCCAAGATATCATAATCTCCTTGAGTTTGGTACCAAAATCATTGTCTCGTAATATGCCAATTAATGATGCATACTATAGGACGATGGGATGTATTATTCTATACTTTTCCATATTTCATCCTAATCCAAACTTAATACAAACCCCGCCTTGACATGCGACCCGCTCTGGGACAGAGCAAGAAAGTTCTCCCCCCAGAACTTTCTCATCTCTCTGGATTCGCCAGCAGCTCAGAGAGGCATGTACGTTGGCATTGTCCATAAAAGACCGCGGCACGCATTCCTCTACACTTCTCTCTTTACCTACACTTTACCTTCACTTTACTTCCTTACTTTACTTTCTTTTTTTTTCTTTTACTCTCCTTTTTCTTTCTACTTTACACTTCTTAGTTTTTACTTTGACTTCACTTTTCTCTCTCTCTCTTGTGGACTTGCCCTCTTCCGCCTTCTTTTTCCGGTACTCCTCCGGACTCTCCTTTGTCTCGTTAAACCATGTGGCAATTACCGTTTTCTTTCTTCTTTCTACTTTGGCGAGACCCAACTCCGTTCACCCCGACTCTACCAACGCGGAAGATTCAGCAAACTCCTCGCTAAATCTACGAACCAAGGACCCTCGTGAACGGCATAAAATTAATGCAAGTATAAATTTTAATTGATCTATAGAGGTGTCCTTTTAAGCCAGTGCCCCTGTTGAAGGTGAATTCAATTCATTGCTGATTCTCAAGGTTAAACTGTTGTGTGTTCTGCCATTCTGTTATTTTCATCATTTTTCCTTTTGTTTCTTTCACTTTCCCTGTATATATGTATTATTTGTTTATACCTAGTTGTGTATATCAGTAGTTTTACGTAGTTATTAAAATCCATGGTTATCACGCTGGATCGGCTCTATTTTTACTCATGGCAAGGTTCACTTTTAACGTTGCTTGTCGCTACGCGCTGTACTTCTTTTAACTTAGAATAAACTATGCTTCGTGGCCAGAAGAATAATTTATTCTTTTAGAGTAATACGAAGACTGCCCTGGTAAGTTTGGTGGACAAACAGATCAAGCTGCTTCGCATTTAATTCTAAAGCTAGACTACAGTAATTAATATAACATTCCCTTTCATGGTCGATTTATATCCATAACTAATCAGAACACGCTTCGATTAGAGCTATAGATATATTTCACCCATTTGAGCTAGATTTGCTACACAGGGAACCCAGGGCACAAGGCAGGGGCACACCCTTAACAGGGTGCCAACCCAACGCAGGAAACAATCCCTTTATAAAAATGACCCTTTATAACTATGCATAAGTGATAACAGGTTGTTTTCCAGAACACTAAATGTAACTGGTCCTTCATTAATAAACTAAAAGTGTAATTGTTGGCAAATCACTGTGGAAAATGGGGGGGACGACACCACTCTTACGTGGATTGATTTACTATAAAAGCACCCCCATGTGTTTTATTCCTTACTTGTTCACTTGTTTAGTTAATATCTTCATATCTTAATATCTTCTGCTGTTTTTATCTTCTTTTCCTCTTGGTTGATGATTTAAAAATAGCTCATCTGTGCTTCTTCTACATTTCCTAAGGAGTTACCTACCACAGCCCGCAGGATTATAACAATAGCACTTGCTGAACACTTTTTTTTAAATATGCAATTGAAAATTTTCAATTCTTCTATGAGGCCTGAAATAAGGAATTATGACAGACAAGTTAAATGAAAGAGAGTATTTCCCTTATCCATACAAATAAACTCTTTTCTGCCACAGAAAGTGAGCAAGCTCAGTTCTCTAGACATTAACTACTATTAATCACAACTGTTCTCATGATAGTAAGAAGGGTGACTTGACAGAAATATTGATGGGGCAATTTACCTTTTAATGAGATCTCTGCAAAACTGGCAAATTAGTCAGGGTAGTTAATGATCACATTACAGTTGGACTTTATTTATTCCCCTAATTATTGTCATCTGACAGCTTATCATTAAACACACGTTTCATACAATATTCAGTTTCCTGAAACATCTTTATTTACAGTACATAATAGAATACGAGGATCTATCAAATTAGCTATTGGTTCAAAAGCCTCTGTGAGACCATGTAGGCAAAAGCAAACAATCCTTCTACTTTTCTGTTTATACAAGAGTTTATACAAGTTATACAAGAAAAAATGTTATGATTATTTTTTCCATTTTTTCCAAATAAGCTTAAAAGTCTGAGCATGAGGGCTATGTTGACTATCCACCAACTATAATTATAGTGAGAGATCTCAGTAGCAAAACAGCTACTAAGAACTCTAACAAATGTTTTTAGAAACAGGTCACTTTTAGTCATTTTAGATTAATCACTAATGAGTCTGCTCTGCCAGAAGACATAAAACAATGAGGCGTGCTTGTTGTTTTGCTTAGCTGGAGAGAGGTTATGACGAGCCGCGAGAGAAGCATGTACAACTTTTTTTTCCCCCTCCCATTTGTAGAAAGCAACAACTTTAAAGTTCTTGGTAAATATCTACAGCAATTCGAGTCATCAAGTATTTAAGAATTGTTTAATTTGCTTTTAGTACAATGTGCAACCTTCCTAACACTTCCTGACAGCACTAAGTCTTCTCCTGTAATGCTTGGAGAATAAAGCGAAAGGAATCTCAGATCCTTCAGGCTTCTGGACTCTGCAGTCATAAGCTTGATTCAGTGGTCATTCAACCATTTTTTTTTTTTTTTGAGTGTGAGCTATTTTGTGATAATAAACCACATTCCTGGCCTGGCCTCTGAAAGAAAAATAGCACCCTGGGTCCAGAACACCACTTGAGATGGCCTTGCTTAAGGGCCTCACAGCATGTCTCTGACAGTTCTGGGATTTGGAATCACAACCACAGGAACTGTAATTAAAGTTATAAAACTGAATATTCAGAGAACACTATCAAGATGCGGACCCATTTACCACTCTCTGCAAATTCTTTGTGTACTACAAAGTAAACATGTTTTGTGTGCATTTGTGCATATGTATGTTTTCCTCAACTCTAATTAAGTCATATCGAAACAGGAATAGCATTCACCTGTGAGCTACTGCTGTTTTCGTTACACAGGTTTACTGTCACTTCATTCTAGAAACAGCTGGACTGTGCATTTATGATTAATGTGTTTATTAGGACTCTGAGATTGCAGCTATTAATTGAAATTAACTGTGACACATTTTATTGTAAGTGTACACATTCTGCAGGAGATACCTGTGCGATTTACCAAAGCAATTCACAAGTAAACAACCCATGGTGTGAAGTTATATAGAGATTAAGTTTCAGAAAAAAAAGGAGATGAAGGTTATCAGTTAGACAACATACCTCATATCTAATGAAATCTTAAGAACACAATCATGTTCGTGATGCACCAGTCAAAATTAGCTACAGTTCCCTCCACTAATATTGACACCCTTGGTAAATATGAGCAAAGAAGGCTGTGAAAATTTGTCTTTATTGTTTAAAAAAAATAAAAAAAATAATCTGCTGTCATGGATATCAAACAATTGCAAACACAACACAGGTTTATCAAAAAAAATCTTTGTTAAATATAGGTGTGCAACAATTATCGGGACCCTTTTAGTCAATACATTGTGCTACCTCCCTTTGCCAAGATAACAGCTCTGAGTCTTCTCCTATAATGCCTGATGAGGTTGGAGAATACATGGCAAGGCATCTGAGACCATTCCTCCATACAGAATCTCTCCAGATCCTTCAAATTTCGAGGTCCATGTTGGTGGACTCTCCTCTTCAGTTCACCCAACAGGTTTTCTATGGGGTTCAAGCCAGGGGACTGGGATGGCCATGGCAGGACCTTGATTTTGTGGTCAGTATTTTTGTGTTGATTTCCTTCTATCCTGACAGGTGCTCCAGTCCCTGCTGCATAGAAACAACCCCATAACAGGATATTACCACATCCATGCTTTACTGTAGGAATGGTGTTAATTGGATGGTGAGCTGTATTGGATTTCCACCAGACATATCGTTTGGTGTTGAGGCCAAATAATTCAATTTTAGTCTCAATTTAATTCAATTTTAGCAACCCTCCCATACAAGCCACATTTGTGGAGAACTTGTGATACTGTTGTCACATGCACACAATGACCACTCTTTGTCATAAATTCCTGCAACTGCTTCAGAGTTGCTGTAGGCCTCTTGGTAACCTCTCTGACCAGTTTCCTCCTGGCTCTTTCATCCAGTTTGGAGTGACATCCTGATCCAGGGAGGGTCTGTGTTGTACCAAATACTGTCCACTTCTTAATAATAGACTTCACTGTGCTTCTAGGCATTGATAAAGCCTTTGAATTTTTTTTTTGTATCCATATCCTGACTTGTGCCTGTCCACAACTTTATCCCAGAGAACTTTTGACAGTGCCTTACAACCCATAGTTGATTGTTTGCTTCAGTTGCACTACAAAATGGTCCAGGAAGGTTCACTGCTATGCAGAGATTTTTCCATTTGGAGATAATGGCTCTCACTGTGGCTCTCACAGAATGTCTTTTTATGCTGTGGCATTAAGATTTCCCTTCACTAGAACTAAGAGGCCTAGGACAAACCTATCCCATCATGACAATGCCCCTGTGCACAAAGTGAGGTTTATCCCGGAGATCATTTGAAAGTGCCTTGCCACCCATTGTTGATTGTTTGCTTCAGTTGCACTACAAAATGCTCCAGGAAAGCTCCTTTCATGCTGAGCTAATCAAAATGACCACAGCTGATCACAGTTGAAAGTCAAATGGCTTTGTGTGACATTGAGAAGGTGATTAGCTACACCTTATTGAGTTTACAAGTTATTTTTAGGAGGGGGTGATCCTTTTTCCAACTCAGTAATTATGTTTTTTTATTTAAAAAATTTTTTTTATGACTTGTTGGTGTTATATCTTTCACTTAGAGGTTATACGTTGCAGAGTAAATACAGCTGGATAAAACAAAAACTGTGTTCGTCTTCATTTCAGGCTGCAATGCAACAAAATGTGATTATTTTAAAAGGGGGTGATTCCTTGGTCTTACCCATTGTTATGAATGACTAAGGGAATTTGTCCCTTGTGTTACCTCATATTTATACCCCTGTGAAACAGGAAGTCATGGTTGAACAATTTCCTTTTCCTAGTCACCCAGGTGTACTAAAAAAATTAAATATCAATGGGAATATACTTCAAATACACAGTATTTTTCTCATATGAATTCATAGGGGTGCCAATAATTGTGGCACACTTACATTTAACAAAGTTTTTTTTTTATATAAAACTGTGTTGTGTTTGCAATTGTTTGATATCCATGTGAGCAGAGTATTTTGTGAAAACATCGAAAGATTAAACAATAAGGAAAATTTTTCACAGCCTTCTTTGCTCATATTTACCACGGGTGCCATATTAGTGGAGGGCACTGTACTTATGTAGTGTAATATACTACTGTAAAATAGCCAGTAATGAGAAGGACAGACCAACAAAGCCACATTGCAATGGTCCATAGTCCTAGTAAAGTGAAAAATATCCATATGTATGTGTAATTGCATGTCAAGCATAACGGCAGTAAATTTCACCAGTTCAAATTAGAACATAAGTACAAAATAGTGTGCTTGGTACCACATTTCAGGTGGGATGCAATAAATTTTTACAGTGATAATTATACATTAATCTACTTTTAAGAAACGTTCTAACTATTTTGATGAATCTGCTAATTACTAAAACTTAGTCAATATATAATTGTTTTTAACTGGTAGAAATTGATTTCCACAAATATTATACCTAGTCTTTGGTGGTATTTATTTTGTGTACACTATCACAGTTCACTGAGTCACATTCAGGCTTAATAAATAGTACAGTATTAACACCACACTATATTTATACACCATTAAGTATCCCAAATGGCATATTTATTAAGGGTAATTAGCTCATATGAAAGACACAATTCCATTTTCTTTTTCCTCCTTCCCAGTGTCCTCACTTCCTTGTCTTCCTCTTTCCTTTTCACCATGTCACCTTAAAACAAGCCAATCCTGATGTCATCCTTTCTCAGGCCCTTTTGATTGATTTGACATTTTGAATAATTTAGTACTCGAATATGGAACAGCATCTTTTAATTGCTCTTTTTTTCATCTGTCCCCTCCTTTTTCCCCCTCTCTGCCTTTCTACCTCCTATGGGCTGAGAAATTGCTCTATGTCAGTGAGATGGGCTTTAGATTCAATGTAAATTATTCAGTAAGTTTCAGCTATGTTATGGCACTTTGGTTGGGAAGCAACAATGACTTTCTCTGTCACTCACTCTTTGGATAATCACATGGAAACAGGTTCAAGAGATGGAACTAACCAGGAGACTTGCCAGGTTTACTTGACGGAGATGAAACAGAATGCATGAGACATTTGGGATTCAAGAGTGAAAACAAAATTAAACTTTATACAAATCAGAAAGAATCCGAACTACCGGTAATCCTCAAAATAAACATGGACAATAAAACAACCATCAAGGCACCGTCTAAAAATCTATGGCAAACTCACACATGGCTAAGGCAGGCAAGGGATATACAGGTGCATCTCAATAAATTAGAATGTCGTGGAAAAGTTCATTTATTTCAGTAATTCAACTCAAATTGTGAAACTCGTGTATTAAATAAATTCAATGCACACAGACTGAAGTAGTTTAAGTCTTTGGTTCTTTTAATTGTGATGATTTTGGCTCACATTTAACAAAAACCCACCAATTCACTATCTCAACAAATTAGAATACTTCATAAGACCAAAAAAAAAAAAAAAACATTTTTAGTGAATTGTTGGCCTTCTGGAAAGTATGTTCATTTACTATACATGTACTCAATACTTGGTAGGGGCTCCTTTTGCTTTAATTACTGCCTCAATTTGGCATGGCATGGAGGTGATCAGTTTGTGGCACTGCTGAGGTCGTATGGAAGCCCAGGTTTCTTTGACAGTGGCCTTCAGCTCATCTGCATTTTTTGGTCTCTTGTTTCTCATTTTCCTCTTGACAATACCCCATAGATTCTCTATGGGGTTCAGGTCTGGTGAGTTTGCTGGCCAGTCAAGCACACCAACACCATGGTCATTTAACCAACTTTTGGTGCTTTTGGCAGTGTGGGCAGGTGCCAAATCCTGCTGGAAAATGAAATCAGCATCTTCAAAAAGCTGGTCAGCAGAAGGAAGCATGAAGTGCTCCAAAATTTCTTGGTAAACGGGTGCAGTGAATTTGGTTTTCAAAAGACACAATGGACCAACACCAGCAGATGACATTGCACCCCAAATCATCACAGACTGTGGAAACTTAACACTGGACTTCAAGCAACTTGGGCTATGAGCTTCTCCACCCTTCCTCCAGACTCTAGGACCTTGGTTTCCAAATGAAATACAAAACTTGCTCTCATCTGAAAAGAGGATATTGGACCACTGGGCAACAGTCCAGTTCTTCTTCTCCTTAGCCCAGGTAAGACGCCTCTGACGTTGTCTGTGGTTCAGGAGTGGCTTAACAAGAGGAATACGACAACTGTAGCCAAATTCCTTGACACGTCTGTGTGTGGTGGCTCTTGATGCCTTGACCGCAGCCTCAGTCCATTCCTTGTGAAGTTCACTCAAATTATTGAATCAATTTTGCTTGACAATCCTCATAAGGCTGCGGTTCTCTCGGTTGGTTGTGCATCTTTTTCTTCCACACTTTTTCCTTCCACTCAACTTTTTGGATACAGCACTCTGTGAACAGCCAGCTTCTTTGGCAATGAATGTTTGTGGCTTACCCTTTGCAGGTGTTTTGAGTTGATTAGCTGATTGGCATGTCACCATATTCTAATTTGTTGAGATAGTGAATTGGTGGGTTTTTGTTAAATGTGAGCCAAAATCATCACAATTAAAAGAACCAAAGACTTAAACTACTTCAGTCTGTGTGCATTGAATTTATTTAATTCACGAGTTTCACAATTTGAGTTGAATTACTGAATTAAATGAACTTTTCCACAACATTCTAATTTATTGAGATGCACCTGTATAGTCAGGTCCATAAGTTAACTTCAATTCGATTTTATTTGTACAGCACTTTTAACAATGTACATTGTTTTACAGTTTCATGCTTTACAGAAATAAATGCATTCAGGATATAAACTTTAAATGTATGAATTTATCCCTAATTAGCAAGCCAGAGGCGACGGTGACAAGTATTTGGATATTGACAAAGTTATTGCTATTTTAGCTGTCAACCACAGTACATTGGAGTAACTAATGAATTTGATCTTAAAGTGCATGTTTTCAGCTATAATTTGATGGTATTTACATCCAAATCAGACGAATGGTATAGGAATTGCAGAACCTTTTTATATGAGGTACCCCCTTTTTGAGGAGAACAAAAGTAATTAATTAATTAAGTAAGTACACCAAAAGACAATTGGCTGCTCAGCTGTTCCATGGCCAAGATAAAAGTTCTAGAGTTGTTATTTCAAGTGTGGCATTTGCATTTGTAATCTGTTCCTGTTAACTCTCAATATGAAGTCCAAAGAGACCAATCTAAACAAAGCCATCAGAGAGATAGCAAAAACAAATCAACTATTTGGTACATTCTTAAAAAGAAAGTACAAACTGGTTCAGAAAAACCAAAAGGCCTGGAGGACCACAGAAAGAATTCTTTCCCTGGTGAAGAAAAACCCCTTCACAACAGTTGGCCAGATCAAGAGCACCCTCCAGGTGGTGAGTTTCTGTGTCAAAGACAACAATCAAAAGAAGCCCTCACGAGAGTAGATACAGAGGGTTTAACACAAGACATAATCTATTGGTATGCCTTAAAAACAAGAAGACCAGATTAGAGTTTGACAAAATAAAAAAATAAAAAATATAAAAATAAAAATCGACAAACACCAAAGTAGTTCTGTAACAACATCCTCAGCCTTCATCTAATGTTCCCTTGTATTTATTGATGATGTGACTGCTGACAAAAGCAGCAGGATGAATTCTTAAGTGTAAAGGTCTATATTATCTGCTCAGATTTGTCCAAATGCTTCAAAACTCTCTGGGTGGCGCTTCACAATACAGATGAATGATAATGACCTGAAGCATACTTCAAAAGCAAGACAGGACTCTACTAAGACAAAGAAGTGGAATGATATGCATTTCACTTGCTGTAGGCAAAACACCACAAGAACAAGCAGAAGTGAAGACAGCTGCAGTAAAAAATAAATAAATAAATGTATGATTATGTTCGTTTGTCCAATTACTTTTGGGCCCTAACAAGGGGGGGGCTGGGTGTGCATGGAGGAGTTTGGCACATATAAAAAGAAAGTCTACACTTTGATTTAACTTCAAATCCAATATACATTAGTAGACAGCTAAATTAAAAATAACTTTGTCAGTGTCCAAATATTTATGACCTGGTTGTATATACACACTAGATACCTGGAATAAGGACTAATGATAAGGTGGGCTAACTAGGGGACATACAGGTGATGGGGTGAAGAGCAGACCAGAATTAGTCATAATAAAAATGGAATCAGATACAGAAGAAAAAAGACTGGGGTGGTACAATGACCAAACCAGGAAGAAGTTAAGCCATGTTAGGGACATCATGACAGAGTGCAAATCATACAAACCAAGAATGAATAATAAGGAATCTCTAAATAGATAATTACAAACAGATTAGAGGTGGAGCATTAACCAAAACCGGAAGTGACAATCACAAAGTTAGGGAAACTGTTGTGACACTGCCCATTGGTGTGTGTGTGCGTGTGTATTTCTCTGTGTGCATATAATCTTTTGATTACTCAGAAACTATAACAGTCCAAATGTATTCCCTTTAATATTTCCCTCTGTTCTCTGTCTAGACTTCTCTTAAGTATGTGTGTGTCAAGCACACAGCAGGCTGTATTTAATCCCTCGTCCCTGCCTGTAATTAGTTCGGTGATTAACCTTGCCACTCCTGATCACATCAGCCTGCCTTAATGATGCTATTACCACTCACTGTTTACTCATCTACAACTGTTTATCCTGTACACAATATTAGCTCTTATGCCCAGATACACATTTACGCAGATGATCTTATTAAAAAGAAGTAGATGTGCAGAAATAGTCATTGTAAACTCATAGTGAAATTGCCAGATCCAAGGATATTCAGTCGTTAATAATGTTGCTCTAGATGATCCTTATCATTCACCCTCCTTGAACATAAAATAGTCCCTAATATTAAAGTGCACGGGAAAATGTGTTCTGTTGCAACCAGTCGGCATCAAAAGTCATATAATAAGTTGAAGTCCACCTATGTGCAATTAAAGTGCCACATGATCTCAATATACAGTGTATGGCTAAATGTTTGTGGACACCTGACCGTCACAATCATATGTGCTTTTTGTACATCCTATTCTAGATTTAGTTCCCCTTTGCTGTTATAATCACCTCCAATCTTCTGGAAAAGTTTTCCACTAGATTCTCGAGCATGGCTGTGGGGATTTGTGCTTTTAGGCACAAGAGCATTAGTGAAGTTGAGCACTGATGTCAAGTGAGAAGGCCTGGTGTGTAGCCGGCACTCCACGTTATGCCAAAGGTGTTAACTGGGGCTGAGGTCAGGCTCAGGCCACTCGAGTTCTTCCACACCAACCTTGGCAAAACATGTCTTCATAGACCTCACTTTGTGCACAGGGGCATTGTCATGATGTGATAGGTTTGTCCTAGGCCTCTAAGTTCTAGTGAAGGGAAATCTTAATGCCACAGCATAAAAAGACATTCTGTGAGAGCCACAGTGAGAGCCATTATCTCCAAATGGAAAAATCTCTGCATAGCAGTGAACCTTCCTGGAGCATTTTGTAGTGCAACTGAAGCAAACAATCAACTATGGGTTGTAAGGCACTGTCAAAAGTTCTCTGGGATAAAGTTGTGGACAGGCACAAGTCAGGAGATGGATACAAAAAAAATTCAAAGGCTTTATCAATGCCTAGAAGCACAGTGAAGTCTATTATTAAGAAGGGGAAGGTATTTGGTACAACACAGACCCTCCCTGGATCAGGACGTCGCTCCAAACTGGATGAAAAAGCCAGGAGGGAACTGGTCAGAGAGGTTTCCAAGAGGCCTACAGCAACTCTGAAGCAGTTGCAGGAATTTATGACAAAGAGTGGTCATTGTGTGCATGTGACAACAATATCGCAAATTCTCCACAAATGTGGCTTGTATGGGAGGGTTGCAAGAAAAAAGCCACCCACTACTGAGCTTTGCCAAAACACACCTTGAAGATTCTGAGGCCACATGAAAGGTGTTATGGGCAGATGAAACTAAAATTTAATTATTTGGCCTCAACACCAAACGATATGTCTGGCAGAAATCCAATATAGCTCACCATCCAAATAACACCATTCCTACAGTAAAACAAAAACTGTGTGCATTTTCATTTCAGGCTGAAAAGCAACAAAATATGATTATTTTAAAGGGGGATGATTCTTTTATATACCCACTGTATGTGTCAACGAATCTCCGACTGCTGCTCCCTACAAACAATTTCTTCAATTTGCTCTTATTTCTCTTGAGCCCATGACATCTATGAAGTGTCACCTATAAAAAGTCAGCTATCATTTTTCCCCCCATCAATTTTCTTAATTAGGAAACTGTTTTAAACTTTGATATTGGCTCATTCCCTTTTTAAGTCCAATTCATTCCCATATGCTAAATCTTAAAGGTCCTTTAAAGAGCAACTTATATTGGTCATATCTGAGCTGAAACAAAAGAAAAATAGTTGTGGATGGGCTTAGTGTCAAGAATTCTAATGTCCTATTGAAAAATGGGCACAGACTTTAATATTTAACAATGCCATCACATTCAAATGTCAAGCAACATGGAAGATGCTAAAGAACCAGTACAGACAATACAGGCTATGTTAAGCCCCATTTGAATTTTGGACTAGTTTTACATGGAGAAGTAGCTCTGAGATTTTAGTCCTATCCATTATGTTCTATCCATATTGTTTGTGATATTTTATGGATTATACCATATTGTACCTTCCATAAAATTACCAGTAATATAGATAATTTATACATACTGATGAGTAAAAACATTATGACCACCTGCCTACTATGCTGTTGGACCTCCCTGTGCCACCATAATAGCTCCGAACCACCAAGGCATGGACTCTACAAGACTTAAGATGCCATGTGGTATCTGACATGAAACATGTTAGCAGCAGATCCTTTAAGTCCTGTAAGTTGAATGTTGTGAAACATTCTTCCCATAACCCTCACAGAAATTTACTGTGACACAGTAGCCCTTCTGTTGGTTCGGACCAGACAGGATAGCCTTTGCTGCCCTCATGCCCTCAAGCCCAACACCCTGTCGCCAGTTGATGGTTTGCCTCTCCTTGGACTACTGTTGGTAGATATTCACCACTGCTGACTGGGAGAACCCCTTCAAGCCTCACTGTATCGGAGATACTCTGACCCAGTCATCTGGCCATAACGATTTGGCTCTTGTCAAAGTCGGTCAGGTCTTCCCTACTGCTCATAAGAGAACCGACTGTTCACTTACTGTCTAATATATCCCAGAGGTTTTGCACTTTGCCATCAGCATAAAGACAATCCAATTTTATCAAATCCCTCTGAAAACAAAACCAAATTTGGTCAAATTTAAAATCCAGAACGATAAAATATAGACAACATAGTTTTACCAAATGGAATGCCACACCAAGATCTCCAGAGCTACTGCACAAGCCACCACAAATCTAGAAACCATTTCCACTCAAGTTTGGAATTTTTCACTTTTCCCCCTTACCTTCCTACTGATTGATACATCTGTTCTTCATTCCCATTCATCAAACTACATACAAATTCCTTTCACACTCAGATTTTTTGCAAGGTTTTGCCTATTCTCTTGAGTATTTCTGAGCACTGTTTCCATGGTTTTGATGTCTTGTACTCAACCCTGCGTCTGTTGTCTCCATTGTTATCTCCATTGTCAATTATTCCTTCACTTATTTTGTCTGCTTATGTGGATTTTTACAATAAACTCACAAGCTCAAAAGAGTATCAAACTGCCTCCACCTAATTGTGACAGAAAACCTCACCGAATACATAGTTAAAGAAAACAAACCTGAGCTCCACAAACCAGTCGTAGAACAAGGAAGGCTGCTTGGCAATTATCAGTCCAAAATTTGGAAATACGATTATGTAGCAGACATTTGCAGTACTCTGGAAAGAGGATCCTTCTGTTGCTCTTGTCAAAGATCAATGGTAAGTGCTGTTCCTGTAATATCTTGTTTTATTTACTAACCCCATTTCCATAAAAGTTGGGATTTTTCTAAAATGCAATAAAAAAAAACCCTGAAAGATATTCAGTGTTTTCACTGGCACAACTTAATTGTATTTTGTAAATATAAACAAACATAAATTTAGAATTTGATGCCTTCAACACACTCAACAAAAAGTTGGGACAGAGGCATGTTTACCACTGTGTTACATCACCCTTCCTTTTAATTACACTTAGAAGACAGATCTGGACTGTTGGCAGGCCAGTCAAGCACACACACTCTGTGTCTACAAAGCCACATTGTTGTAGCACATGCAGAATGAGGCCTGGCATTGTCCTGCTGAAATAACCATGGACTTCCTGGGAAAAGATGTTGCCTTGATGGCAGCATATGTCTCTCTAAAATCCCAATATACGCCTCTGTGTCAATGGTACCTTCACACATATGCAAGTCACCCATGCCGTGGGCACTGATGCACCCCTGTACCATCACAGATGCTGGCTTTTGCACCTTTTGCTTATAACAGTCTGGTTGGTCTTTTTCATCTTTGGCATGGAGAACTCGACGTCCATTTTTCCCAAAAACAAGCTGAAACGTGGACTCATCTGACCACAGCACACGTTTCCACTACCTTTCAGTCCACCTGAGATGAGCTCAAGCCCAGAGAACTCGGCTGCGTTTCTGCATAGAGTTGATGTGTGGCTTCCTCCTTGCGTAATAGAGTTTCAGGTTGCATTTCTGGATTTCAGGTTGCATTTCTGGATGCAGCGTCGGTTAAGTCACAACAGTTTTCTGAAGTACTCCTGAGCCCATGCGGTTATATTTATTACAGTAGCACGACGATTTCTCAGGCAATGCCACCTGAGGGCTCGAAGGTCACGCACATTCAATAGTGGTTTCTGAAAAATCCCAACTTTTATGGAAATGGGGTTAGTACTTTTGAATTTTTTTAAGTGTTCCCTTGGATCATCATCATTGTTACCTTTGTAAGTCCAGCCCTTCATTCTAAGTATTTCTCACAAGGATGATCACAAGGTGATCATAGTTAGTATCCTCAATATGTACATATTTAGGAATCAATAGACAGAACATGCAGGATCTTCTTGATGAGAGGGAATAACAGAACGATGAACAAGGTGTAACGTCTGAACGTATCAAACTGATATATGAATCAGCCTGGATTTAGCAAAGGAGTTTCTCTGTCTCCTTGAGCTGTGGAGCTTATCTAACCTCTTCACCAGATGCCATCGGAATGCGACATGACCCCCCCCTCTTCAGACACACACACACAAACACACACACACAAAGCACACACCCGTGCACACACACAATGTAAGAATTTCTTTTGAATGTAACGTAATTATATGTAATTATTCGATGCCTAAATAGTGTGATGTTATCTTGTTTACACATATTGTGTGTTTATGTAACGTAACTATAATGATTTTAGATAGCTTAACTTAGGATATTATTTTAAATGTCTGTAACCATGTTTTACTTGTAATATTCTTTATAAGTCCATCGAATTTGGTATGTGGTTAATCGTCTTGCGATACCCTGATTGATTATGCATATCATATTGCAATGGGATACATTATTTAATGCTTTTTCTTAATTTCACACGTAATACGGTTTAAACCGGCTCCTCCCTGGACATGCAAATTCGGGTCTGAGACCAGACAAAGAGAGTTCATCCCGCCAACAAATCCAACTTCCTGATTGGCCCATAGCCCAAAGAGGCGTGTTTGTTGGTGTTGTCTTTAAAACAACACCACGCTTTGAAACTACCAGCTCTCTCGTCTCTCTTCACTCACACTCTTCAACTTCATTTCGACACTCTTCCGGTTTCTCTCCCCCGGGGCCACGTGCCCTGGGAAGAGGAAGCCAGGATCTCTCTCTCCCGGACAAAGGATGCAACCGCCTCACGGCCCACGCCTTTTCAAACGGCACGACGAACCAGCGAACTCTACACGACCTCGCGCGAACTTTCAAACCGAAACCATGCAATTATAGTTAATGGATCTATATCTGCATTTAAGATTGTACCCCTGTTTATAGGAGATTTAAGTTCGTTGCTGGTTTTGAAAAAGGCTAATTAGTTGTGTTTTTGTCTGCCATTCCCCTTTTATTTCATTACTTTCTCTCTATACCTTTTCTTTCCTTGTATATAGATGTACATATGTATGTTTTGCTTAGAGTTAGTCGTGTGTATCCATAGTTACATCTAGTTATTAAAATCTATTATCACCACGCTTGATTTTCTCTGTTTTTGGTCACATGATGACTCCCTTACACGCTGCGATCTCGTTGCCCGCTCTAATTTTTAATAACAAACTTCGTGATTAATCCTTCCTGGCCAGAAGGATGAACTTCCTCTTTAGAGTTCATAATTCCAAACTAGACTACAGCTGATCCTAAAAGCTGATCTGGACCACATACATAGTCATAATTAATTATAATCCATTGTAGTTAATTATCTATATGTATATGTGCACATACACGAATTCCCTTTCATGGCTGATGTATATTTATAACTGGTCACAACACGCGTTGATTAGATATATAGATATATTTCACGCCATTCGAGCTAATTCCATATATAAATTGGAGAATACATTTAAACGTGTTAAACATCTTTTAATTCGTTACATAAATTGTAACTGGTGGAGAATATTTTTAAACGTTGCAGATCCATCCGATTTACTATATATTCTGATAGATAATGCGGGCACGCTTTAAAACTCGTCGCCTTTAAAAAGGTGCTTCGAATCCAAGCGTGCGCTTCTGTTTCGTTTCATGTTTAAAGTTGATCCATTACATTATTCTGGTGGAAAAGAATAATGCTAGTAATGATTGATTCGTTACAAGGTGTGTTGCTTAGTTGAACATCTGTGAACAGGATTCAGTGTTGTTCCAATTACTATCAATCCTGACTGTCATAAATGATGATGGAAGTGCTCAATGTTCACCATCAGACATTTTTTTGGCCACTGTGTCTGAGGGAAAACAAAAAACCTACCAAATGGATTTGTTCTCCTCTTTGGTCTTTTACATGCCGTGAAACAGAAAGACATGAAATACACCTCTGAGGTAATACAAAAAGGTTTTTAAGGCTTGGCACGAATTGCACAGCAAGGGTGCATTCTTTTAGAAACAAGGTCTTGCAGTAATCTGGACACCTGTTGGGCCAAGTCATTCTTCTCCTTCAGAGTTCCTTTATTTTTTACTCTCTACAAAATTTTAGACTCTCCCCTTCCTGGTCTTAAGCAGCAACAACAATGTAAGAAAAAAATGTTGATGCATCTGTATATCAAGTATTACAAGGCTCACCGTCTTCTGATTCAAACTACAGTATACTGACTGACAGTGACTACGTTTACATGCACATCAAATTCCGCTTAAGGTCTGTATTCGAGTTGCAGCCATATTCCGACTACGATGTTTATATGCCTACAGGCATCAGAATATTCCTGTATACATGGTTGTTGTAAGTATCCCTGAGTTGCCATTCCTAAATACCTAGCCCACAGCTAAGAATCTGTTAGCACCCACAATTCCTTGTGGACTGAGTATGCGCATATATCTCCTTTCAGTGGAGTTTCTGAATAAGGTGTTTACATGCAATACATTTCCAATTTAAACAGGCATATTCCAGGGGTGGGAATTGGAATTTGGGGAATCAGAATATTGTCTTAATCTGAACTGGGCAATCGGATTGCGGCATTTCCATGACTCAATATTAATTAGAATATCACCAGATTACGATTAATATCAGAATATTGATGTGCATGTAAATGTAGTCACTGGAGCAAGTGGCAATGGGACATCAGTCCATCACAGGGCACCATGCACACTTGAATTAAGGCAATTTAGTGCAAACCAGACATCCAGGAGGAAACCTTGCACAGACATAGGGAAAACATGCAAAGTTCGACGGGAATCTGAGCTCAATATTGATTAATATGCTATCCTTGATCTGATGCAGATGCAGAATATTGTCAAATGTCATGCTGTGCTGATTTCTTTCTGTATTAATTCATTGTTCTCATTCATTCCTCACTAATTTTGCATGTAGAATGATTACATTCTGCACTAATTTTCCTGTGCTGATAAATATAGTGTTATTATTCATCCTGGTGATTGTGTAATTGACTACACAGTTAGAGAGGTAGGGTCCAGGGGCAGAGTTTATTTCAGAATAGATGTAGGACAACATTGTGGTTTTATATGCAAGAATTGGGTGAAACCCAAACACTAGGCAATTGAGTCAAGAGGAATCAACAAATGGTCAAGTCAGGTCAAGTGGGTTTTAATTGTCATTCCTCTGTATAGCTTGTATACATTCAAAGGTGTCAACAGCTATGTTTCCATCCAAGTTGCAAATTTAACAGGTGAAAAATTGGAATATCGCATAAAACATTTGCGAATAAAGCACTGTTTCCATCCCATGTGTTCAAGAGAACAAAATCATCACTTACAGTGAAACTGGCACAAAGTATCAATACAGATGGAAGTTGTTGCAACTGGAGAAGCCACTAGGACTCTTTTTTCCAATATAATAAATGACTTGAACAGACGAAACGCTATCACAAACCTCATGTTATCTTGTGATCGTTGGTGGATGCCTGATATTTTGGAACAGAATCGTGTGAGACAGTTCTGGGAAGTAATTATACCAAATAATTTCAATTACAGACTTTGGCTCAGGCATTTCAGAATGACAGAAACAACATTTGAGATGCTGAGATTGGTCCGCTGATTAGTCCAATTATGCAACCCACCCCACCCCAGTTCTGACAGAAAAATGCATTGCCATTGCGCTGTATAAGTTGGCCACATGTGCCGAATATCCAATCACATCAGCCAATTATCCAATCACATGATTTGTTGAGGCAAATACACATGACATTTTTGATGCCCATCAAGGAATATTTGGTATTTGGTAAATGTGTTTCCATCGTAGTTTATGTTCATGCCTTCTTATCGGATAAAAAAAATGATCCGCCTCAATTGAGCACATAAGTTCATGTGCATTTTGGAGATTTTATTCGCATTTGGTGTTTCCAGCATTTTTTTTTTTTTAACCACGATATCCCAAAATCTGCATAAAAATACGTGGATGGAAACATAGCTAATGGGTAAGCGATCAGAAGCATTAAAAAATTAACATAAATAAATCAACATTGGATATAGCGGTTCACAACTGCAATAAGAAAGAAGGACTTATGTCTATTATTCCTTATTCCTCTTATGCTGATTCAGTGTTTTTCCTCATACTGTGCCGATTCTTCTTGGGAATGTAATGTACACAGCATTCTGAAGAAAATTTTAGTATTTTTCAGGAAACACAAGGATATGCCACCTAGACATCCCCAATTCATTTCTCTTCCTTCTTGCTCCACATCACCATGCCCTGCCCCAAACTGTCTCCTATTGGTAATGCATACAGTAGTTAGAGTATGTTCCATAAAAAGTGCATGCATGTTATTGTTACACATACTGCATTAATGCTGTTTTACAAATAGAATGGGCTTGTCCAGAATACGTATAAAATGGGTAAGCTGTCTCCATTTTGTTTTTTCCATCCATGCTAAAAAAAAAAAAAAATAAAATAAAAAAATGTTTTTGTGCTCTATAATGTAAAGAAAGGATCTGTTGAATTTGTTACAATATGCACAGTTGTAATAGTTGTTAGCTTGTGTGACTTTTGCTACAGTATAGATGTATGCTGGCTTTAAAAGCAGCTCTACCTGAATGTTCCTGCCAAAAAAAAAAAAAAACTGTCTAACTTGTTTTTTTTTTTTCTAAAATGCCACATGATCAATAGAGTATGAAAGCCCTTAGAGGCCATGCATTATTTTTTTTTTCTTTCTTGTTTTCTCATGATTACGACCTAATTTTCTCATGATCTCGACATAATAAAAGTTGTTTTTTCAGGACGTAATTTTATCATGAGAAACTTTTGAGCCTTGTGAATGGGACTAGTGTGGCATGCACGTTGGCGTCATTGCCATCACCATCAGAATCATAAATTTAATAATTGGCCGCTGACTTTATCTCGCATGTCTTCAACGATAAAGTTATAGACCTGACAGCCTCCTTCTCAAGTGTCGGACACTAATGTGGAAGTTGTCAGTCACTGACAGACATAGAGCTATTTCAGCTTGTGTGAGTCCCTGATAAAAGTAAAAACAAATTTGTTCATCTATGATGCTGCGGGATTGCACTAATCTTTTGCTGCCTCCAGAACAATAAAACAACATGTTGTTAACTCGAGTAAACTGTTAGGTTTCCCCTTCTCTAGCTCTCGCTACGCTGCAAGGAGTAGCGAGTGGCATACTTCCACATTCCAGCGCTATTCAAAAACTCTCCGATGGACGTTTTATTCATGAACTCACGTTTTGTTTACCTCTGCCATGTGTTCTCATGTTTTCGTTCACGTCATGTCTCCGCCTCCTGTGTTTCCCCATATGCATTTGTTTTCGTTCGTGTCATGTCTCCGCCTCCTCATTTCTCATTTGTTCATATGTATTGATGTCAGGTGTTTTTGATTTGGACATGTGATTGACGTGTTTAAATACGCTGCTCCGTTTCCGCTTCGGGGCGGAGTATTAGCTTAGTTTAGTTGAGTTTAGTTTAGTTCAGTTTAGTTTAGTTTAGCCTAGCTGTGTTTAACCGTGCACGTTTTTCCCTTAGCTCTTTTTCCGTGGTTTCCAGACCACCTTCTAGCCTATCCTGGCCTGCTTATACTGGAGGTCCACGAGGAGACCTCCACCCAAGCCATGTTCTCGTCAGAGGTTTGAGAAGAAACCTCCACTCCTGCCCTGTCCATGTCAGAGGCCCACGGGATGGCCTCCTCTCAAGCTCAGTCCATGTCTGAGGTCCAAGGGATGACCTCCGTTCCAAGTCCTAGCCCATGTTTTAGCGCAAAATTGAGTCCATGTTCAGGTTCCTGTCCTAGTCCATGTCCAGGTTCTTGCCCTAATCCTAGTCCATTTCCAAGTCCATGTCCAGGTTCCTGCCCTAATTCTAGTCCATGTCCATGTCCAGATTTTTGCCCTATTCCAAGGCCAATTTCTGATCCTGTTCCCAGTCCTGCTCCCGTTCCCAGTCCAGTTCCTTGCCCAGTTCCTAGTTCAGTTCCATGTCCAAGTCCAGGTTCCGACCCTGTTCCTAGTCCAGTTCCTAGTCCAGTTCTTATTTCAGTTCCATGTCCAAGTCCAGGTTCCGACCCTGTTCCTAGTCCAGTTCCTAGTTCAGTTCCATGTCCAAGTCCAGGTTCCGACCCTGTTCCTAGTTCAGTTCCATGTCCAAGTCCAGGTTCCGACCCTGTTCCTAGTCCAGTTCCTGATTTAGTTGATAGCTACATTGGTTTAATTTCTGGATATGTTTTTGCTCTC
Organism: Cranoglanis bouderius; assembly: GCA_023630585.1. Lineage (NCBI taxonomy): Eukaryota > Metazoa > Chordata > Actinopteri > Siluriformes > Cranoglanididae > Cranoglanis > Cranoglanis bouderius. The sequence continues at coordinate 21,338,954 of CM042540.1, forward strand.
CTTCTCAGTTCAGAGGCTGATTTAACTCCCAGCTCTGGTTCCAGCTCCGTTTCCAACCCAGCTCACTCCTCTGTCTCCTCCTCTGTCTCCAGCCCTGTCTCCAGCCCTGTCTCCAATTTAATTTCCAACGCTGTTTCCAACCAAGTTTTTGATTTTGTCTATGGTTTTCGGTCTAACCGAGTTCTCTGTCCAGTTTCAAAGTCTGTTTCCAAGTCTTTCTCGAAGTCTGTTTCCAAGTCTGTCTTGAAGTCTGTTTCCAAGTCTTTCTCGAAGTCTGTTCCCAAGTCTTTCTCGAAGTCTGTTTCCATGTCTGTCTCGAAGTCTGTTTCCACATCTTTCTCGAAGTCTGTTTTCAAGCCCTTCTCAAAGTCTGTTTCCGAGTCTGTTTCCGAGTCTGTCTCAAAGTCTGTCTCTGATCCAGGTGCCAAAGCTGATTCCGATCCAGGTGCGAGAGCTGACTCCGATCCTGGTTCCAGGTCAAGCTCCAGGTCAAGCTCCAGGTCAAGCACCAGGTCAAGCTCCAGGTCAAGCACCAGGTCAAGCTCCAGGTCAAGCATCAGGTCAAGCTCCAGGCCAAGCACCAGGTCATGCACAGCTCCGAGATCCAGGCCAAGCACCATGTCATGCACAGCTCCGAGATCCAGACCAGGCATCGGTTCAAGCACAAGTCCAAGTTCTCGTCCAAGTTCTCATCCAAGTTCCAAAGGAAAACCCGACACGCTCTGCTCTGGTTACGAGACACTGGACATAACCAGCCTCAGGTCCTGGAGGGCAGAGGGCAGGATCCTGCCCAGGGGCCCAGGTCCACCAAAGTGGATGGAACTTGCGGTGCTTCGGGAGCCGTGCCTTGGCGGGGGGGGGGGCGTTCTGTTAGGTTTCCCCTTCTCTAGCTCTCGCTACGCTGCAAGGAGTAGCGAGTGGCATACTTCCACATTCCAGCGCTATTCAAAAACTCTCCGATGGACATTTTATTCATGAACTCACATTTTGTTTACCTCTTCCATGTGTTCTCATGTTTTCATTCACGTCATGTCTCGGCCTCCTGTGTTTCCCCATGTGCGTTTGTTTTCGTTCGTGTCATGTCTCCGCCTCCTCATTTCTCATTTGTTCATATGTATTGATGTCAGGTGTTTTTGATTTGGACATGTGATTGATGTGTTTAAATACGTCGCTCCGTTTCCGCTTCGAGGCGGAGTATTAGCTTAGTTTAGTTTAGTTTAGTTCAGTTTAGTTTAGCTTAGCTGTGTTTAACCGTGCGCGTTTTTCCCTTAGCTCTTTTTCTGTGGTTTCCAGACCACCTTCTAGCCTTGCGCGTTTATTTCCGAAACTCGTAATTCGTGGTTTCCAGACCACCTCCTAGCCTTGTGCGTTTATTTCCGTAGCTCGTAATTCGTGGTTTCCAGACCACTTTTCTAGTCTCGCGTTCTTATTCCTTAGCTCGTAGTTAGTGGTTTCCAGACCACCACCTAGCCTAGCGTATATTTCCCTGTGTTTTCCGGATTTTCTACCAGTTGTGGATTACTGTGTTTCTTTTTTGGGATTACTGTTACCTTTTTTGGATTACTGCCTCAACGGCCAAGTATAGTATTATTTTGGCATTACGGTGACATTTCTGTTTATGGATTTATGTTCGATGGAGTCTTTTATGCTTGTTGATGTTTGAACTATTCCTAATAAACTGACCACTTTTCCCTGCAAGTGCATCCTGCTTCCTTTACCCCACAGGTCGTAACATAAACAGAAAAATTCATGATCACAACAAAACAATTTTGTTATGCCAAGATCATGAGAAAATTAAGTCAAGATCAGGAGAAAACACAAAAAGAAAAAAAAAATAATGCATGACCTCTTAGTGCTTCCATAATAGAGATATTTTCATTTGGAAGATAACTTCAAATCTTGATGCAAATACATAATTTTAAACATATTAGTATTAGTGTGGACAAGGTCTTTGCTAATTCATACTGTTAAATGTGTTGAAATTGTTAGTCAGTATTCCTACTTACTGTAACGTAGGACATGAAATAAAGATCCATATGCACAAGGTTTATTTATAGAAAACGCACAGTCAAAGCAGCCAGGGTTATTACCAGCAAAATCACCACGGATATGTTCAAATTCGTAGTCATGTCTTACATTAGACATTTTAAGTTATATTAATTTAAATTAATAATTACTGCTGGTTTATTAAGTTGTTTGTGCTTGAATTCTAAATTGTTTTGAGTTTATTGCAACTTTGTGCCCAAATGTTCAGTCTATTTAAAAACCTTAACTCCCTCGCTCCCTAGGTAGTGAATCAGTATATCGTGTGTATGAGTTCGGCACTGGTAAGGACCCTGGCTCTCTACACATTGGGACAGTGATAATTTCCGGCAACATGACTACGTACTCGAGTTGTAAAACGTCACAAAAAATTGCAAACAAAAATATTTAAGTTATTTATATGTCATATAAATTTGGTAGCTTAATCACACGCATTTCTGTAATGGTACTTCAAGCAGGATAGTAGACTAGCTAGTGGATTCTTTTTTTAATCATTAAACACTTAAAAGTCATTAGCCTCAAACAAACCATATAGAACATCAAATAAAGGTAAAAATCACTAACATAAGCAATAATTTGAGAGCTACAACAATGATAAGCTATTTTCTAGCTGGAAATTGGCTGAGAGTTCGTCCCCCATTTTTATCGAGCTGAGAGGCTTCAGAAAACATGTTGTCATTTCCAGTAAGGGAACATAGTGATCATCGATGTTCCCTGGTTTTTGTGGTGTATTGTGGGATTTTTTAGGGCGCGAACGTTCCAGTGCACTGGAAGGATTTTGCCTTGGCACAAATACAACAGGACGTGGGAATCAATGTTACTGGATATTATTCCTCCTCCATGAACAGACATCCAGAATGCCTTCTCACCTTGTATTGTAAGTATAAAAGCCACTGAGTTGGTTATGGACTACAGTCATGTCCACATACATACCCTTCTTTAGTTTTTGAACCCTCTCAAAAATACATCTAATAAGACTGCCTCCAAGCACAAGCTCATTGTCACTGGTCAATGTATCAACCCTGCCTCTTTCTATTCCAGACACAGGCACACCGCTTAACTGTGACAGATGTATCATCATTCAAAAAGGTCAGAGTCTCTCCGCTGAACCCAATAATACTACCCTGTACAAGTATTGATGGCAGTAGTCATTGGAAAGACAAGTGGCAGTTTAGTGGAAAAGTGAGGAAATCTTTCAATATGTCTCCTTTCTTGGTGTGGGTGTAAATGTTTGAGGTGCACTTCAATGGGCAAGTGTTTTATGAATTATTAATATATTTGAGCACATTCCCAATCAGGCTGTCATGCCAAATGATATTTCATGCCAGGTGTATTTGCAAAAGCATTTGCTAGGAACACGTCTTAACAATCAGCTCCTGCTGAACAGCTTCCAAGGAATAGATTGTTTTTTTTTTATTGTGAGTATGAACTTTTGGATAATAATGGCACACATATTACATATCAATAATAATGATACATACAATGATGAAAGCATAGTGATCCAAATTGGCAGGCATTGAAAGTCGAAAGTCGAAAACAAATGCTTTTGCTAAAACCACAGTGGCAATAACCAAAAACACTCAGAGATGCACAATGTTGAATTGGCAAAATCATGCAAAGTCTGAGCAGTGTGGCGGAGTCTTAATGAATATAATGAGGAACAGGTGTTAGTCAGTAGGATGGTGAGTGGGAGCGTTGCAATGGATTAGGAACAAATTTGGTAGTTGCTTTGGCTACTAAAGTGCTACAGTTTTTTTTTTTTTTTTTTTTTTTTTTTTTCCCTGAACGTGTTGAATCATCCTTTTGCTGCACACCTACAACAGAGAATGTAGCAACCTTACCTTATGTGTTTCCTCTATGGGGCATTCTTACCCAATCCGACATAAATAAGGATACAGTGAGGGAAAAAATTATTTGATCCCCTGCTGATTTTGTACGTTTGCCCACTGACAAAGAAATGATAAGTCTATAATTTTAATGGTAGGTGTATTTTAACAGTGAGAGACAGAATAACAACAAAAAAAAATCCAGAAAAACGCCTTTCAAAAAAGTTATAAATTGATTTCCATTTTAATGAGTGAAATAAGTATTTGACCCCTTCAACGTAGTACTTGGTGGCAGTCACAGAGGTCAGATGTTTCTTGTAGTTGGCCACCAGGTTTGTACACATCTCAGGAGGGATTTTGTCCGACTCCTCTTTGCGGATCCTCTCCAAGTCATTAAGGTCTCGAGGCAACTCGAACCTTCATCTCCCTCCACAGATTTTCTATGGGATTAAGGTCTGGAGACTGGCTAGGTCACTCCAGGACCTTAATGTGCTTCTTCTTGCACCACTCCTTTGTTGCCTTGGCTGTGTGTTTTGGGTCATTGTCAGGCTGGAATACCCATCCATGACCCATTTTCAATGCCCTGGCTGAGGGAAGGAGGTTCTCACCTAAGATTTGACGGTACATGGCCCCATCCATCGTCCCTTTGATACGGTGCAGTTGTCCTGTCCCCTTAGCAGAAAAACACCGCCAAACCATAATGTTTCCACCTCCATGTTTGACGATGGGGATGGTGTTCTTGGGGTCATAGGCAGCATTCCTCCTCCTCCAAACATGGCGAGTTGAGTTGATGCCAAAGAGCTTGATTTTGGTCTCATCTGACCACAACACTTTCACCCAGTTCTCCTCTGACTCATTCAGAAGTTCATTGGCTTGAACTTAAAACAGGCCTGTACATGTGCTTTCTTGAGCAGGGGGACCTTGGGGGCGCTGCAGGATTTCAGTCCTTCATGGCATAGTGTGTTACCAATTGTTTTCTTGGTGACTATGTTCCCAGCTGCCTTGAGATCATTAACAAGATCCTCCCGTGTAGTTCTGGGCTGATTCCTCACCGTTCTCATGATCATTGAAACTCCATGAGGTGAGATTTTGCATGGAGCCCCAGACCGAGGGACAGTTATTTTGTGTTTTTTCTATTTGTGAATAATCGCACCAACTGTTGTCACCTTCTCACAAAGCTGCTTGGTGATGGTCTTGTAGCCCATTCCAGCCTTGTGTAGGAATCTTGTCTACAATCTTGTCCCTGACATCCTTGGACAGCTCTTTGGTCTTGGCCATGGTGGAGAGTTTGGAATCTGATTGATTGATTGCTTCTGTGGACAGGCATCTTTTATACAGGTAACAAGCTGAGATTAGTAGCACTCCCTTTAAGAGAGTGCTCCTAATCTCAGCTCGTTACCTGTGAAAAAGACACCTGGGAGCCAGAAATCTTGCTGATTGATAGGGAATCAAATACTTATTTCACTCATTAAAATGCAAATCAATTTATAACTTTTTTGAAATGCGTTTTTCTGGATTTTTTTTGTTGTTATTCTGTCTCTCACTGTTAAAATACACCTACCATTAAAATTATAGACTGATCATTTCTTTGTCAGTGGGCAAATGTACAAAATCAGCAGGGGATCAAATAATTTTTTCCCTCACTGTACATGTTCACTGGGAAAGTTTACATAGTAACATACAGTATGACATCAGCAAAGTTGAAAAAGAAATAATAATAATAATAATAATAATAATAATAATAATAATAATAATAATAATAATAATAATAATAACAATGATAATAAATGAAGATTGAAATATAAAATACTGCTTACATTTTAAATACTGCTGATTGGTATATTGCACCTCAGTCCTAGGTAAGGGAGGGAGGGAAGGGGTATTTATGTATTTGATTGCCTGTGGGAAGAAACTGTTCTTTAATCTGTTGGTTTTGATCCTGAATAATCTGTATCTCTTCCCAGAGGGCAGCGGGGAGAACAGGTGATGTCCGGGGTGAGAGTGGTCACCATGCACAAAATGCAACTGGCTTTCTTTTGGAGTCGGCCAGTGCAAATGTCTCTGAGGGAAGTTAGTGCCATATCAATGAGCTCTGCCACCCTTACCACCCACCACAGGTCTTTCCTATTCTCCTCTGTGCAGCTGGTGAACCACACCGTGCAACAGTAGGTCAGGAGGCTTTGTATAGCTGCTCAATAGAAATTGGTCAGCAGGTTATGACAGAGGTGAATGTGTTTTAACTTCCTAAGGAAGTAAAGACGCTGTTCGACCTTCCTCAACTGATAAGAGATGTGTGTGGTCCAGGTGAGGTCAGCCGAGATGTGCACACCAAGGAACTTAAAGCTCTCTACCCTCTCCACCTCCTCTCCATGTACATAGAGGGCAGAATACTCAGTGCGCTTAGATTTTCTAAAGTCCACTATCATTTCCTTGGTTTTTGTAATGTTTAAGTCCAGGTTATTGAAAGAACACCATTCTATCATATGCTGAACCTCCTCCCTGTAGGCCGTCTCGTTATTGTCCGATATCAGCTCTACTATGGTTGTATCATCAGCAAATTTGACTATGGTGTTAGTAGACTGAATGGGTAAGTAGTCCTGGGTAATGAGGGAGTATAGGAGGGGGCTGAGGACACACCCATGTTGTGTGCCAGTGTTCAGGGTGAGAGTAGATGATGTGTAATCTCCCACCCTGACCCTAGAATCCATGTGCACAGTGAACTGCCTAAGCCCATGTTGCTCAGTTTTTGAACCAGTTTATAGGGAATAACTGTATTAAAAACTGAACTGAAATTCACAAACAGCATTCTTACATAGGTGTTTTCCTGGTCCAGGTGTGTAAGGGCTGTATGGAGAGCTATGATGACTCCATCCTCTGTCGATCTGTTTGCTCGATATGCAAACTGATGTTGGTCAAGGTCAGCAGGGATGGCAGCTTTAATGTGATATATCAGGGTAGAAGTATGAACCAAATTAATTATAGAATTCTCAGACAAGATTATGCATGCTAGGTTAGCTTTTGCTTGCTTGCTTTATGCAAAATTACAAAAAGAGAAGAAATTCTGGTGAACCACATATAGATATTAGACAGTCAGTTGTTAGTCATATTTTGTACATGCATATCTTGTGTTTACAAGGCCATACTTAACATAATTAGAATCAACAAGGTTTAGATTCTGTGAAACTTTAATATCTGCTATGGAAAAATCTTAATATTAGGTAAAAAAATAATAATTATATCATCCTTGCTGTCACAAAATAAACTCAATAGTTTTTCCCTTGAAGCTTTATGAGAGCAACATGGAGGCAGATGGTCTAGTCATCTGTGTGCAGTTTTATTTCTTAGAAGTGCTCATAATTGTCTTTCTTCTTTTAAGATTTGTTTCAGCCACCTCATGAGACTTCTTTATCTTGCTCTGTTGGCTCCTGTGCATTGTAATGGACCTGTAAAGATACTTTTTTCACTCCATAAACTCCTAGGAAATATGGTATCAGCAGCTCCTTACTTAAATTCCTCACTCACTTAACACAGAGTACCTTTCCTATTAATTCCCCTAAACAATTTATAGTATATTCTTTGAATAAAAGACCCTTCAGGGATTCCTCAAGGGTTTTTTGGATGGTTAAGGATTCTTCACTTCCTAAAGGGATTTCTCTGAACCTTATATGATAGGGAAACACTCGATTGTTGGACCCTTTAAGGGTTTCCTCATCAGGACAACCGAAGAAGCCTTAAGGGAATTAGATTATAATTGTTTTTCTAAGAGTGTACTTACTTTAATATGAACAACTGTATAATAAGACACAAGCAGTTAAAGATGCTCTGTGAATTTCTAGAAGACAGATATTTTGTTATAAGTTTTCAAAAACAGCATCACTATAGGTCACTTATTCATCCATTCATTAATCTTGAGAAGCAGCTTTATCCTGGTCCAAGATAGGTGAATTAGCCATGATTAAAAAAAAAAAAAAAAGAAAGAAACATTTGTAATAATTTTTGTTTCTTAATAGACAGTCCTTGTTACAAATTTAATGACAAACAGGTCACTCTGTTATGTCTTACAGGGAAGAGTCACTGAAAATCAATACAAAGTTATTCTGACTGATCACCTTTATCCAGTGATGAAACTTTACTATGATGAAATCGGGCACAAGGGCGAACTGAATGGTTTCGTGAGTATGAAAATGATGAAAATCATAAGATATGGCCTTCACACTTAAACTCAACCAATTGGAATGATGAGTAATGCTTTAATGGCATGTGTTTTCAGACGAAACTGCTGTTGTTTACTGTCACATGGTGATCTGCTGCTTTGTTAAGCAGTCAAAGTAAAGTCCTGTTAAGTGTGTCAAGTGGTGCCTTTCAGCTTTTAAAAGGGAAGCATGATTTGTAATGGCTACACACTGGTGAAGGCTTAAAGCCAAAACATCTGGGCAACTATTCCTGTTAATTGCTCCAAATGATTCCCTCAATGAGTGACTGTGCTTAAGCAATGTCTCCCTAGCAGAGGGAGACATTCACAAGGCATTGGAAGCTGCATACCTTTTCAATGCTACCACATAGTGACCGTTTTGATTCTATAACATGAATGAATCTATAACAAGTATCCTGACCTTTACTTCCTAACCAGGCTGTCATAGCATACTTGGTTAGATCTCTGTCCTTCCATCTTTCTTTATTTTCTTAACTTTATTTTAGTAATGCAGAAACAGTAATTACTTTATAATACAGACTACACAATAACTTATTTTGCAGCAAAAAAAAAGAAAAAAAAAAAAAGAATGCTATTATATACCTGAGGCTGCTGTTTGTGTGTGCCTCTTAAAAATGTGCACATGACTCCAACAGGCAAACTTTAATGTATTTTTTGATGCAATATTCTTATGAAATGTTATGCTTGGATGATCTTACTTAGTGCATGTACTGTGTCAACTTGCCAAGTAGCTGACTCTGTGTACTTTGTCAGTTGATTTGTATCATGCCACCAGCCTTTCTCACTTTCACATATTTAAAAAATATCCTCATCCTTTTCTGAAATTCTTCCCACTATAGTATTTTTTTTTACTGTCACTTTAATCTCCATTGCAGTTATTTCCCCTGCTCTTTTCTTCTCTCAGGCAGATTAACATTTTTTATTAATTAGCTACTTACAAGGAGCTTTCATCTGCCATTTCTCTTCAAAAGAACCCTCAAAATGTCCATGGATATTGTTTAAATGATTAAAAGCTTGGTCTGTTAATCAACAGCCATGATCAGTGAAAAAATGGCTGAAGAGGATGTTCCATTATTGTTACTAATCATAAAAAAAGAGTAAAGAATCAGTGTGGGGTATTTCATTTACACTGAACAATTACATGGAAACACAGCCAAAATGAAAAGATACATAAAATAAAATGCAGGCTATGAGAATACCCATTACCATTAACAATGGAATTGAATTCAGGTTAAAATGTGTGTACGTCATGGAAATACCAGAGAAGGCACTTGACTACATTTCCCATCAGCCACTGCACCCCACTGGAGCATGTCACATGACTGCCTGAACCTGTTTCACATTTCTGTTAATGAGCACTAGTATTTAAGTTAAGTCTTGCGCCACACTTTTGTTTTGCTTTTGTCTTATGTTGTCTTATGTTACTATTGGTATGTTGTCTAGTTCCTTGGTCCATGTTATTCTCTGCCCATAGTTCATAGTTCATGTTTTATGTATTTAGTTTATTGTATTAGTACTTGGTTTTGTTTTAATTAAATTCATACCTGCACTTGCATCCGTCTTCGTCTTCAATACCGGACAGTGTATTATCTATTGTTCTCTCTCACTGTACATACAATTTATTGAGAACCTGCATTAAAAATTCATGGTATGAACTCGGTATATTGCAGTAAACATAGAATTTTCAACCCATAAATTAACAACAGTAGTGTCATGAAAGTATTAAGTAAATTAATATATTAAATTATACCTGTAACATGCAGGTGAGATGAGGCAAGATGCAAGTGTATAAACTCAGCATATAGTTTATTGCAGTTAAGCCAAAAATCATAGTCATGGTCTATAGCAGGGGGCCATAACACAGGCAGGCAGAAATAAATGAGGCATATAAATAATTACAACATGGGAAAACAGACAAGGGTCTAAAGCAGGAAGGACAGAAAACAACGGACACAGAAACACAGAAACCATGGCTTGGACCACTGCCTGGACAATACAAGAGGCATGATTAGATTTCACACTGAAACAAAGAATCACCAGAGCTGAAATACACAAAATAATCAGGAATGAACAGAAAAAAGGTGAGAACAATCAAGAGACATACCAGTCAGTCCCTCCAGGACTTTGTGATCACAGAAATTAATGTAAAATCAAGCAAACTCTGCAATAGGAACTTGCATTTTTTTTAAAAAATTACCACAGATTATCTGCAGATTTGGGCCAAGACGCATTATGTGACATCACAACGCTCATTCAGCCACAGCCCTCTTCGATTCATATGCATCAAACATGAGTACAGCTAAAAGGTCTCATTTACCAAGAAACATCACTGTGAAAGACTGTGCAAAACATTTTGTGCAACTGCAATTTTGCCAATTCAAGTATAACCCTAATTCCAAAAAAGTTGGGACTCTGTGTAAAATGTAAATAAAAACAAAATGCAAAGATTTGCAAATCTCATAAATCCACATGTTATTCACAATAGAACACAGAAAACATATCAAATGTTTAAACTGAGGAAATGTACCATTTTAAGAAAAAAAATAAAGTAATTTTGAATTTGATGGCAGCAACATGTCTCAAAAAAGTTCGGATGGGGCAACAAAAGGTTGGAAAAGTAAGTGTTACTAAAAAAACAGCTGGAGGTTAATTGGCAACAGGTCAGTAACATGATTGGGTATAAAAAGAGTATCTTAGAGAGGCAGAGTCTCTCAGAAGTAAAGATGGGCAGAGGTTCACCAATCTGTGAAAAACTGTGTCTACAATTTGTGGAACAATTTCAGAATAATGGTCCTCAACATAAAATTGCGAAGACTTTGAATATCTCACCTACAGTACATAATATCATCAAAAGATTCCAAGAATCTGGAGAAATCTCTGCGCAAGGGACAAGGGTGAAAATCAATATTGCATGCCCATGATCTTCAGGCCCTCAGGCGGCACTGCATTAAAAACAGGCATGATTTTGTAATGGAAATCACTGCATGGGATCAGAAACACCTCCAGAACTCATTGTCTGTGAACACAGTTCGCTGTGCCATCCACAAATGCTGGTTAAAGTTCTATCATGCAAAGAAGAAGCCATATGTGAACATGATCAAGAGACGCCGCTGTCTTCTCTGGGCCAACGCTCATTTAAAATGGACTGAGGCAAAGCGGAAAACTTTTCTGTGGTCAGACAAATCAAATTTGAAATTATTTTTGGAAACCATGGATACAAACTAAAGAGGACTAAAGAGGAGAGGGACCATCTGGCTTTTTGTCAGCGCTCAGTTCAAAAGCCTGCATTTCTGATGGTATGAGGGTGTATTAGTGCCTATGGAATGGGCAGCTTGCACATCTGGAAAGGCACCATCAGTGCTGAAAGGTATATACAGGTTTTAGAGCAACATATGCTTCCATCCAGATTCCATCCCATCTTTACTTCTGAGAGACTCTTTTTATAAGATACTCTTTTTATACCCAATCATGTTACTGACCTGTTATCAAGTAACCGAATTAGTTGCAAAATGTTCCTCCAGCTGTTTCTTTTTAGTAACACTTACTTTTCCAGCTTTTTGTTGCCCCCGTCCCAACTTTTTTGAGACGTGTTGCGGCCATCAAATTAAAAAAAATTTTCTTAAAATGGTACATTTCCTCAGTTTAAATATTTGATATGCTTTCTATGTTCTATTCTGAATAACATATGGTTTTATGAAATTTGCAAATCATTGCATTCTGTATTGACATTTTACACAGCGTCCCAACTTTTTTGGAATTGGAGTTGTAGTTTTCCACAAAAAACACACAAAAAACTCCCCAAGTTGCATCGCAAAATTAGAAAAAAAAGCCACAGCTAAATCAAGCATTTTTGGCTGCAACAATCACAAAAAACACTGTGAAATCCTGTACAGACTGCTGGGTCACAAGACGGCAGAAACAACACTCAAAATCAAAACAAAATGCACATGTTCAGACACAATCACATAGCATAAACAAAACATGAATCACGGAAGCAGAGCAACATGCTGACAGGGGGAATTTGTGACAATACTGCATTGTTTTGTTCTCCAACCTCCAATCAGAAGATTTTAATTTTCTGTTAATAAAATTAAGCTCTGACAGTAGTTATGGCTCTAACATAAATGATAAGTTAAAATATATACATTCATTCTAATACTTTATTTTTTCTATAATACCAGCTCATATACAGGGATGGTGTATCCTAAACTAATAATAAATAAATTAAGAAAACATGTTGGTACTTAACAAAGACAAAACATGCAATCGCTGATATGTTGAAGTATTCTGTTAGGAGACTGTTTTCTTATTTAACATTTAAGGCTGTTGAGGGAATGGGAATATTAGAATTATTTTTTAGACATTTTTAAATAATATTTGTAATATTTTAGTACAAGGTAATAACGAAATAATGTAATGTAGTAATGTAGAAATATTTGCAAGTTTTTGCCATTCTTCTTTTTTTATTTTTTTTTTTTTTCACAGGGAGCATGTGTCCCTTCAATGCCACATCCTAAACTGAGATTAAGTATAACATAGGGTCATTTCATCTCAAGTGGTCCAATACAGCTGGCTCGACCATTTTTTAATTTTCCTTTTTTTTTTTGAGTTGCACTGCAAAACAACCATGGCCGTCATAGTTAAACCAAGTCAAAAAAATAAAACTAAAAAAAAAACTGGTGGTTTTTCAATGCCAATACATAGAGGTAATTACTCAAAAAAATTTTTTTGTTTGTTTGTTTTTAAATTAAAAATGGTCAAGCAACCAACTTTAAAATTTTTGGACCACTTGAGATGGACTGACCCCATAACCTTACCTGCATATTTACTTTTTTCAATCTTTCTTTCTTTCTTTATGTCTTTCTTTCTTTCTAGCAGGGCACTATTATAAATATAAATTTGTTCCTAATGACATGCTTGATTAAATTCAAAACATGAATATAAAATTAAGCTTAAAAAAATAATAACATATATAATATTATATTACTTTCAGAACACTTAATAATCACAGAAACAAATTCATGCAATACTTGAGTACTTATCCTTGCTTAACCTCTAATGTGTGTGTGTGTGTGTGTGTGTGTGTGTGTGTGTGTGCGCGTGCAAAACTCCCTGAGAATCAATGTGAGGACAAAATCCAAGAGAACCAAGCACTACAGGACAGATTGGGAAAAGTGGAAGGGAAGTGTAGAGAAAATGAAAGAGAAAGAATAACTTCCCTAGGCCAGTATTGACAAAAGTGTGTCAGAGTTTAAACACAAGAAGAGAAGACTGAGAAGTAGAGAGGAGTGAGGAAAGAGAGAAGAGGGAAGCAAATAAACTTTTTTTTTTTTTTAAATGCGAAAGCGTCCCTAATTTTAGCCTTTAAGGGAATTCCGTTCTGGAGAGAGCGAGATCTTTACAAACAAACATGATTAAATCCTCCAAATGAGAAAGAGCTACCCCAGTTTGCAGGAATTCTTGCACATCTTCTCAGTTTCATAACCGTTTAACATTTATAATGCAAATATAGTGCACTGTGGCCCTGGTTTACACAGATGCCAAATAACCACTAGCCACACTTGTTAGAGAATCAGAATGAGGCTGGATGCAGGTGCGGAGCAAAATAATCACTTTAATAGGAACAGTTCGTATATATGCAGACAGTTCAAAAATCGCGAATCCAGAGAATAGTCAAAACAGGCAGAGTTCATAAACACAGACAGACAGGTATATCATAGATTGGGCAATGTTCCAGAAACCAAAACTTAGCAAAGTTCGACACGAAACAAACAGTAGTAATCCACAGGGTTAGAGCAATAATCCACAGTTGAGGTTAAACAGAGCAAGGTTCAGAAGCCAGATAAACAGTCCATGAAAGAGCTCGGTATGTACAATATCTAAGTGAACATACAAATACTTTGCGTCGAGCGCAACAAACAAATGTCCTTAAATAATGTGACTAGTGAATGAACATGGAAATTAACAACAGGTGTGTGATTAGAAGGAGGGTGACTGTGAGCGTGGGAGTGTGGGAGTGTCATGGGAGGTGTAGTCCATGGCAGTCATATTTGTAGGCCACCGTGCAGGCTGGGAAGTGGAGTTGGTGTCATGGCGTGAACGTGAGAGTCTGTGCATGGTGTGGGAGGTGGAGTTTGCGGTGGCCATGTTTGCCGGCTGCTGAGGATGCTGGGAATTGGAGTCGCGCTCACGGCACGACCTAACAGAGCCCCCCCCCCAAAAGGGCTCACTCCGGGAGCATTACCTAGACGAGGGCGGCCCCTGGGTCGAGGTGCAGAATATTCGGGATGGTTCTGGTGGAACTCTTGAACGAGGCTGGGGTCTAGAATATCTTGCGGTGGGACCCAGCTCTGTTCCTCAGGGCCGTACCCCTCCCAGTCTATGAGATACTGGAGCCGCCCCTGACGGCGGTGGGACTTTAGGATGATGTGAATTCTGTAAGCCGATTGCCCATCGACTTCCAGCAAAGGCGGTGGTGTGTCACTGGGCTGCTTGGTGGTGAGAATGCCTGGATGTACTGGCTTTAGGAGGGACACATGGAAGGAAGGTGCTATGCGCCAGTGTGGAGGAAGGGCTAACTTGTAGTTTACCTTGTTGATTTGCCTGAGGACTTTGAAAGGGCTGGTATACCTGGGACAGAGCTTTTTACAGGGGTGATTGGGCCGCAAATCCCGGGTCGAGAGCCACACCCGGTCTCCTGGATGATACAGAGGGGTGGCCTGTCAGCGATGGTCGGCCTGTATTTTGGCCTGGCGAGCTGCTTGTTGTAGCCGCTGGTGAGTGGCAGCCCAGACTTGCTCGCTACGTTTGAACCAGTCATTCACAGCGGGGGTGTTGGTGGATGTGGCATTCCATGGGAACAAGGGCGGTTGGTATCCCAGAGCACACTGGAAGGGAGTGAGTTTCGTGGCCGAGTGACGAAGGCAGTTCTGGGCGTATTCCACCCATGGCAGGAAACGGGACCAGTCTGAAGGGTTCTTGGTACAGAATGAGCGGAGTATACGAGTCACTTCCTGGTTGGCTCGTTCTACTTGGCCATTGGATTCGGGGTGATACCCTGAGGTGAGACTGACATTGACCCCCAACTTCTCCATAAACCCCGCACATACCTGTGAGGTGAACTGGGGCACCCGGTCACTAACAATATCTTTGGGTATCCCAAAGTAACGAAAAACATGGCAAAAAAGGATTTCTGCGGTGTAAAAAGCAGATGGGAGACTAGGGAGAGGGACGAGGCGTAGGGATTTGGAGAAACGGTCAATAATAACAAAAATAATGGTGTTGCCTAAGGAACTAGGGAGATCAGTGACAAAATTGATGGCTATGTGTGATCAGGGGCGTTGTGGCATGGGTAATGGCATGAGTTTGCCGACATTGAGTGCTCTGGGAACCTTAGATTGGGCACAAGTGCTGCATGACCTGATGGCCTGCTGGATGTCTTGCAGAATGTGGGGCCACCAGTACTTGGGCTTCAACAGGTGCATTGGACACCGGGGTGGCCTGTGCCAGGAGCTGTGTGGGCCCACTTTATTAGACGGTCCCGAAGGGCCCGTGGGACGAAGGTTGAGGCTGGATGGCAGGCAGAGGGAATTTGACTGCGTGGCACTTGAGCCAGTAGGTGGTCCAGCTCCCACTGGATGGCCCCTACCAGGCAGGACGGGGGTAGGATAGGGTCTGGTTTGGCTGGTTGGGGTTCTTTAGAGAACATTCTGGAAGCATTGGAAAAAGCATTGGCCTTAACGTTTTTTGAACCTGTGCAATAGGAAAGGGTGAATCAGAATTGGGCAAAAAATAGGGACCAGCGGGCTTGTCGTGGATTCAGACGTTTTTGCAGTACGTAAGTATTCGAGGTTCTTATGGTCTGTGAAAACGAAAAAAGGGTGTTCTGCCCCCTCCAGCCAATGTCGCCACTCCTCCAGTGCCAGTTTGAGGGTGAGGAGTTCCTGATTGCCCACATCATAGTTTCTTTCCGCCGGGGTTAATTTCTTGGAAAAGAAGGCCACTGGATGGAGTTTAGGCTTTTCCCCAAAGCGTTGAAACAGGACGGCCCCCACCCCTGTCTCGGCGGCATCCATCTCCACCACAAAGGGACAAGAGGGATCGGGGTGTTTGAGGATGGGCGCCGTGGTGAATGCGGTTTTGGGTCATGACATGGCTGTCTCGGCCTCTTGATTCCACTGCAGATGGCGTGGTCCGCCGCGCAGGAGGGCTGTGAGGGGCAGGGCGATGGAGCTGAAGCCCCGAATGAAACGTTGGTAGAAGTTAGCAAAGCTGAGGAAACGTTGCAGTTCCTTCACTGTGGTAGGTGTGGGCCATTGTGTGACTGCAGTGACCTTGCACTGGTCCATGGTGACCCCCTTGGGGCTGATCACATACCCCAGAAAGGTCATGGTTTGCTGGTGAAATTCACATTTTTCTCCTTTGACGTACAACTGGTTGGTGAGCAATCTCTCTAGGACTTGGCGTACATGGGAAACATAGGTTTTGTGTTCTGGGGAATAAACCAGAATGTCATCAATATAGGCCACCACGAACTTGCCCAGCATATCACGCAGCACATCGTTAATGAGGTTCTGGAATACTGAAGGAGCGTTAGTTAGCCCATACGGCATAACCAAGTACTTGTAGTGGCCTGTGGCTGTGCTGAAAGTGGTCTTCCATTCGTTGCCCTCTCGTATGCGTACCAGGTTATACGCACTGCGCAGGTCAAGCTTGGTGAAGAACCTCACATCGCGGAGCTGTTCCAGGGCTGAGGGGACAAGTGGAAGTGGGTAGGGGTACTTAACAGATGCCTGATTGAGACCTCTGTAATCAATGCAGGGCCGAAGGCCCCCTCCCTTTTTGGCCACAAAAAAGAAGCTGGAGGCTGCCGGGGACGTGGAGTGACGGATGTAACCCTGCTGGAGGGCCTCCTGGATATACTCCGTCATGGCCGTGTGCTCGGCCTGTGACAGGGGGTAGATATGGCCCCGGGGTGGAGTCATACCTGGGAGCAGGTCGATCGCACAGTCATACAGGTGATGAGGAGGAAGGCCACCAGCATTGGCTTTGCTAAACACCTCCCTAAGCTCCCAGTACTCAGGGGGTATGTGGACACTGGAAGTGGTTTTGGGGCTTTCGATGGTAGTGGCTGAGACAACCACTGTGGGAGTGTGGAGGCAGTAGGAAGACTAGCCTGTAATCTGTCTGTCCACCAAGGAAAACTGTGGGTCGTGTCGTTTCATCCAGGGCAGTCCCAGAATGATGGGGTGCCAAGCAGAGGTGGTTACCCAGAACTGAATTTTTTTCCCGATGAAGGGCGCTGACCTGATGTCGTAAGGGTTGGGTGTGGTGCATGATGAGACTGTCGCCTATGGGGTCGCCGTTGATAGCTTGAACCTTGAGAGGCTGTGATAGTGGGCTGGTAGGTAGGCCAAGCTGATGCACGGTTTCCTCATCTATGAAACTGCCCTCATCTATGAAACTACTGAGTCGAGCAGTGCTGTAAGATGAACAGAGGTGCCTGAGTGTTCAATTATGACTGGGAGAGTGAAAGCATGCAGAACAAAGTTATGTTTTTGACTCACCGGCGGTGAACAGGAGCGGTGGCCGCCCCTCGCTGGAAAGCTGCCCGAGGGGTGGACCGGGCAGTGGTGGATGTGGTGGTCAGCTTGGCCACAGTAGAAGCAGAGGTGCTCCCATTGCCTCCTTTCACGCTCCCCTCTGTTGAGCCTAGCGTGGCCGAGTTGCATGGGCTCCACGGGAACGAGCATGGTGGAAGATTCCGGGAGGCTCCAGAGGAAGCTGCGGCTGTGTAGTAGCTGGTCGAGCTGAATAGCCAGATTTATGAGGGAATCCAAGGAGAGCAGCTCATCGCGGCAGGCCATTTCAGTGATGATCGCTGGATCGAGACCTTGACAAAAGGCGGCCTTGAGAGCGACGTCGTTCCAGCCGCTGCCGGTCGCGATCGTCCGGAACTCCAGCGCATATTCCGAGACGCAACGTGAGCCTTGTCGAAGGGTGAGTAAACGCTCGCCCACCTCCTGGTCATCAGGCGAATGATCAAAAACACGCGGAACATTGCAGTGAACCGCTCGTACAAGGTTAGGGCTTCTCCGCCTCGCTCTCGCACTGCCGCAGCCCATCTCAGCGCTTTGTCCGTGAGCAAGGCCATGAATCGTGCAATATTTTCATCATCAGAAATATTTCCATGACATGCGAAGTACAGGGAACACTGCAGCATAAATTCCTTACATAGTGCCGGGTCGCCGGCATATTTCTCCAGCGTGGGCATGGGAAGCCGAGGCATTGCTGAGGGGGAAGGCGTGGCAGGCAGCGTCCCTGAGGCGACCGCTTGAGAGAGACGTTGCAGGCTCTCGTCGACCTCTCCCAAGCGTGGCTGTTGTTCGCTGAGGAGCTGCCCATGGGCCATGATAGCCTGATGAAATTCCCCCGCTGCATCCATGGGTGGCAAAGTATTCTGTTAGAGAATCAGAATGAGGCTGGATGCAGGTGCGGAGCAAAATCGTCACTTTAATAGGAACAGTTCATATATATGCAGACAGTTGAAAAATCGCAAATCCAGAGAATATTCAAAACAGGCAGAGTTCATAAACACAGGCAGGCAGGTATATCATAGATTGGGCAATGTTCCAGAAACCAAAACTTCCTAACCCTAACCCTAATCCACAGGTTTAGAGCAATAATCCACAGTCGAGGTTAAACAGAGCAAGTTTCAGAAGCCAGATAAACAGTCCATGAAAATAGCTCAGTATGTGCAATATCTAAGTGAACGTACAAATACTTCGGATTGAGCGCGACAAACAAAAGTCCTTAAATAATGTGACTAGTGAATGAACATGGAAATTAACAACAGGTGTGTGATTAGAAGAAGCGTAGGAGTGTTATGGGAGGTGTAGTCCGTGGCGGCTGCCGTGCAGGCTGGGAAGTGGAGTTAGTGTCATGGCATGAACGTGAGAGTCGTGCGTGGTGTGGGAGGTGGAGTTTGCAGCGGCCATGTTTGCCGGCCGCTGAGGATGCTGGGAGTTGGAATCGCGCTCACGGCGCGACCTAACAGCACTAAAGTGTGTGTGCAAAAAGTGACTTTGTTGCAGGTGATTTACAAAGACTAATTGTATGAATTACATCACATGCACAGTAAGGGTTAAAAAAAACAGTATGTAAATTAAGTTTTTCTGTGGTAATTCAGATGTCTTAGAGACCTCTTGGGAAGAGTAAACTGAAACTAAATCTAGCCTTATTTGGCACTATTATGTTTTAAAACCTTTTTTTTATTTTATTTTTTTTGCATTTTGAGATACTAAGGAGTGATACTAATTGAACCATCTGACTATAATTTTGTTTTCATCAGGCAGAAAAGAAAGCAATTTTAATTCACACACACACACACACACACACACACACGCAATTGCAATTCCTGAAATGACTTTCACGTTTAGTAAATCACACTAATCTATCTTCACTGACTCTATCCTGTATTTTGTATTTTTAGTTCATAAAGACCCAAACTGCATAGTCATTAAGGCAAAAGCACAACCATATGACACAGTATATTTAGCTGATTTGAAAGACTAGACCTAGACCCTGTTAATAAATCAGCTTGTGCGTTTTTTTGAGTGTCATCATGTTATCAAGTTTCCATGTGTTTTTATACACACAACTCAGCAGGGAGCAATTTGGGATTCAACCTCTGTCTCTGCTCTCAACAGTTATTGTGTAAAGTGTAAATTGTTTAGTTTCAACAGATGACAGTATGACAGTGCTATATCAATATATGGGGTAAGCACATCATCAAAGAATAAATAAATAAATAAACATTGTTATTATTATTATTATCATTATTATTATTATTATCAACAATGCCCTATGTGTATGGTTGTTGTCTTATATAAATAAACGTTTTATATGTTTAATAAACCTTTTTCTCCCAATTTTCCTAAAAGAACAACTCTCTGATATTACCATTGGGAGCACAAAAACACAATAGGTGTTAGAAAACTGCTCTGTAATTTTTGGTCAATGACTGTAATAATTAGGTGGGAGGAGTACCAGGACAGGAGCTGCAAGGAAACATTTGTGAACCCTTTGCGATTACCTAGATTTCTGCATTAGTTACACATATTGTTATGAAATACACGGGGAGCTGGATGCAGGTGAAGAGCACTTTCGTCACTTTATTAATATAGTTCAAATAAAGATAAACAGTTCCAAAACGTGAGGCAGAAGAATGGTCAAAAAACAGGCAGAGTCCACTATCATGGGAAAACAGTGTAATCAGAGGAAGGGCAATAGACAAAATCCACAAACGTAGCAAAAGTTCCATAAACCAAAAATAGACAATCCAAGGGCAGAGACAGTAATCCAAAATCCGTAAAACACAAGCAAAGTTCATAAACCAGAAATAATCCATCCGAGAATAAAGGCTTGGTAAATGTCAGATAAGAAAACAGAACAAATACTTCGCTTTGGAAGTTACAAACTGAAGTCCTTATATAGTGAACTTGGAATTGAAAACAGGTGTGTGCAGTCAGAAGGAGGGTGACTGTGAGCGTGGGAGTGAGGGAGTGTCATGGGGAGTGTAGTCCGCGGCGGCCATATTTGTAGGCCGCTGTGCATGCTGGTTATTGGAGTCCGTATACTGATGTGAGTGCGAGGTGGCCATGTTTGCCGACTATTGAGCATTCTGGGAATTGGAGTCACGCTCGCGGCGCGACCTAACAACATATAATGTTGTCTAATCTGTTTCCAAGTCATAATAGACAAATATATTTCGCCTAAACTCATAACACAAACTATACACAACAATACACAAATTATACACTATAAACAATGTATGGAGGTGCTTGAAAGTTTGTGAACCCTGTAGAATATTCTATACAGTATTTCTGCATAAATATGACCTAAAACATCATCAGATTTTCACAGGTAGACAAAGAGATCCCGATTAAACAAATGAGACAAAAATATTATACTTAGTCATTTATTTATTGAAGAAAATGATCCAATATTACATATCTGTGAGTGGCAAAAGAATATGAACCTTTGCTTTCAGTATCTGGTGTGACCCCCTAAATTAAACGCCTCTGGTAACTGTTGATCAGTCCTGCAAATAGGTTTGGAGGAAGTTGAACCCATTTTTCAGTACAGAACAGCTTCAACTCTGGGATGTTGGTGGGTTTCCTCACATGAACTGCTTGCTTCAGGTCCTTCCACATTTCTATTGGATTAAGGTCAGGACTTTGACTTGGCCATTCCAAAACATTAACTTTATTCTTCTTTAACCGTTCTTTGTTAGAATGACTTGTGTGCTTAGGGTCATCTTGCTGCATGACCCACATTCTCTTGAGATTTATTTTACTGACAGATGTCCTGAAATTTTCCTTTAGAATTCGCTGGTATATTCAGAATTCATTGTTCCATCAATGACGGCAAGCCGTCCTGGCCCAGATTCTTTTTGGAGTGCAGTAGCTTTCTCCTTGCAACCCTGCCATGCATACCATTGTTGTTCAATGCTCTGATGGTGGACTCATGAACATTAACATTAGCCAATGTGAGAGAGGCCTTTAGTTGCTTAGAAGTTACACTGGGTTCCATTGTGACCTTGTGGACTATTACACATCTTGCTCTTGGAGTGATCTTTGTTGGTCAACCACTCATGGGGAGGGTAACAATGGCCTTGAATTTCCTCCATTTGCACTCAGTCTGTCTGACTCTGGATTGGTGGAGTCCAAACTCTTTAGAGATGGTTTTATAACCTTTTCCTGCCTAATGAGCATCAACAACTTTTACACAGCTTTACAATCTCCTTTGTTCATGCCATTATACACTTCCACAAACATGTGTTATGAAGATCAGACTTTGATAGATCCCTGTTCTTTAAATAAAATGGGGCGTTCACTCACACATGCTAGTGTAGGCAGGGCATAGAACAATTATTTTGCACTGGGTTATTAAATATTACATTGCAAATGGCATTTACAAGTGATGCCACCATACAGTATATGATCAAACAAAGCCTGTTAATCCAGTAAGATTTGTTATGCCTGTGCACAGTGGCATTTAGAACCTTCAAGAAGTTTTAATTTTAAATGACATGAGGGCATGGTAGTACAATAGGACTACAGGCTGAAATGCAGGGTGTCCCTAAAGTTTAAGAAATTAAAAGTTTTTAGCAAAACGTCTTCCGAAATTTTTCATACTCAGTTTATATAGTATATATATTTTTTTCAGATAGCCTGAATGCCTTTTGACAAAAGAAGAAGTATTGAAATCATTCTCATGGTTGGATCAGGAAGCTGTTGCAAGGTTGCGATGGAAACATGACAAGCACATCACACATGTGTAACGTCTGAACATATCAAACTGATTTCTGAATCAGCCTGGGTTTAGTAATGAAATTTCTCTGTCTCCTTGAGCTGTAAATCCCTATCTGTTTAATGACCACTCTGGCCCCAGTTTGACCAGATACCTTTGGAATGCTAACGACCAACCTTCCCCCCCCTTCATACACACACACACACACACACACACACACACACACACACACACACACACACACACACACACACACACAAGCTTACCTTACACACACAATGGAAAAATCTCTCTCGAATGTAACGTGTAATTATATGTAATTATTCGATGCCTAAATAGCGTGATGTTATCTTGTTTACATATATTGTGTGTTTATGTGACCTAACCTTAATGATTTTAGATAGTCTTAACTTATGATATTATTTTAATGCTTATTAAAATACTATATATATATTAAAATATAAAATATATATATATTTCATGCTTTCCCTTAATTTCACATATAATACGGTATAAACCGGCTCCTCCCTGGACATTTAAATTAGGGTCTGAGACCAGACAAAGAGAGGTCATCCCGCCAACAACTCCAACTTCCTGATTGGCCCATAGCCCAAAGAGGCGTGTGTGTTGGTGTTGTCTTTAAAACAACACCACGCTTTGAAACTCTTCAGTCTTCAATCTTCTCTTCAGTCCCTCTTCAACTTCACTTCTACGCTCCTTCCGGTTTCTCTCCCCCGGGGCCACGTGCCCCGGGAAGAGGAAGCCAGGATCTCTCTGTCCCGGACAAAGGATGCAACCGCCTCACGGCTCATGCCTTTTTGCAAATGGCGCAACGAACCAGCGAGCTCTACACGACCTCGCACGAACTTTCATACCTAAGCTATGCAAGTATAGTTAATGAACCTATATCCATGTTTAAGATTGTACCCCTGTTTACAGGAGATTTAAGTTCGTTGCTGGTTTTGAAAAAGGCTAATTAGTTGTGTTTTTGTCTGCCATTCCCTTTCATTTCATTACTTTCTCTCTATCCCTTTTCTTTCCTTGTATATAGATGTACATATGTATGTTTTGCTTAGAGTTAGTTGTGTGTATCCATAGTTACATCTAGTTATTAAAATCTATTATCCCACACTTGATTTTCTCTGTTTTTGTTCACAGGATAAAGTCCCTTCTTCATTGCATAAGATCTCGATTACCCGCTCTAATCTTTAATAACAAACTTCGTGGTTAATCCTTCCTGACCAGAAGGATAAACTCCCTCTTTAGAGTTCATAATTCCAAACTAGACTACAGCTAATCCTAAAAGCTGATCTAGACCACATACATGGTCATAATTAATTATAATCCGTTGTAGTTAATTATCTATATGTATATCTGCACATACATGAATTCTCTTTCATGGCTGATGTATATTTATAACTGGCCACAACACGCGTTGATTAGATATATAGATATATTTCATGCCAGTCGAGCTAATTCCTTATATAAATTGGAGAATACATTTAAACGTGTTAAACATCTTTTAATTTGTTACATAAATTGTAACTGGTGGAGAATATTTTTAAACATTGCAGATTCATCCGAGTTACTACACATTCTGGTAGATAAGGCGGGCACGCTTTAAAACTCATCTCCTTTAAAAAGGTGTTTCGAATCCAAGCGTGTGCTTCTGTTTCATTTTTCATGTTTAAAGTTGATCCATTATATTATTCTGGTGGAAAAGAATAATGCTAGTAATGATTGATTCGTTACACATGACACTGTTGCCAAACTTACTAACAAATTCAAAAAGACTGGAAGTGTTGGGGACCAACCGAGAAGTGAACGTCCATGAACATCCACTGAAGCAAACAATCCCTTGTATATGTAAAGGAACTTTTGGGACACCCAAAAGTATAGTCATACATTGTTAAGATTGTGAAGACTGCATAATATGCCATATGTATGATATTTTTCAGTATTATATTCTTTACAAAATTTTAAAGTGCAACAGTGCAGCACAGAATAAAAATAGGGCATCCACCTGTCACTGCCTGCTCATTGCTGCTGGCTTGATATTAGGGCAAGGTGTTAGGTTTGCTGCTGAAGCAATAGCCAAAAGCTGACAAAGCTTCCATTACAGGGGCATTTTGAGTAATTGGTTCTTTTGTAAATACCTTGAAATGTCAATAATATGGAATAGCACACTCCCTATACTGTTCTATTGCTTAATTTTAACACATGGTTAATAATCTGGATTTCAGGTAGTATATTTCTGACTGTATTAAAACAGTTTTTCTTAAAACATGCCTGTGTGTAAGTTAACAGAGATGCACATCCAGACGTTAACAGTGGGGAAAACTAGTGATGTGTTGACAGCATAGTCACAAAGCCAAGGCTAATGCCAAGGCTCGCCCATGGGCGCACCACTCCTCTCCAACTCGCGTGTCTAACACATTTGCACCACTTAGAGAGGCACTCGCTGAGAAGCCTGCTTGAAGTGCTCTGGTTACAGGAGACTATTGTATTCTATAATATAAAATTAGCTAGGCCTTTACATGTGCTAGCAGCTGTAGTTGACTGTATACCGGGAGCCAGGATGTCAGACATTGCAGGTAATCATTGGGTATTAAGCAAGCACAGGTTTTCAAATATAGTTATCCATGTAGATGCTAATGAAGTGTGTCACATAGAGCTGATGGTAACGTTGTAAAGGTGTGTAAATTAGCAGACCTTTTCAGGGTGGGATGGTATCCATCCCACATAGGAAGATGCCACTCTCATTTCATGTAACATAGTTCATAGTGTTATGACAGGCCTAGTTAATTGGTAACAATTCAGAGCTGTGGCCAGGCAGCAGACAAAAAGGCTATTCCTCTATATTAAGACTGTGTCTATTCCCTGATCTAAACATAAAAAATGCATAGTTTGTTCTACTAATCTAATTAACATGAAATTAGATCATAACTAATGGACAGCCTGCATGTTTGATCTGAAACCAGGGCTGCTAAATATTAGGTCTTTTACATCTAAAATC
This sequence comes from Cranoglanis bouderius, assembly GCA_023630585.1. Lineage (NCBI taxonomy): Eukaryota > Metazoa > Chordata > Actinopteri > Siluriformes > Cranoglanididae > Cranoglanis > Cranoglanis bouderius. The sequence continues at coordinate 21,364,365 of CM042540.1, forward strand.
ATTTATTGCAGGTAAAACTATAACTGATTGAGGATTTAATGTTTCATTTGAAACAAATGGGTACATAGCATTAAATTAAGATAGTCCTCCAAGATACCCTCGTCCAGTTGCCAACTATTATAACAATACTGTAAGCACAGCCCACAAATCTGGATCTGAATTTAATTAATTAATTTAACATAATTGCATTATAAGAGCACAAGAAAGAAGTCTACTCAGTCATTTCTACTAATCAGTGTTTATAGGCCACCAGGGCCGCGTTCTTAATTTCTTCTCAAATCTAGTTGCTTCAGCAAAAAAGCAGTACCTGTTGGATATTTAATAGGGGTTGATCAGAATACCACAGGAACCACTTGTTAAGGGAAACACGCCATTGATTTAATACTGACATTTGGCAGAGATATAGAAAACGTAGTCACATTACCCCAGTCTCAAATCTCAGATCGCTACTTCATTTGAATTAAAAATGTGACTCAGATATAATATATGCACTTCGCCTCGCTACTGCATTATAAGTACAATCTGGTCGGCTACTGAAAAAGCCAGCACCCTGGTTTTATGATCATACTCACACACTCACTTTAAAAACACACTTTAATACAGATCGCTCAAACGTTATGCATAAATCGCATTAAATTAAATTGGTAGTCTTCCATATTGCATGAAAGGAGAACCTTGTTAGCTAGTGAAAGGTTCTCGTTGCTGCTAGATCAGTATATCTCTCTATATCTCTCCAACCTAAAAGAAGTCAACAACAATGACAAACAATAGAATTCTATTTAGTCCAGTAGCAAAGGAATACAGCCATGAAAAAACAAACCCCAACAGTATGTAGTAGCAACAGCTTTATGGATTTTCCATGACAAAACTGTATATGACAGAAAGTTCAGAGTATTAATTTAGTCAGACAGTTTGATCATTATTTATGTGGAGGTCAGTATAACCACCATCAGAGTGATTCAAATCCAACAGAATTAATCTAACTAATTTCCACCTCAAAATCATCAACTAGGTGCTTATTAAATCCGATACCTTCCCATTTTCTTCAACAAATACTACTAGAAGCAATTGAATATATGTGGAAAGTAATAATCTCCTTCCTTAGCATTGGCTATGTACTTAAATATTTCAAACAAGCCATTATCAAACCACTGATTTAAAAATCCTTGTCAGTTAGCAAACTATAGGCCAATATCAAACCTTCCCTTTATCTCCAAGATCCTAAAGGTTCTCAGTAGCTGTTTTAGGCAAACTACTTTTTACCCTGTATATGTTACCTCTGGATACCTCTGGATATAAACATGGATTTAGCTTCCACTGCTGTGCTGATAAAATACAGCAGTATGCTTCAGCAAAGCCAGATTACAGATACCAGTTTAATAAAGTTAAGGTTAAATTTGTCAACGATAGTTTTTATTTAGCCTCTAGAGGCCGCTCTCGTACTGTATAATGACAGCGGCTCCTGCAACTGGGAAAAACTATCGGTGTGGATAGTGCCAGCTATCGGTTATCGGTGCCGATTAATCTGCAAAACCGATCAATCGGTCGACCTCTAAGCCAGAGTCCTTAGAACCCTGAGACTGTCTCACAGTAAAATTTCGCAATGTTTATAACATTACCACAAATGACCTATAGAGCATTCAATGGTCTCACCCTACAATACCTGAACTTTGCGTCTATTTTCGTGTGCCGAGTTTGCGCTGTTTTAAAGATACAGGTTTTCATCACTATTTAGTATAAGGAAAACTACAACAGGAGGCTGAGCTTATTTGCACTCAGTTTTCAGGTTCATAACTCGGGAACTGGAATCATCACTAAGACACAGGATAAGAAACTCATTGTTATGAACTGAGGTACTTAACCGCTCCAACCATCATTGCACTGTAAAGTCTCAGTGGGTAATGTGGTTTCCAAAATGCATAAATATTCAGCACTGTGTTCAAAATACACTACTTACACTTGATGATTTCTTATAGTTTAGTCACAACAGAGAGAAAATATGCTTTTTTCACATTTGTGGTTTAGATATCATTTACATGTTTTGTTTTTGTCTCAGAGCGAGTGTACTGATGTCATCAGTGTCACAGGTTTGTCAAAATGTCTTATTTATATCCAACGTGCAAATTTGCAGTGTGCTCAGAACACTGTCAGATGATGCAAGCATCGTGAATAGCGAATGGAGGAGACTTTGGCCGCCCGAAAGAGAGACACTCATAGCACTCAAGAAGACAACAAATAAAACTGAGATTTCTTTGGGTTATAAGTTATATACTGGAATTATGCCACCAGAAAATAAATGTTCCTGCTTAAATGATGAAGGAATATAAATAATACCCTATTTTATCTGACAGTTTCAAGCTGATTTCAAATTGATTTCAACAAATGATTATAATTTACAAATGATAAATTAGCATGTCATTCCGAATTGTACAAAAAAGGTAAGATTGTCCCTGAGTGAAAATGTACAAGGCTTGTTTGCTATCAAAGACTTTTGGCAATTAGCATGAGGCAGTATCAGTGGAAAATATTTCCATCTTACACTAATCATATGTTCTTTAAAAATGTGTGTGTATATATATTAATGTCTGACACTGCCAATAAAATCCAGTCTAATTTGCAATCTGACTCTTGAACTCTTGAATGCAGGCAAGACTCATTGCATATCAAGTTATTTCAATATGGTTATGAAAAAAATAGGCATGTGTAATATAAATATATACATTACATTTTTGTTATTCTGTTGTTCAGAATGGTACATATGGTTCATACACTGATTTACACCGTGGTTGATTCATATTTGAAAAAGCTACTGATGAATTTTTCAGATACTGATGTATTGGTAATAGATTATTACTGTGCTTTGTTAGGTTCATAACGATGCTCCAGATATCACATTCTGCTGCTGTGCTGATCTGGCTCATTTCACTGTGACTGATATTCATGGCTCAGTGTATGCTATTTGGAGTCGGTTGATGTTCAAATCATAACCACTGGTATGTCACGTGTGTGTGTGTGTGTGTGTGTGTGTGTGTGTGTGTTTGTGCAGGCAAGCATGAGTGTATGCAAAAAATCTGCTGCCTGCTGTATCTGGAAATCACAGCAGGCAAGCATTCCTTTAGGAAATCACTGAACCAATGAACCGAGAACCAACCTCCACCTCTACCTCAGGGGTATGGTGTGTGCATGTGTGTCTGTGCATACTGTAACTGTTATTGTTGAGTACAGTGATTTTTGTACCAATGTACTGTATATGGAATTCCTTGTAGCTGTATCCTTTTAACAAACTTTGAGTCAAGAAAAAAAAAAAAATCCTAAATAACGAAGGCATCAATGGTGTACTGTAGCTTGGCAACTAATATTTGAAATAATCCAAAGTACTGTGTAAAACATTCAGGGACTCCCAAATGATTTTCATATGGATTAACTGACACTATGCTCTTGCATAAAATTTGTAAAATCTTGCTTAAATGGCAAAATGAATGGCTAAAATGAAATAAACCAAGCCAGGATGTGGATTTCTTCAAGAACTAGTAAGAAACCTGGGCAAAATAAAGAGAACACTTGCTTGAGAGTGTTCCAGAAATGCATCATCTTGACCTGCTGTCTCAGTTTGGTACTTTAGGGTGTTTTCACACCTAGTTCATTTGAGCCCTCCAAATGCTCTCGGAGCGGTTCAGCGTGTATATGTAAACAAACCAAGTGATCTCAGACCCCCCTAAAAGGACCTAAAAGCGAACCATACCGAGACCACTTCCAGAGGCGGTCTCGGTACGGTTCGTTTGTGGGTCCGTTTGTTGTTTGATTTCTTTGTGATATGTGAAAGCAATGAGGTCCCGGTTCGCTTTGTGTTTCGTTTCGACATGTGTACCTGGAGGCTTGCCTTACCTGCAGCCATGTTCTGTCACTGCTGAAAACAACACAAAACTTTTCACCATGTCAGGTCGCGGGGTTGTGTGGTCTCAGCACTTCTTGAAATTTTGAAAGAGGATTGCATTAAACACCAACTATCCTCAACACATAAGAACATTTTCTTTTTAGCTGCGATCCTTTTCCTCTTCAGTTTTTTCAGATGCTTTCCTTTAGTTCTGCTTTGCTTCAAAATGTGTCAAAGCCATGTGATGACAACATGTGAAGAGGCCATCTTGAATACCCAAAATCCACTGCTGCACAGAAAGCTGGGGTCTGAGTTCTAATGAAGTTGTGGTGTGAACAAGAAAGAGTCTGAGATCACTTCAATGCTGAAGAGGACCAAAAAAAGAACCAGGTTCTCTTTTGAGTCCACTGTATTGTAAACACCAAAAGGACTGAGGTCACTTTCGGCTGGTTCCCTTTCTGGTTCCCTTTAAGTGAACAGGGTTTGGTTCTTTTAAAACGAACTATATGTGAAAACACCCTTAGTGTGCACTAGATTTACAGTGCACTATGGGTAATAATATGGTGAACTATCCAGAAACAATTATTTCTCCCAATAACATTTCCGGACAACACTACAAAATGGCTGACCCCCACATGATGCACAATACAGTATTGTGACTACAGCATGGCAACTGTGTAATAGGAAATTTTTTTTTAAGCAGTTGACATAACATATTGCAATTTTACATGATCTGTATGCTACTACATGATTAGATTTGGCTTTTGGATTTTACCTAAGCTCTTGTGTCATCTCCATCTTGTCCTATATTATGAATTTAAATTGACTAAGGTAATAGCAGTAAAATTACAAGTTTACCTACTGATTTTAAGAAACAGTTATAGCCCTATTTGGACGGGATAAGTTTCAGGACATATGTGTGTAAAGTAACTGTTACTGCAGACGTCTGTGATATTTATCGTCAGTTTGCACGGGAAAAACGATTTCAGTTTGGGGAGAACGACGTTATCAAACACTGTTTGAACAAATGGTACATAATCATTAAGTTTGGGAGGAGTTTTTTCGGGAAGTTTGCGATAAATGTACCTCTGTCAAAGTGGCATTTGGTGAATGGACTAAATATTGAGAACAAGTCAACTATCTAAAAAGAAAATACAGAGAGTGTATTAAACACAACAGAATAAGTGGCTTGGAACTGGATGCCATGTTGGGTATGAATAATTTACTTTATTTTTTCCTAAATTCGTAATGATGTATGTACTTTTAATTATACTATACCTGACATGACTTTGTAAGTAACTAACATCCAAACCCGTTGGGTAGATAACATTAGTATCAGTATACTACACAGCTGATCATACATGTTAGCAAGTAGAAATACAAGCAGAATGAGACTTTATTGACCATTTTTTTTTCTTTTTACAATGGGTTTACAATGAAAGAAACCAATCTTTGAGGTACCAGGAAAATGCATTTCCCACAGGTATGCATTTTATCCAGAGGTCAATTCGCACTGGTTTAGTTTAACCTGGCATTATTTTTACAGGCTGTTTCACAGAAGGTAAAAGAAGCTGCAATCTTCACCGGCACAGGAACGCACAGTCTGGAAAAAGTCCGGAAAAATTAATTACATGACCAGTTCACACAGGATTAAAATCACAGAGAAGCTCTGTTAATTATTATAGAACATTATCCCACCTCCCCATATAAAACTAATCCTGTCCGAATAGGGCTTATGTTGCATTGGCTTGAAAGAGAATAGCGTGTGCTACTGACAAACTTGTAAAACTATTTTACTAAGCATGTAGCAGAGATAAATATTACATTATTTCAAAATGTACAAGCAATAACTTAAAGGGAAAAAAACAATGAAGGCAAGTGATTTACTGTTGAAACATAATAAAATGGTACAAATAAATTCCATTAACTCACTGACTAAGGGGTGTGATACTGCAACTGTTATATCAGATTTTGTTTTTACACAAAGAAATTAAGTAGACTGTGAATAAATATGAATACATCCTACATATTACTCAGCTATTTTTAGGTGCATCTAGCTGCATGTCGATGCATTCACCCAATGTTTGGACCAAGCTGTTTACTGAACTGGGCTTAGGAATTAGGGTGTACTCACACTAGGCGATCTGAGCATGTTTGACCCCCAAAGTCCAGTTCGTTTGACTAGTGTGGTCGAAAGTCAGGTAAAAGCTAACCTTAGAAAAGTATGTTTTAAGATAAGTAATGTTATGATGATGGACTCCATTGTGCTGTGCGAAAGCACTTTTCTTCCTATATTTTTTTTTTTCAAAACAAAAAGCTGCATCGTAATGACGTAAGCGTGCTCAGGCCCGGAACGTTAAGTGCAATGTGATTGCAGGTCAGTGGGGGAGAGGGGAGAATCCTGCTTGGTCACGGTACAAGGCAACCGGGCCTAGTGTGAGTAAATATTTTGAATATTTTGAATATTTATCATCATGTCTGAAGCAAATTATTAAGCAGAGTTAGGTTAGATTTGTACCCCAGTGAAACAGAAGATAAAACATGCTGGCTATACAGAAGCTTTAGATATTTTCCAAAAGTATGTAGACTCCTGACCATCATGCCCATATGTGGTTCTTCTCCAAACTGTTGTTCTTCTCCAAAGTTGGAAGCACACACTTGTTTAGAATGTCTTTTATGCTTTAGCAATAAGATTTCGCTTCACTGGAACTAAAAGGCCCAAACCTGTTCCAGCATGACAAGGCCCCTGTGCACAAAGTAAGGTCCATAAAGACATGGTTTGCCAACACTGTTGGGGAGGAGAGCACAGGGCCCTGACCTCAATCCCATTGAACACCTCTGGGATTAACTGAAAAGCAGACTGCACACCAAGCCTTCTCAATCGACATTAGTGCCTGACCTCACTAATGATCTTGTGGCTGAATAAGCACAAATCCCCATAGCCACGCTCCAAAATCTAGTGGAAAGTAGAAGTATTCCTCTGTTACAGAAGCAAAGCAGGGACCAACTCCATATTAATGCCCATGTTTTTGGAATGGGATATTCAACAAGCAAATAGGTGTGCGATGGTCAGGTGGCCACATATTTTTAGCCATATAGTGTATATAGACCAGATGCACAATTGGAGCACCCATCCATACTGTATTTTCCATACCGCTTATCCTACATAGAGCCAGGGGACACCCTGGACGGGTTGCCAACCCATCACAGGGCACAATCGCGCACACGTTCACACAATACAGACAATTTGGAAATGCCAGTCAACCTACAACACATGTCTTTGGACTGGGGGAGAAAACACAGGGCGGAGGCATCCAAACCCCCAACCCCAGAGGTACGAGGCAAACGTGCTAAACACTAGGCCACCGTGCCCCCAACAATATGGAGCATATTAGAGCTATACAGACCATATACACTATAGGAGCTGGAAATACTGTGGCCGTGGACATCAGACCTGCCTTCAAATGGAGATTAATATATGAATTTAGGATATACTCACTTTGATTACAAAAGTGGCCTGAATGACTAATTTTATTTATTACCTCCCCAAGTTTGATAGCCTTCATGTATGATAAAGTTACAAACATGCTAGGAGTAGCAACAGAGGTAGCAATGTAAAGTGTTTACAAACAGTAACGTAAATGTTTGAGTGTAAATGCTTAAGGTTTAGGTGCACTGAAACACACAGTTTCAGTGCACACACACAGTTTCACAGTTTTTGTAGGTAGTAGACATGCACAGTACAGTGGTGTCTCTCCACTTCTGATCCAATGTTCTTTTCTTCTGTTAATAAATGTCACATGCTTTAACAACATCCCCTCTTGACTCATCTTTGTCAAGCAAAAAGACCAGGAAATTCATTAGACAACAAGTGTTGAGCCATTGTGTGAGACCCTTAACTTCTAACTTTTCAACTATCTTCTCAATTTATGATTTGCATTGTGCTATAGTTTAAATAAAACTTTCTGTAAATTGGACACGGAATAATTAGAGATGCACCGATCGACCGGCCAGGGACCGGAATCTTTTCCGCATGCTCGGCCCGGACCTGTGACCGGCCGGTCAGTCTCACGTCTTTCCGATTCCAAGCCGGTCCGTGTTGTTGCCAGCGGCACAGGCAATAACGTCACAGCCACGCTCACAGCCACATGTAAACATGTTGTAGGCAAAAATGCAAAAACCCATTGACCTACTGGAGGATCAACAAAGATTGTTTCCCTGCGCTTGCCCCACTTGCCCGAGCCTACCTCTCTGCTCCATGTACAAGCGTTGAAAGTGATCGCTTGTTTAGCTTGGCTGGACATGTGATAGATGAAAGGAGAAACTGATTATCAGGTGACAAGGCAGAGATGCTTCTGTTTGTGAAGAAAAACTTGCCATTAATGCTCAAGTATACATATGTTGGCAACAAAGAAAAGGTGCCTTGTGTAACGCTTTACACAGAGAGGCCGGATAGCTTGCCTGAATGGTTGTAGCCAGGTGTAAGCAAAACTCACGTATCTGATATTTCACAGTGGTTTATTATCAGCGTTGTCGATCCCCCGCACACATGGGGCAGTTTGCAAAACACTCCACTAACAACTGCGTTACTGAACATAAATAAAACAGGACAAAGAGCAACAGAAATATAACCAGGCTTTACATGCATACATGCGATGATCATAGCTCGCGCTCCATCTACCGACTGCCCACTCATCAGTGAGGGAGTAAGAGAGAGCGTTCCGCCTTAAAGGAGTAGTAACTAATTCTACTTGTTACACTTGTTATTTATTAGCCACTGTACCTATTAATATTTGGAAGAGTATTGTACACTTCAGTTTTGTTCATAGGCTTGTAATCTTTGGACTTTTGTGAGATGAATAAAAAAGAGAAAAAGGTCAATTTATAAACATAGTGGAAAATGATATCAGTTTTGTTATATAAAGCAACTCATTTTCAGTTAATTGTTATTTCTACCTCTTTCCAGTCACAGAGCACTTTAATTTGAGAGTTGTTTAAGTGAGAGAAGATCCTGTAACTTAGTGCAGTTTGGGGGAAATTGTAATGTTTAATAATTCTTTTATTATGAAAATAAAATTTTGCATTGAAAAAAAGTAGATTTTTGTTTGTATATGCTGTCAGTTATAGTTCTTAGAAAGAAAATCGGAATCGGCAAAAATCGGTATTGGCAGGTCACACTTACACAAAAATCAGAAATCGGAATCGGCCAAAAAAATTGCAATTGATGCATCTCTAGTAATAATAGAGCAGGTATTCGAAGAAGATGACAAATTGATTCAGGCACCTCAGTATTGATCTAAGACCAGCATGTTTCTATACATGCTGATGCTTTAGTGTTTAACTGATTCTGATCTCATGAATACAGTCCCTTATCTCCATTCTCTATTGTAGACCTTGAGCATTTTGCACTCTTATCTGCGCAGTCAAAACACCATTACTGAATGTTAGGCTTGTGCGATATAATTGTTTAATTTCCATGATCGGCATATTAATCTGAAATGATTTGCCCAGGTGTTTTGAACTGACAATGCCTGGAAGATCCGCCCTCACTTTCTGTCACAGGAAATAAACAATATTTTGAGGTCATTAACGTACACATAAAATCCATCAATCCATGTTTGACTTAGTTTTATATATATATATATATATATATATATATATATATATATATATATATATATATATATATATCTCACAAAAGTGAGTACACCCCTCACATTTTTGTAATTATTTTATTATATCTTTTTATGGGACAACACTGACGAAATGACACTTTGCTACAATGTAAAGTAGTGAGTGTACAGCTTGTATAACAGTGTTTGGTTTATTTTATTACTTTTTTTAACTGCTTCTTGTACATTACTGCTGAATCACCTAAATGCCCACCATCTAGATGAGTTTTCATGAGTTTCCACTAGCCACATGCAGTTCCTGACAGCCCTCTTAAATGGTGGAAATGCTTGTTGTCCTGTCTTTAATTAGGCTATAGGTTCTGGGTGATTAAACAGTTTATTGCGATTTTTTATGGTAAATCACAAACAGTAAAAAATCAATATCACACAAGCATACTGAATGTGCAACAAAACGCACCATTGTGGAATCTGCACGGATGGGAATAATGCAGGGAGAAAAGCGAGTACGCAAAAGGGAACTGGGGGGTGGGGGTGGGGGGGGGGTAATTGGGGGGGGGTGTTAAGATGTGGGTGTGTGCTCGTGGCTGGAATGGTTACAAAGTACTTAAGATGTGTGGCAGTTTTAATTATTACTGGGTCGCTATCTACTAAACAATACATTGTGCGGATGACAAAACAAAGTGCATGTTAAGTGGTGTATCA